>VXBT01000047.1:72520-154280 GCA_013400235.1 Oriolus oriolus | reverse complement strand
GGGTGGATCTCTGCTTTCCCCGTGGATCCCCATGGGCTGCAGGGGCACAGCTTCTTCACCATGGTCTGCACCACGGCCTGCAGAGGAATCTCAGCTCCAGCGCCTGGAGCACCTCCTCCCCCTCCTTCTGCCCTGACCTTGGTGTCGCCGTGTTGTTTCACTCACATGTCCTCACCTCCTCCTCTTCTCTGACTAGGAGCGAAAACCCATGACTTTGTTTTGATTTTCATTTAAATCTGTCATCACAGAGGCATTACCAGCCTCTCTCATTAGCCCAGCTCTGGCCAGCAGCGTGTCCATCTTCAGAGCCATCAGCCATTGGCTCTGCCGGACATGGTGAACAGCTTCCAGCAGCTTCCTCACAGGAACCATCCTTGAGACTCCCCTGCTACCCCAAACAAGGCTGTGCCAAACCAACACATACTGATAAAAAGTGTGTATAATTCTACAACACGCAATGTATAATTCTACAATGTTAAGTTTTTCATGTAGTGATTCATCCCTTTTCACATTGCAGTAGAGTTTCTATTTTCTTCTCTTGCAGTCAGATTTGTAACAAATTTGGACATTTCTGTCCCATGACTTTCTTTTTGAGCATGTCAGACTATTAGAGGTGTTATCCTCTATTTGTATAAAAGCTGTCACTGACAAGAAATATGCAATACACTAAAACATCATTTGCAAATGAAATAAAATACAACCTTTCAGAAAATTCACCCAGGAAAGCCTCTGTGGGACAAAACATATGTCTGCAGAAGTACGAAATTTTTGAAACTGACTTGTACCGTCTAAGAATAATCGAATAGTGAATAGCTGTGAGATGTATGCTCTTATTTTAGGAATTTGTCTTATTTCATTAAGAAAAGAGAAATATGACACTGAAGTGTATTGTCAAGAATCTTTAGAGACAGAGAAAAAGAATCCACCTGTGTGAACTCTGAGGTGAACTGTGAGGTTACAAGATGAGGCAATGAATTTACCAATCTGAAGTAACATGTCCAGCCCTGAGGTGGCAAACTATTACAGGAATCATAAAGAATGTTTGGACTAAGAAAACATTTCTCCCAAAAGTTAAATCCTTTTGAATGATCTGACAGAACATGGCGGTTTTTTTGAGGCAGTAGTAGACCTTTTAAGCCATAGAGCAGTAGGTGTTATGCTAAATAAAGCCCTTGGAATGTTTGGATGAACTTCTTGCCTTCTCTTAAAGAAAATTTGACATGTTGACACTCCTTCTAAAATTTTGATCTATGATAATCCGCGTAAATCCCACCTAGTCAGTTAGTTGGTGTGTGATTTTCTCTCAAGCATAGTACCTGACCACCCTTTCCTTTCAAATGCTGGTGACCTCCGAGCAGGTCAGTTTGCACCTTGCTAGTCTCATCTTGGCATACCTCCAAAAGGCAAATAGGTCAGACTTCTGTTAGTGAGCCAAAAAAGAAAGTTCAGTCTGAATGCTTAACAAGAGAACAGAGCATTCTGTAGTAAATGTTATTCTGACACATGGCAGAAAGTGCCAGAACTTAGTTTGGGAACTTCCTCGAGCACAGAAAATAAACTGCATTCAATCTGTCACGTTCAGCAGTAGCTAATGTGGTATCTTTACCAACACCCATGAGCTCTGAGAAAGTTTCTCAACTCACAACAGAGGTTTGCGAGGTTCTGTTCTGCAGTGGTAACACACAGATAATTCTGATGGACATTAATGGGAGCTCCTGGAGTATGCTATTGAGCTCATAAGATTAATGTCATAAATACACATAAGCATCACTACAAGGCCTGACAGTGATTTGGTCTCTACTTCTTGCTTTATCTAAATCTCAGCTTTTAGTTGTGTGTGGAAACCTTTATTGCTGTTTTGGAATTGGTGATAAGCACACAAATTCTGACTGAGTTCATTAAGCACTGTCCTTTCGACTTTGCACCAGAAGAACACCCAGTGATGCTAATGTACTGCAGGATTGGGCCAATGGAGATACAACAGTTTTATTTATAATAATGATAACTTGAAGATATATCAAAATTGATTTGTGTTACATTGATAACAGCAATAGCATTCCAATAGCAATAGAATTAAAAGGCTCATTATAAAAGTATTTCTTAATGGTACAAATAGCTTTTTTAATCCAGCCAAGCCAAAATTCTATTTGATTATTCAAAAGGGATTTTTGAAGAGAGACATTAATCGGTGTCAGATTCAAAAGCAGTTCTATGCTTTCTTCACGGATAGACTGTAAAATGTTATACTTTTCATATTTCCTGTGTTTCTTAGTGTCTGTTATGTGTCTTGAAAATTAGGGGATACTGTATGAAGAAATGCTCACAAGGTTAGCTAAGTCTAGAGCTGCCCAAGTTAGTGTTTAAGATGAAAGATTTTGCTTGTCTGCAATTTTCTGAGAAAAAAAACATTTACAGATAGAAATAATTTACTGATAAGCTCCTATCAAGGAAAAAAAAATCCAAACAATGTTAAGGAGATAATTCAAACAGCAATTGAAGCTAATGAAGCGAAATATATTTATGGTCTACTCCCATGTGAGTCTGGGGACCCTAGTGTCCAAAAACATGGTTGAGCATTTCCTTAAGAATTTAGATAATTTTTCTGTGCGCAGCCTCTTAGTTCATAAAGCTTGATGGTGCTCAGTATCTCTGAGACATCTACCCTTTTCTTAAATTTGGTGTAAATAGGTCAGTAAGCTCAGTGTTTTGGTGAGTCAGCTATACAGACAAACAGAACAATACCACAGAGCTTATTTTCTTAGGAAAGAAAAAGTTGTATTTCCCTAAATCGGAGGACTTCAAAATTATTTTTATGAATATGTTATTGTGTTCTTTTTATATTCTCTGTGAATTGCATGCTCATTGAAACTTTTGTTTTACTCTTTCTAACTTGTGTAGCAGTTAGTGGTAAAGATGCAGGATGTGCGGTGAAAAGAAAGACTCCACGAAGAAAACAAGCTTTTTGATGACTCTCTTCACTAATTTTAAGGAAGCCAAAACGGAAAGATGCATATATGATGCTTTGATAAGTTGGAAAGATTTGTGGTGATGTGTATTCATATGAAAAATTATTGATGCTTAAACTGAAATATGAATTAGTTCTCTAAAAGCATATAGTTAAGATGGATTTAGACCAGAAAATTAAGGAAGAGAGTGGAGTTGTGTTACTAAGAACAACCATGAAACAAAAAGTTTGTACGTTACAGAAAATTATTTTTGACACATTAAAATACATCCAATCTATGTTCATTGTAATTCACTTTATGGTGAGTCACTTAACAGCAAAATGTATATCATTTATACCGCTATCCTTAATGCATTTAAACTGTAATATCCTTTCCTCAATGAGTACTTGTCAATTTCTCTGATCTAGAGTTGATTTCATAAATTAACTAGGCCAAGTACCTAGAGAGTTATGAGAGTTAGAAGAAAAAGAGAAAGCAAATAAATATGGATCTACCACTCTGAACTTCTTTCCAAAATCCTGGTTTTTTATAATGATTTTCAGTATGATTCAGTGTTGCATACAATGTGTTTTGTGGACTCATCCTCATTGTCCATAGATCATTTAATCAATGTTATTTTATGGCACAAGCTAAGGTATTTTTATGTGATGTCATCTGTGCTTATGGCCACATAAGCACTGCCGCCCAAACACCATGTAAGCTGTGATATTGCCCAGTTTTCTCTTTTCTCCTTTCCGTTAATTCCTTCATACTTGCACAAAGTCACTGAATCCTGTTACACCTATTTGGTAATGGGAGCTGTTCTACTCCTTGTCATTGGTTCATGTGGATCGTGAAACCCATTAGGGCAGTGTCTTCTCAGGGTTACACATATAGGCTATTCATTAGAGCGTCCTTATTTGCTCTTTTGCTTAGAAATGAGACTGTCCATATTAATTTTTTTCTTGTTTTATGTTCTTGGACTAGCTCATTATAAGTTTTCATTGAAAGTTGCATCATATGTTGTTTCTTTATTGATACATTTCCATGAGACTTCTTCTTTAGATGAATATTTATTCTCTCAGCTCTTTCTTAGTCCTTTTATTGCTCACAACACCACAGGCCAATAAACAATATCAATTATAGATGCAAGGTTATTGCTAGAGAGCCTGGATATTGATCTTGCATAAGTTAGAAATGGTTGAAGGAATGAACTTATTTGTTGGCAGGTGTCCATATCATGAAGCAATCACCATAAATATCTTCAGCCTGGCCTTTTCTTGACTCATATTACAAATATTAGGAGTTGAAGAATCAGAATGAAGCAATATTACAAGCAAAGTTGAAACACATTAGGTAGCCAGCCTGTGAGGAAAAACATGTTATCTTTGTATAAAAATTGAGGACTTTAGCCTGCCAGTTTGATATTTTGCAAAATGAAGATCTTAAATAACGATTTTTTATAAAAGAAAAAGACATATCATCAATCATCTTTCACACATTTTCACAATGAAAACTTTGAGTATTTGCTTGTAAAGATGCTGAGGGTCAAGCAATATATGACAACGTTTCCATTTCTCATATTTTCTTTAATAAGAGAGGGAGAAAGCTTTGGGGTTTGCCATAGATTGTGAAATTGTTTTAACTGACTTTTTGATCTCAAAAAATATTCAGAATTTAATCCAAATGCTACACCTAAAGGTTGATGTTACTTTGAGACTAGTTTAATGAGGGACTGCAACTGAGCCAACCTCAATTGCTCAGCTGCAGCTTGGGCAAGGAGAAAAATCCTGATGATTGATCTACGTGGGTGAGTTGGCATCAGTTTCCAAGCCCTCTGGGTAGAGGCAGAACATCCAGCAGGAAGAATTAGAAAGGAAAAGGGAGAACAAACGTTTATCAGCCATTTAGTAGCATTTTATGGGAGTGTTATGGTAAAGTGAGAGATGAATGCCTACGTTCATGTATTTTGCACTATTCTGAGCACTAATAACATTAAATCAGACTTAATACTTCACACCAAATGTTCAGTAAAATAGGGAACGATGTGAATATTTGTTGATTCTATACGCTACGGGTACGGCATCAAAAGTAGTGCCTGAAAGATATAAAACGCTGCAAAATGGAGGTCAGAATTATGCTAATGTCATGATAATATAAAAATATTAAGTCACCAAATGACAGGATTACAACCCAACTATCTTCAGTCCCTAGGAACCCTTCAGCTAAGCTCATAGTAAATAAAACACCAGTTCTACACGGGAGTCTGATTACAAATTTACACATTTGTATTATTAGAACTGCACGAAGCATTCACCTCTGGAGACTGGGGTTAAAATCTGGTTTAGGTTACTGGGGAATATTAGTGTAGTTGTCCCAGCCTAGTAGATACTTCACTATATAATAAAATCACCTCTCAATCCTGAAACCAGTCAGTGTGATTAACATGTTCTCTTTAGAAGAGACTAGGATTGGAATAGCCAGAGATTGAAGTAAATTGACAGGCCTGTATGAAAAACATGCTCATTACTCCAATTTTCTAGATATATATCTCTTTGCCAGTTTCTCTACAAAAGTCAGTATTCAATGTGCTAGTAATTTGGATAAAGAGGGATGAACAGGTGGAGTGCAGGTGTGCATTTAAAGAAAAGGGCATGACTGAAGTATATTACAAAGTCAAACCATGGAAGATCTTAGTTCACAATATTCAGCAATCTCATATTATCAGACTTTGCTATTCTTTCTTTTTTTCTTTCCAGATATCCAGTGCAAGTCAGTATTTGGTGTATTTTTTTTGTGTTTTCTGTGCAGGTATAAATGTTGTGGAGTTTATTACATTATTGGAGTCAGTCGAGAAACACTTTTTTTCAGTAACTGTTTTACTTCTGTTATTGATCCTATTTTACTAGTCAGTTCATTTTCTATAATTGTGTAAAATACTGTGTATTGCAAGAATTTAATGACAATCTATATCTATTCAAATACAATGGAGATAATAAAATCTTTGCTTGTCAATACTATCAATTTTTTTTTCTCTTATTGTATTCCCTTTCCTCTTATTAGATTTTTAGGCAGGCATTTTAAATTCCTGAAGACATAAACTGCATAGAGCCAGGCCACTGTAAAGGCCTAACACATCAGTAAATGTCACTAAAGTGTCAACTCTTTGCATCATAACCGCAGTTCATTTCTCAGCATTGACAGTGATGCTTTTACTGGATAAGAATTGGAATGGGCATATTTCCAGATCTTAATTACATCAGGCATAGGGATGAGGAACAGTCTTTTTCCTCATGGGAAAGGGAGAGTAGAGCTGAATTTGGCCATCTAGAGCCCTATGCATCCTCGTTTATCTGGAGATAATAGGATTAAGTTAAGCTATGGGACTTCCATAGCTAGAACTGCCTTGCTGCCTTCAGCAGGGGTCTAATAAGGATAGATATAATTGGGTAAATAGTGAATAAGAATTTTAAAAGTACACAGTATAAGGAGTATGCTTGTGAATAAATGATGGCAAATTGGATTCCATCCAATCCCTGCAGAGCTGGTTAAGATATAGCGACACATGTGGAATTACAGGATGAAATGTGTTATCTTTCTCATTTTCTAACTTTTACCATCTTCTCTGAAATCTTACATCCAAAGTAGCTTAAAATTTAGGGAGAATATGGACAAGGGGAATTGCAGCATTTGTTTGGTATTAAGCAGAAGCTTTTTAATGCTGTTCGTATAAGGTTATACATACACAAAATGTAAGTGGATACAAATACATGCTGCACAAATGGGATTTTGGTTTTCTGACCCATAGCCACCTACTGAACTTAGTCTATTAACAGTTTAGCATTTACTTTCTCTTTTTTCACATCTCAAAAAGAAGAATATGGAGAATGTAGCCCCAACAAAATAATTAATTAGATCATTCACTAGCAGATATTCCTTAATTTATTTAATTACTGTTCTTCTAATTTTTTCTGTTTTGGTGGTGTTTTAAAGTGCAGTTAAGAATTACTTTAGGAAAAAAATCATAGTACAGAACTATAACTAGAGGTCAAAAGGTGTTTTTATCATAATTTTCTGTCAATAAAAATGCACTAGAAGTCCTTGCCTGGTGTAGAAGACATAGTCACTTAATTATCATTTATTTTCATGCTTGTGACATAGTGTGCAATTGTGAATATGAAATAACCTGTATTGTTGGAGTTTCTTTGCTTTGGTTGTAAACGCAGGGCAATCACATCCATGAAATTTTCAAAGGCTGCTCTGGAGCTATGGAACAAGGTTCAAAATCCTGTTGTAGACTAAAAGGATGTGATCCCCCTTAGTTTTTCCATTTTGTGGAGGAATGACGTCAATCTGATGCTAGCATATCTTGAGGGTGACTTTGTAAATCATCAGGATGCTGTGGTAGGTAGAGTTAGAGGTAGAATGGCTTGTCTCTGCATTTGCTCTCATTTCCTTTTTGCTCTTGAAGATAGCTCTGATTTTGAATTGTTGAAGCTAATGTTTAAACTGTCAGATTGCTCCATCCATATCCACATTATTACTTACCTGCCAAAAGGTTTGCATATGCTAATGCATCTCTTATAAATCTGAACCTGTGTTAAAAAGTTGCAGTGCCCTGTCTGGCTATAAAGCAGAGAGCAGCATTAGTATCTTTACAAGCAAGGTCACATATTTATTAATAACAGTGTACACAGAATGACAGAAACTTTAAGAAAAGAAGTGATGGAAAGGCAGGCAATCTAGTCAAGTGGGGAATAGCAACAAAGAGAGTACTGTGAGCAATAAACTGACGACTTTGGAAGAAATGCAAGCAGTCCGCTTAAGAGAGGACTGGGAGATCTATGACACTAAGTAAGAGCAATTTACAAGGATAATTAGAAGAGCTAAAAGAAATACTGAATGTTGTGGTGTGAAATATATCAGCAAACAATAAAAGATTCTTCAAATATATTTGCAGAAGACAGAAAGTGAAAGAGAAAATTAGTTCACCAGAAATGAGTGTTGGGAAGTGGAGACAAGGTGAGACAGGGAAATTGAGTTTTGTTTTTCTTTTGCTTTTACAGGCTCTTCTCAGAGATTTTAGAATATGAGTTCTATAGCATACAGAAGTACCAAAGCAATGAACTGAATGGCTGTGTAAAGGCAGAAATTTCAATGTGGATGAAGAACCAAGTACAAATCCATATTACCAGCATTAGGTATTTAGTGGAAATTCCCTAATGAAGTACATACAGCTGTTTTTATCAAGAAGAAGTTAAAGCTCACAGATTGAAGACTACAAGAATAAACAAACTGGCTTCTAAAATACATTTGTATTGCTGTTCATAGATTTTTTGAGAAATAGAAAACATCTATAAAAACATGACCTTTTTTAAAGGAATTGGGTAAACAGTACCTACCTGCTAAGGGATTCAAATCAAATATGTATCAGGTAGCTTCATTTCAGGTCTGGGGTTACAGACCTGTAGAAATATCCTACACAGGATATTTCTGTGCGTACATGTTCAAATTTCAGGGATGTGCTTAGCTCTACTGAAATTTTCAAGCTTTTGGAGATACTGCTGTCACAGCTTATAGGAGCTGGCATGTTTTTTATTTTTTATATATTGGACCTGGATTTGCTGGTAACTCGGTGTTGAACAGATTTAAGGAAGGAGTCAGGGAAGCAAATGAAATTGTCATTTGCATTCACTTCGGTGCTTTTATGGTAGAGATTTTTGTGAAAATGTTATGAGTGGTTTACTTCAAAAGTGGTTTACTTTGATTTCTTGGAAAGGTTTTTTACAACTCCTTCAGATCACAGGAAAGACCTTGTCCCCACGAATATTTTCTGAAGAGTGCAAGATTCGGTAGTAGCATCAGAAACTAAAAAAAGACCTGAATAATTACCTCCCCTTAGTAATATTCAGAAAAAGATGGAACTTGTATTCAGAAGAGTGTGCTCGGATTATACTCAGTTTGTATCTGTCAGTATTATTACAGCTGGAGCCCTGAGAGTCATGGCCATGAATGGAGTGACAGCTGTTGCATGAGTATGGACTAGCAAATGGCTTTGCTCTAAAAATTGCCCAAAAAAGAGTTGACACCAATATCTTATATAACACCAATCTTACTGCTGTTAGTGCTGTGTCAAGGGGAGGCTGTGGCTGAGGAGGCCACTTGACTTTCTAGCAAAGCCTTACCCACATTAATTTCTGGAACCAAATTTTATCTACTTTTCAATATTACATTTTTGGCCATTGTTCCCTCTTTGTCCCAGAGTCTCAGTGAGCCAACAGATAAATGTACCAGGTAGCTAATAAACGCTCCTATCATCAAAGCTATCAACATTATTGTGATGAATTGGGAAATGTGTTTGCAGTTTTACCTTAGATCACTAGTGGTACTTGGTGCTTATTACCTACAGGCTTGAATGTATACACGCAAAGAGAATAACTGTCTGAAAGGTTTAATGATACTTGTGATGCAGTCAACCATTATTTCCCTCTGACAGATTCTACTACCTGAAAGACTCAGGTTAATATAATGATTGAGTGCTTCCACTTTATGCCATATGCAGTAGTGGTATTGCTCTGTATATCACATGTAATATTATCTAGCACTTGTAAAGTGTTTTGCATGTGCACTCTGCTTTATGACCATTAACTAATTAATCCTCACAATGGCTCAGTGAGGTAAACAACAAGATGCTATCACCCATTATTATCCCATGGTTGTGCTGTCATGCTTCATTTATGAATTTATCTATATAATTTGTAATGCCACATCTAAAGGTTCAATAAAAACAATTGAAAATAATGAAAAAGAAGAAAAACTCTGGCTTTTGGGAACACATATGACATATTTTTGTAGTGGCAATGAGCTAATATAATTAGAGAGTACAGCAAAATCCAAAAGGAAGAATATGAAATGTACTTCACCCATTCTACTTAACAGATGACATTGTTGTGGAGACAGAGACAAGCTGCTGCTTGCAGGGAAAAAAAAGGGCTAAGTACAAATGCATCACAAATAGGGTGAAACTTCATTTGGAAAAATTAAAAGATTGTTTGCAGGAAACAAATACAATAGATTTAAAATCTTAAATGAAATATATACAAATTTTTTCTTCTAAATGCATCTATTTAAATACTGTTTAATAGCATGTGGGGTAATAGGTCAAATCTGGCAGAATTTTTGTCTCTGCTGGGAGTTTTCTGAAAAATTTTAACATTTATAGAGGTACCCATATCCAAGCAATTGACAGATAGTGAATCTACATCAGTGTTTTACTTCAGACCAGGGGTGCAGTTCTGAAGTGATGCTCATCGCCCCGACATACCATGATTCACTTCACATCATAGAGCAGTCCTGGAATACTTAAACACCTTTTGGATGAAAATAAAGCACACAAGTTCCTGGAGTGTCAACTTATGCACTCCAGCTACTAATGACTTTTATTCAGTCCATGGGACCAGATTAGATTTTGTGTGAAGTAAAGCCCTCTGAAATGCTGATAGCATAAATACGAGGCCCTCAGCACCACCTGTTTCATCCTACAGACCGTGCCTATTGGGGTGCACTAGTTGGAAAAACATGAACAAAATATTCTGCTGAGAGCTGCAATATGTGACTGTAAGTAGCACTCAGTTCCCTGTGTTTCTTCCATTACAATTTTCAGAGGATGACTAGGAAGTTTGATGATGAAATCCCATTGATGTTTAATAGCACTTAGGTTTTTAACTTAGCAAAAATTAATATTTTAATATTTTATAAATTTTTACTGTTAAAAAATTATCAATACTTCCATCAAGTATTTATTTTACAGGGCTATTGTTACACAACATCAGAGCTAGTTTATATGAAATAGCAGTTCTTTAAACACACCCTTTGGAGTAGGAAAAGGCTTGCTGACAGAACATACTGGCTGATAGTGAAGTCTGTGGGAGTTGGTAGTCAATGAGTGTGCTCTTGAAACAACTTTACAGGGTGAAAAAGGTGGCAAAAAGAAAAAACAGCCCAGATTCTGAATTTTAATAGTGTTTACATGGCTGCAATTGGGAAAACACCTTATTTCATGCAGTGTTCCACGGGGGAGGATTATAGTTTGTATTAGTATCATCTTTATATTGTTTCTCTGCAACAACGACATTCACTATTGAACATGACGTGATTTTTCACTTTCTGGTTTGGCAGTGGTTGAGTTAAAATAGCACTTTACTTTTGTCTCTGGTGCACAAGAAAATGCTACCATTTCAACCTTAGAAAAGTAACCCCAAGAAGGTATTATAAATTGGCTAGGCTCAGAATGGGGGTGAATGATTAGATTCCAGTGTTTCCTGCTGAGTAGTACATGCTTGTTTTGCAATACTATTTTGAGCCAGACATACAAACAGAACGTGCAAATCCTATTCAGTCTCTCAGCATTGTTGATCTGTCTTTATTGATTTTTCATCAGTGCAAATCCAGTGCTCTCCATATATTTTAGAAACGTTATAGTGGAATGTTGTAGAATAGGATTTTTAATTAAAATTGCGTTCAGTTCATCAAAAGGCTTCACTGTTTTATAGGAGGATGCAGCATTGTACCAGTTTTACTGTATTCATATGGTCCTATTTTGCAAGGAAAATAATTCTCTTCCTATAAAACAAAGTAATAAGATACTATATATTTTGTGTCCACCCTTCACCAAAGACTTACCCTGTGTACATTTGTTCCACATACTGGTAAAGAGCAGTCTGTTAAATGTAAAGGGGTTTTTTTTCCAAGTTTACATAGTTTCTATACATTGTAGTATGACATAATAATAGGATTTTGGCATTTTACTTTTGAGGGAATGTCTTAAGTATGCTTATAGGCTTGGAACTGACTTTAGGGGGAAAATGGTTTTACTTTTTCTGCCTATTAGCTTTCTTTCTGTTAATTTTTCTCCCAGGTCTGCTGAGTATTATGCAATGACATTGCAAGCGGGATGTATTTCCTCACATCGGTGCCTTGTTAATGCTGTTCATTAATCTAGAACCATGAGCTTGTTCAGAGATGGTTAGATATTTCATATTTCCGTAGGGTTTGAGGGAAGGGTGACAGCTTACTTACAGCATCAGAAACCAGATCTCATTGCATTGTCATGTCATTTTTAATACTGATAAAATAGCAGAAGCTGCATGTGTACTCACCGCCTGCAAATGGTACTGCAGCACAATCCAAAATAAGTCGTTACATCAGCTTGTTGTAAAACAAAGCTTAGATGGTTTTAAATAGGACCATTTGTGAATTAGTGCATGAAAAGCCTTTGAATTTTGTTATAACACAAGTCACGTTGTGTTAGTCTGCTACTTTTCATATTCACTTTTTAAGTGCTACTTTATATTGTTTGCGTATTGGTGGTGCCTTGAGGTGCCTATGATGATCAGTATCTCATGAGGCCTGTATGAGGTTCTGATCAATGTTCAAGCAACTAACGTGTGCAAATGTGTCCGTCTTCCTGGTCTCTACCAGAAACTTCATTTCTTTAAGATCCCCAAATACTTAAAGAGAACTAGTCATCATTGATTGATCATTTTATCTGCTGTATTGGAATTTAGGGTAATTTAATATTATAAATGCTAGTGATATTATTTTACTCACATTTGATAAAGAAATTCATATCCCAGTGTGAGATTCTTCCAATACCTAGTTTTCAAGACAGTTTTTCCAATATATGGCTTTCAATATATGAATCAATTCAGTCTTTTAATTTAGTTTATTGTTGTAAATTCAGATGTAGATGTCCTGTTCTTTAAAAAAAAACCAAGTCCTTTCATGTCATTAGCTCTTTTACTTCAACCAAGTTGGGAACGCTAACAGGTAAATATTTGTAATTCTTTTTTCTGGCAGACCTAGGCATACCTTTAAGATTGACTGGAATTATTGCAACATAAAAACTACTAGTGAGAGCTGTAGTGACTGGGCAGACCACCGCTCAGAGCTCCCACAGCCCATAACTGTAAACTTGTCAGGTTTTTAGGTAACGAAGGAACTATTAAAATTATAGATCTAAATGTTAATACTATTTAAACGGCAGATCAGACAAAATGTAATACAATAAATATAAAAATCTTCAGGTGTTTTAAAAGTGGCACTGCCAACCATACTGTTGTAGATTGGGGAGGCAATGCGGAGCTATGTCTTCAAGGAAACTGAACCAATAGAACACTGCGATATTCAATGGTGCCATACTTACTCATTCCTCCTATAGTCCAAGCTGGTATTTCATTGACAAAAAGTCTGCACTTCCTACAGATAAATACACAATCTAAGATGCTCCCGTGCTTTTTGTACTTTATGAGGGGAGAATATTAACTGCGTTTTAAACAATACATTAGGGAAAGTTAAGCATTTAAAATATCAGAAAGATTTCTTTTAAAAGGAAACTAGCTCATATTCAAATTGGTATCCTAGTCAAACGAATATGGTTTTTTTATTGTGTTATGTCTATCTATAATAAAAGCAATATGAAAATTGTGTGCAGTGAATTTCACAGTGGGGGCTGTAATTGTGCTCACTTAGAGACCTGTTCTGGCGCTGATACCTGTGCGTAGCTCCCATTAACAGTAATCGGAGTAACGCATGCCTTTTGATGGCAGAATGGATTCTTCCTCTGAGTGTTGCCATATTACCATCCCTACTGTGCTAACAGCAATATCATATTGCCATGATAACAGATGCATCTCACTGGAGCTAAAGTAAGATTCTCAGAACCAGAACTATATGAGGAGAAATAGGAACACCCTATGGTAGCAACTGAGAGCAGTGTGTTTGTAGAGGACAAGAAGAAGTGTAAAGACTTGGGATAACTGGGCAGAAGATCTGTAAGCCTGTGGTCCTTTCTAGGCTTTACTTGAAGGTGGTGACCAAGTAATGTATCACAAACCCAGCTCTGGTTCACTGTGCAGAGACCACTGTGCTTAGCTTTTTTCGAAGCATGGGTGTCACTGGAAGGAATAAGGAATCCTGAAACAGCCAGCATGTTATTATGTTTGCCTCCTTAGCAGTTGTTTTTGCTAGCATGGGCAGAGGCTTTGTCACATTTGACATCCTGACTCTGGCTCATCAACGTGCAGGATAAAGTGTGCCTTCACCTTTTCTGTGTCTCACTGGAGCACACTGAACAGGGATCAGGCTGCTGCCCAGTTTTCAGTAGGAGAGAAGCCCTCTCCTAGCACAGAGCCTCAGGTGCACACCCTGAGCTGCTCTCCCAGGATTCCACAGAAATGCTGTGAAGGCTTTTAGAGCTCCAAGTGGGTATGTCCCTTTGGAAAATATCGCTAGCAAGTGAGGGTCTTGAAATCATCTTTGTTTATTTATCCCTAGAAATACAGTGATAAAGGAAAGGAAAAAAGTTTAAAATAACAAAGCAGATTTTATGCACCTAACCTACCCTGATGCTTAACATTTGCATCCAAGTTTAGGCAGTTCTACTGACTTTAGATAACCTTATATCTAGTTTTGTATGTTTTCCTGCAGTTGATGTATATTCTGTGAAATGTATGTCTCTTGAACTCAAGAATGCAGATTTTTATCTACTAGGTGGGTTCTTTGTTCCAGTTTTGCTTACCTGAAGCCCTCTTCTGCTGTGTAAAGGCATTGTCTGCCTTCCTGTGGACTCATAGAGAGCTTCTTCAGGGTTTAACCCTTTGAGCTGTGTAGAAGCTGGCATCATAGCAGTCAGATACAAAAAGGTATATATAATACGCATTAAAATATTACTTACAGCTAAAACATTCTTCATATACTTGCTACATCCTATTCATAAAATCCTCAGAATACCTGTGATCTGTTTCTCATTTTGCCATGCAGAAGTTGCCACACAATCAAACTTTATTTATGTGTCCATGACTGCCACAGGTAAAATAGCATTCCTAATAAAGTCTACACTGGTGTCAGATATATAAAAAAATCCTTCAGTCTCTGAATATACCTGTTTATAATAGGATTTCTTGGTGCCTCCTTTCTTTAGATTGCTAGCAACCTCTTATTTATCACAGCATGTTTTGGAACTCGTTTCGGAAAGATATTTGAATGCTGTATACAGTCCGAAAGCATATTTAAAGCTGTTGCTTTCGATTTTTCTTTTAATTCCTTGATACCACTGCTAATGTAAAGGACATGGATTGAAGACAGGATCTTCTTTTCCTAGGCAATGTGTTATTGATGAGCTGGCATTTGCCCTGTGGCTCTCCCCCAGGATTGCTTACATCTATTACTCACACACATCGATTGGTTAATTTGATAATTCTATCACCAATCAGCTTGTGTCTGACCTTTTGCCATGGCAATGATGGCAGAGTCTTCATTTTTACATCGCATACCTGCTAGATTGACCTTTCTGAGGAGAATGTCAAGACATCCCTTGATCTTAACCTGTCACTAAATTTGTTAGAATTACACTGTCCCTTAACCTTGATCTGTTGTATTTGTAATGTTCAGGATATGCAGTTTGTGTGAAGATATTCTTACATAACTTATGCCAGTCAAAGAGTAACACTCTCCTAATTAAAAATTAGCTTCCCAATAAGAAAGTGTATGTTTAGAAAGTTTTCATGTCTGTTTTCCTTCCATTCATCTGTGCAGTTCTGCCTGCATCATCAGCTAGTCCCTAAGAAGTACTTTCCCTTTCTGTGACGACTGAAATTAGAGGATTCTTCTTGTGCCTATCTTCTGGAGTTTGGGGAACTAAACATGGTTTTTTCAACTACCCTATTAAGTAAGGACTGTGCTGTAGGGGATTTATAGGACCCCAAATAAAATCTTGCATCCAAGTTGACAAGCATTGATTGCTTTTGCCATCCCCTGATAAATTTCTTTCCACCTCCATGTGTGCCTGAAAATACCTGGAGCTAATGCAGATTCCCAGGGTTCCTGCAGATCAAGCCAATTACGCTTTTAATACCTGTAGTCTTAATACTGCAAAAGTAGAACACCATGCTAATCTGTTCAGCATATTAGGTATATTTTGAAAGAAGAAAACATAGTCCTGTTCACAAGATGTCTTTTACTAAATCCACATTATGCAGCCCAGCTTCCAAGAGCACTTTTGGTAATGACAGTATTCTGCTTGCCTTAAAGTGCAACTCTGTCACTACACAAAATCTGAAATTTGTAATATATTAATTTTATCACAGAGTACAGAGAATAAAATTTGCAGTTTCCTTTTGTTAAAACATTTGCAACACCTCTCTGCATTTGAAAGTCAGCTCCTTGCCTCCCCTCTGCCTTCACCCAAAGTTGTCCTGTTGTCTTAACAGACAAGGGTATCCCTTGGTGACTCTGGACATGTTCATTTAGTGTTCAGCTCAGATGAAGGAAGAATACAAAGAAATCTGCCTTGGTTTTCCTGCCTATGTTTTCTGAAAATATATGCATCTGTGTAATTCAGTTATGTATAAGGGAGGTAGCTTGGGCCATTCTATGGTTGAAGGTTTCCCTTTATGTAAAAAGCAGTTGATAAAGGGGATGTAATTCCTGTTTGTCATGAACATGAATAAAACTGGGAAAATTCTATTCCAGTGAAATTTTATAAAATTTGTAATATGTTCGGAAGATGGGACTTTCACATTAAACTTAAGCCTGAAGAAAATTTGAATGGGCAAGTTAGAGGGGCTGTTTTGATGCTAGAAAAATAAATCTTCCATTTGAATTTGAATTATCTCAGTATATGTTTTTTAACTGAGATTGATATCTTGTGTTGTATTTATTTCAAGAAATGAGTTTCAAATGACTTGAAGAAATGAAAGTGATTATTTTGCCTGAGCAATAACTGTTGCATCATTATGTTTAGCCAAATACTCTCTTTTTTTAGTACAAGAGATCAGCATTCAAACTAAGCTACAATCCAGCTTTTAGTAGTCACTGGGTCTCACATTAAATAGATTGTTTTACTCCAGTTACTGCACAGTAATCACACTGCACAAAACCAAGTGGCGAGTTTATAAAGCAGAGGTTTTATGATATGTTGGTCTGGATTCTTTACAAGGTAGAATTTCAGCTAACAAGGGATGTAAAGCAAGCTACAGCCATTTCACTTTCAGTCACTGTGATATATTTTGCATGTTGTCCTTTCAGTAGGTCTAAAAGGTGACTTGAGGATCATGCATAACCTGACTGTGGTTGTTGCTTTGGTTGGGGGCCAGGAGGGGAAGTGAGTGCTTTAAATTTGTCAGTGTAATTATTACAGAAGTGCAAGCAGTTTATAAATTCTATTTCTTTTTCTGGGAGTTATGGCATTCACATGTCACATACCATGCATCTGTTCATATTATTTTGTAGTTACTTTGTGTTTGCAGTGTAGTTTTAGAGTTAATTTGAATTTTGTAGCTGATATAATTGACATACGTATATCATTCATTACTGTTAAGCATGATTCTACCAGATACCAGTCCTAACCCAGCATCTTCACACAACCCTGCACTTGCAATTCATTTCTGAGCCCCAAAATTGGTAATCCAGCACTGTTTCAAATCTAGGAAAAAGCTGTATCTTTTAGAAGTTAGTGCAGAGTGGCTTTTTAATGAGAACAGTTTTTGCTAAAAGTTAAGATGAGACCTCTAAACTCATTTCACTTGTAATTTAAACCAAATTCCAGTCTAAGCCTCCGGAAGTGAAAGGTTATTGCATTAGCCACCTATACCCTTTGTGTTCACATGAAATTAAACTAAAACTAAATCTCAGTTTCATATGGCCTAGAACATGCCCCTTGTTAATTAGAAACAACATAGAAAGTCTGAACCAAGAGTAAGAAAATTTGTATTTAAAAATTGAAAGATTAAAGAGTTATCTCTCTCTTTGGTTTATAGTAATGGAAACAATCTTCATTGGCTTCAGAATCTAATCTTGGCTGAACTTGTGAAAAAGACTGTTACAAATATTATTTTAAATGTGCACAATGAGAGAGAGTGCAGACAGTAACATCTTTAAAAGTTCAAATTATAAGATTGTACATAGCTAGATAAGAAAAAAAGAGGGTGTAGATGGAGCAAGAAGGAGTCCCTGGCACACTGAACACAAACTGTCATTGAGGTGATAGTGGAAAAGTACTGCCCTGCTGGTTGAAAAATGGGATTTAATGCTCAAAGCCACAGGCTGAAACCATTATTCACAACTGGTGCTCACTTTTTGATCCCAGAGAGTAATAGATTTCTCTATAAACTGATGACTGTAGTTCATATAATTCTTATTTTACACCCATTAGAAAACTGACGGAGAAAAAAATTTCTTTCTTCTCTGCTGCCATAAACCTATGTGCTTCCCTGCCGTCAGATCAGGTTCCTGACTACTTCCCTTCTGCCTTGGTTCCTTCCATCTCTCCTGCCCTCAGCACAGTAGTCAGAGCTTTCACTGTTTCCTCATCTTCTCTTTGAAGCAGGATTTCATCAATCATGGTGGTAGTGGTCTGCTCTTGTAATCAAGGCTAAGATCCATCAAGTGTCGTGGCTGCAGCAGCTCCTTTCAAGCTCCAGAGCAGCTCAGGTTTCTGGGCCTTTTCTGAGGTTCAGTGCCCTTGTAGCAGTGTCTCAGTGGCTGAAAATATCTTCAGCTCCTTCCTAAAAGGGAATTTGCAATTCCCATGGAAACATGGTCACAGCAGCTATTGTGTGAGAAATCACTCAGGCTCCATACAGTGCCATGATGTCTTATTGATCCATGAGCACTACTGAAAAAAGGATGTGAGGAAGGGAGGAAAGAGAAGAAATTTTCAGTGACATATGTGCATATGAAAAGAGCAAGGAAGGAAGGTGGAAACACGAGGATTTGCAGCAGTCAGAATCTTACTGTGCTGGCATTCAGAAGAGCAAATGAAATGCTGGTGGCTACAGCAAACCCTGCGTATGGGCACACACACTGCAGAATGTTTTGACGGGTCTGAGGCTGCTTCTTGGACCATCATTTTAGAGGTTGCAAAAAAACAGGTGGCTTTGTATAACCAGCTCAAAATTGCATAAAATGAACAAACTCTTAGGTTCTTACTCCTTTTTTTCACTGGTTTTTTCTTCCCTTTCAAACTGCAAGGACATTTCCTTAGAAAATGCTGGAGGAAAGCCTACTGATAACTCAGAAGGTAAAATAACATATGAGTTATTAAAAGGTCTTTTCACAGAAGTGGGATTAATTTCCATATCCCTTAGGAATCCCTGCACATGCTGTTATCACGCAAATGGCATTTTGGTGGGTGGGTTAAAAATTAGTTAATAAAATTAAATTTAAAAATGATTGGGCTGTAGTTCAGGAGAGCTAGCCAACACACTTTAAAAGAATAAAGTTCCCAACAAAGTCAAAGCAAAATCTGCAGTCTGTTTTTCATCTGAAGATATTATTTAATCCATTTTTGTACTAAACATTGGTAGCTGAACATGCATCAAAATAAATTCTGATTTAGTCTTGACCTCAAGTAATGGTGTGCACCTGAATTGTTTCCATTTAAATAGCAGAGGAAAAAGCACAGAAGAAAATTACATTTTCTGCAATAAATACCTTATTGCAGTGAGGTTTTCATTCATTGTTAATTACAGAAGAAAGGGTGTGAAAGGTTACTGTAATTCTAACTATATTCTTTAATGTCAGTATAGGACTTCCTTTAAATCCTATTGTGTGTATGTCTTTCCTGTAATTTTCAGACCATTTATTTGTAACTATATATGCATACTACAGTACCTGGAATATGCTGTGCTAATATAAACATCACCTATCTTCTACAGGTATTATTTTTTATTTATGTGGCTTATTATTAATTCCCCTAAAAGCAAGAATTACCACCACCTCCTTGAAAGGGAAAAAACTTATACATCTTTCTGGAACACTGGAGACGTTTAAGGACTCCATTAGGGGCTATGTTATTTCTTGGGACACCACTCTACTGTAATAAAACAACAGTTCACTCAAAATTGTAGGACTGTGGTGCACAAGGCAATATTTTGAAACATTGTGTCGGCTGGGATGTGAGAGAGCATCAAGCCATTTGTTCTCTATGATTTGTTTTCCCCCAGTGGCCCTAGTAAATAAATACTTGTGCAACAGCAAACAGAGAAAGATGTTGAGATTGCTATCTTTCATGACGATTAAAATGACAGTGGGTAGAAGAGAAGGCAAATAAAGCTTGAGGATTTGGTGTCTGGTTTTTTGCAGCTGATGAGACACAAAAACTTCCTTAGAATTTTTGGTCCTTTGATGATATAAAGTATCTGTGGACCCTCCCATTTTCTCCTGTTATTGCATTGTATTGTAGTTCTATTTCTTGTCAAAAGAAACCAAACATTTCTGTCCTTTTTTATTGCATTCCTGGTGGTAACAGGGTCTTTCAAGCCTTCTTCTTCCCCTAGGTCTCTATTTCAGTTCATGTCATAGCAGACTATTTTTCCCATGCTGGTGGTGTGCTTGAACTATATTAAATGTTGTTTCTTTGTGATTTTATGAGAAAAATCACAATTGTCCAATTCAATTTTGCAAACTCGTTTCCTGTCAATGACCTTTTGTGCCCAGCAAACACCAGTAATGCCCCTTCTTTTCACATTCTGTTTGTCACACACCCTGTTCTGTTTTATTATAGTGATAAAACCTTTCTCTCCTGAGCACAAACTCAGACACTAGAATTAGAAAATAGGAATATATGAATCTGTTTCAATGCTCCAGAACAAAATTAAGTTGTATCCCATTTGTTTGTAATGTGGGAACAGTATAAACGCCAGCAGACTTTCCCCTATTTCCACTGCCCAAGCTGAACGTATTTCCAGATGGATGACACAGAAATATTACTAAAAATTGTGCTGGTTATCCCAGGAGCATCTCTCTTACCACTACCACTGTTGGATCTTTGTATGGATTAACCAGAAGCAAGCAGAAAGTATTATTTTGGAGTTTCAAATTAGCACTTTCAGTACTAGCTCTTGTTACCCCTGACATACTTTACCAATCCCTAGATACCACCCAACTGCTACTAAAACTGAGAAATTCCATCTGTATTGGGGTTTTTTCACCAAAAACTCCTACCAATTTTCTTAGCTAGCTTGTCCCTTTCTTCAATTCCTTCCATCTATGAACAGCCTTCAGATATCCTGTTTTTCACACTGTTAGGGTCATCATCTTTACCATATCCCTTTGGTCCATTTCCTATAAAGAGCAACCACCAGCTAGGCACATGTGCAAAATTGCATCTCAAACCTGCCATTGAGTCAGAGACTTTACAGTCATAATAAGTTGTTTGCAAATATATACATTATTTAATATTCAGGTTTATCATATAATTGAGTTTCTCAGTGAAAATGTAGATGTTGTTCACACTGCAATCACAGGATGTGCTAACCTCTCTACTGCGGGCCCAGATGTCTTTGCCCTTTCTCCCTATCGTGTGGCTCTACTATTTGCTGTGAGGGAGATGAAGCAACTTGAAGATCAGCCTAAGGACAGACAGGGCCCAAACCTGTAGTTCCCACTAATCAGTGTGAAAGCACAATGCCTTCTGGTAGGGGACCAGCATCCCACTTCAGTCTCAGCAGACTCATTCTTTGTGATTCTATGGTAGCATTGCTCTGTCAATTCTCTTGTCCTTTCTCAGATTTCCTCTAAAACTTTCCTCCTGAGAGGATGACATGTCAACAAAATGAGTCAAAAGGAGCAAAGTTAAGAAAAATAAGGGCCTCTAAAAGTTAAAAAAAATGACGTTTGAGAGCAGGGGCTACCTTAAAAAATGTCTTCAGATTGCATTGGAAGCAACCACTGTTCATTAAATATTACACTAAGCATCCTGCCAGTTTTCCCATATACCTTTCTTCTTTCATGACTAAGTAACAATGAATATTTCTTTCCATAGGGCAGAAAAATGAGGCTGAACTGATTTTCTATTTCAGCACTTGGTTTATCATGGAAAATTTTACTGTAATTTCCATTAAGCTTTTCTGGCCTATAATACAAACAGTATTGTATTGGTATTGCTGTAAAAAGGAAATTTTTATATTCAGTTTTGCCATCTGTTTTAAACTGCATGGCAACACCAGAGAAGAAAATCCTGCCAAATTATGTTAATATTTGCAACAAGCTTGCTTCATTAAATAACCTAGTTGGCCCTATTTGGTAAATAAAATCAGTTCTGATTTTATGGTCATGAGATACTAGACAACCCCTGATGTATCTGATTGTAAGTACTAAAAGGCTAGGGCTTGAACTTCTCTGTTTGATAATTACAGGTGAAATATGACCAAGCATCCACATCCTGGTGACAAGAGGGAGAGAGAGAGAGAGAGAGAGAGAGAGAGAGATGGAAAGGAGGTAGAATGGGGCTGTGTAAATCTCTGATAGGCTGGGGGAAGTTTAATTTCTGAGTAAACTGAATCAAAAAAAAATTGTGAATCCTAGAATTTGCACACAGGCTTTCTTGTTCTCCAAAAAAGTATAAATATTTTTTGAATAGGCTTATTGTTCCAAAGAGGTTTGGAAGAGCGAGTCTATTGAATGAGAATTTTGTTGGTAATCTAATTCTGCTGCTCTCAGATGATCTCACTGGATTATGATAGAGAAGATGAATATCAATATTTTAGGAGAAAAATGAAGGACATCAACCTACCTACAATATAAATTTCATAGCAACCCTGAAGTCCCAAGATAAAACATATGAACATATATTCATAGAAACTCCAGAAAAATAAAATATACTGAGTTTTCCTCAGAAGAGGCTCTGTTTATTGGTTTGGTTACTGTTGCGTTCCAAAATTGAAATCAAATTAGCTTCCAATTATAGGCATGACATCTTAATGAAGCTGGCATCAAAACTGTAATTAAGACCATTGAATCAAGATTTCAATTCAGATGTTTACCTGAACTTTCAAAGATATGCATCTCAGCCCATTTTTCCATTTACTTGCTCCCAGCATGTCTGTTGGTCTTTTTTCTTATTCTAACAGGCCAGAGCTAGGACAGCCTGGACTTGGGACTAACCTCACAATGAATTTTCTTGTGTTTAGTAGGTGAGTAGATACCTCTTCCTATTAGTAGTCAGGGTTGAGAAGGTAGGGCTTGTGTTTTCTGCTGGCTTCACTTCTTATGAACGTGGATATTTTTTGGTAGATCGTTTTGGGGTTTTTTTAAATTAAATAAATAACAGTGCCCTTTCAAAACTAAAGAGGCTTTTCTTTTGGAAATGCTTTGCATCCCTTTAAACTCTATATACTCTGTATTTTAAGTTGATGACCTGTAAGTGCGGAGTGTTGTGATTGTCTCTTCATGATGAGGGTGGGATCAGACCACAAGGTGCTTCTTCATTCAATATGAAGGACCTCCTAGTCTGTTGATGAGAGCACCCAAATGTGTAGAAAGTGGAGTTGAACCAAACTGTTCATCCTCTCAGCTTTGCCAAAGATTTTTTTAAGCTGACTGCAGAAATTTTATATGACACTTCTGGATACAGAACATCAAACAGATGTGATCGATATTAGTTATTTTCCTGGCATAGTAGTAGGCATATAGATAGAAATATTTATTTATAATTTTTGATACAGACAGAAATATAACTCTTGTCTGTTCATATCAATGTACAGAAATGGGCAAAATTTCTTTTGACTTCATATTTCATGTTCTGAATCTTTGTATCGTGAATTTAGGCCTTCAAATTCAGTGTACTGCTTTCCACATAATTTAATCATTGGCCATTTCAACCCACTGCTTTATTTGAGAAAAGCCCCAGGAACCAAATAATTTGTGTTGTAAATAACATAATATGTGCTCATCAGTTTGATCGCTTTTCCTTCTTTCAATGGGTTTGATTGGATTCAGTCTCTGGACATTTAAAAACTGCCATATAATCAATAGGGAAGCTGAAATACTGAATGAGATTGATGAGGAAAGATCCTTGGTAATAAAATATTGGTAATGTTCTCTTTTAGGCACTCTATATGAGACTGTGCTCTATGAACCCTATGATACGTCTCCTGTTGGTCATATAGGGAACCTGTTTGTAGAAGGACCTTTCAGTAGTTGCCAGCCTTGTGTTATTTACCTATCATAATGAACAGAAAATGAACATTGCAAATGCTTCTACATGTCAGTCATTCCTTCTGCTCAGCAGAGGCTGCCCAAGAGTGTGAAAATGCTATCTTTACAATCACGTCCATAGAAAGAAGGTGATTTGAGTGATTAACATTATAAAATGTCGAATAGTCCTCTCTCTACAATGACCTGTATGCTGCCCCTACTGTTATCATCAGAGAGTCATAGAACATCCTGAGTTGGAAGGGATCCATGAGGATCACTGAGTCCCACTCCTGGCCCTGTACAGAACCACTCTCTTACCAAGAGTCACACCATGTGCCTGAGAGCATTGTCCAAACTCTGCTTGAACTGTGTCAGGCTTGGTGCTGCGACCACTGCCCTGGGGAGCCTCTTCCACTGCCCAACTGGATGAAGAACTTTTCCTAATATCCAGCCTAAACCTCTCCTGACACCATGTCATGCCATTTCCTCAGGTTCTGTAGATCAGTGCCTGCCCCTTCACTTCCGCTCATGAGGAATCATATGCTTTTTCAGATAGATGCTGAGAAGATTCTATTATAAATAATTTTTTTAAAATTTGTAATAAACTTCCATGCAAGCTAGATGAGCTCTGTTCAACAGAAAGAACTGTGATACTACAAGTACTTTGGAGAGAGTTGATGATTTCAGCTTCTGATTTATAATACGTGGATGAGTGCGCTGTAAATGGACTACTAATTCTCCATACCTTCTGTTTTACTTGACTGAACTGTCTGAGCCCTTTAGATGGACATCAGTGAATTCTCAGCATTATTTTGTCAGAACACAAGTTGATGCTCATGACCTTGGCCTGGCTTTTTTCCTTGATGATTACATTGCACTCAATGACTCTGCACTGTGCTTAGAAAAGTGTTTTTCCATGTAGTTTTGTTTGCAAAAATCTAAATTTGGGATGGAATTTTTTACATATAATATTCTTTAACCTTGTCCAGAGGATACTGAGATCACACAGCAAAGAAAAAGCTCGCAGCAGTCATTGGCTTTGCTCATCTGACTGGGCTCTGAAAAGTGGAGGACAATGAGTGGGAACTCGAAGCTAGTTCATGGAAATCTTTAAAATATTACAGTAGCTTAGATACAGTCAACAACTATTAAGTTGCCCTAATAAGTTCTTTCTAAAGTGACACAGAATTTTAGTATGGTGTGTTCTACCAGCTGTCAACGCATGGAAGGCATATTTTGGATCCTTATCTGAAAATATTTTTTTCTGTACTGATAGAGCAAAATACGTTTGTAAGAAGGGAAGAAAAAGGTCCAGGAAAAAAGTGGATGTCTGAAACTGATTGAATGCATGCTTCAGGGAATACTCTGGATAAATTGTTTAAGAAGGGTTTTCTCTAATAAAATAGTAATGATAAGAGACTGACTTCAAATCTGAATAGGTCACAAGTGAAATGAGTTTGGTGGTCTTACTTAATCCCTTTGGATATTTATCCACATTACAGTCTCCATGTACAGTTTGATACAACTTGTAATTTCTGTTTGACTTCAGTCAGTAGTCTAAGGAATGAAATTACAGGTTGTTTCATTTCAGAGCTGAGGTGAAGAGACAAACAGATTGTGAGAATGCCTTCCTCTCTGTATTGTTTCTGTACCAAGACAGTGTTACGGAATAGTGATTTTCAAGCATCCTCAATTCACATTCATATAAAATACGTAATTTTTCCAATATTTAGGGTAATTTAAGTGGCCTTACTTTTAAGTAGCCATTGCACAGGTTGAATCTGCTCAGGGAGTAGGGTGTTACGATCACTATGCCTTCTGAAGTCTCATTCTAGTTTGTTTCTAACAATGCCATTTTCTTTGGGCAGCTGTACCAGCATTTTCTCTTGTGCTTTGTCTATGGTAGATTTCTCCATGCTCCCCTAATGACATGCTGATCACATTATCCCAGGGAAGCTGAGAGCTGAAATATCATGTAAACATGTACATATATTTTTCGTAATTTGCATCAGTTTAACTGGCTTTGAAATTCTAGTGACATAGGTAATTCAAAAACTTAGACCTATAGAGGTAGAGCAAGTTGCTCATAACGCCGAGGCTGTGGGTTCAATCCCTGTATGGGCCATCTGCTAAAGAGCTGGACTTGATGATGCTTGCGGCTCCCTTCCCACAGAATATTCTGTGATCTGTGCGTATGGTGGAAAAAAATCAGCTGGCATCCTAATATTGGAACATGAGCTGCTTTTGCCACAGGGCGGTGGTGCAGTGTTAGGCAGCTCTCGCAACCCCAGCCCTGACCACGCAACCCCAAAACGGGCTGCAGTGGCAGGGAGGTGGCTGGCAGTGAAAGGCAGTGCCTCAGTGCTGGCCTGCTGCGTGTTGCCGCTGCTCTCCACCTCCCCGGCTGGGCTGGCAAACAAGTAGAGGACATGGCCCTTGGCACCCTCCTCTGCTTCCATGCTGGCATCTCACCTGCTACACGTTCCAACACAGGAGACCTGGCAGATTCATGTGACAATGTATCTGCAAGCTCTTAAGGTCTGGTGAAATTAATTTCTAAGAGAAAGCATAAACACATTTTGGAGACCAGAAGTCGGTTTTGTGTTTTGTTGATGTTTTATTTTGTTTTATCTAAAGAGGAGGTTGAGGTTTTATTTTTCATTTTCTTCATTCTGTAAGTTTCTGTTGAGACAGGAAAGCCACAAATGGTTCTGTGATTTGCCTGTGGAAAAATATGAAAGGGAAAATATTATTTCATGATTTGTTGGAAAGTTATGTTGGCTGTTACGACATTTATGAGGTAGAAAAGAAACAAAAACAACAAAAATTACATTTTTTAGTTCTTACATTTGCTAAAATTGTTAACTGCATAATTCTGTTATATTACAAAATCCAGAATACACAAAATTTTAAGAACAAAACAAAACAACAAAAACTATGCGTCATGCTATAAGTTTCTATTTGTTTTCCTGTCCTCAACTTCTCCCTCCAAATATTGCAAGGATAATTGTGGAAAGTAAATAAATTGCAGATCTAAAGGCAAGCAGTAAATGAAAAAATCCGAAGTTCTCATACAGGATGTTTGTTGTGCGGTCTGTGTGTTAATCAATAACCAAATCCTGAATGCAGGCAGATAATTATTTATCCTTGAAAATATGTGAAATGTTAATCAGATGCTAATGTAAAAAATTTCCTGTCATTCATTTAAGTCCTGCTGGTAACAGTTTGGGGAAGGTTTTTGGAGTTCGGTTGTGTTTATGTTATGTTGAGATGACTGGTTTTGATACCCTGGATGCGCAGGTTTAGTTATTCCTGCTTTAGGATGCATGTGTATTTTCAGACTTATATTTTGTTAGGGATGTTCAGTCTTACTTATTCAGTGCCATTATTTATTTGTTTCTGGCGAGTTCAGGTAGTGGTTTTCAAGGTGTTTTTCCATTCTTGAGAGATCTGTGGGGCATTTAACCTACATTAGTCTTGAGGAGTCTGAGGGTTCTTCAACAAACAAAGAATTTCCAGATACTTTCCTTTAGGAAGTGTCAAGGGCAATACAGACAAAAGAGTGATGTCTCCTTTAACAGCTTGATAAGTATCTCTGGATATTCTGCAAGATTCAGTACTGTTTCTACAGTGTACTCTATTCCCATTCAGCATAATATGGCTCAATATACTGTATGTGACAATGGTGAAGACTTATCTTTGCCCTGAGGGCTAAGTGCTGTAACACTTCTCAAGTGATAGGCTTGATAGAAGTGATGATTCAGAGGCAATGATCTGCTAAAAAGTCACATTAAATATGTGTGAGAATTAAAAATATAGGTCTGTGTTTATCTTGACTTTTATTTTAAAAGTTTCAAAGCCCTATTTATTTCCAGCATAGAAATCCCTTGTAAGGTAAACTAAATCATTCATGTATTGACCATTTTTTCATGTCGTTCTATTGAGGCTCCTTCCCAACTGAGTTCCTTATTGAATTGTATTTCTATGAGGGTATTGTAGGTTAGCAGCACATTTTTATGATACACAAAAGAAATGCCTTCTGAATTTCCAATGCCTTGTATATTGTTCCCTATAGAAGCGGCATCTCTGAAATATGGAATAAATCAAAACAGAAACAGCTGGCTCTTTGCTTACTGCTGTTATTCTTCTTTAAGTTTACATTTCCTAAAATAACTTGTCCTGCCTAAATTTCTTAGTGGATTAATTTATAGTAAACCCACCCTTTGCAGAAACCTTAGACATTTGCAGCTATGTTATCTCATAGATAGAAACAAAAAAATATAATTAAGTGCTAAACCTGTCCAAATACTGTTTGTCTACGAACACACAAACAATGCTCTCTGCACACTCATAAACTCTGTGCTCATAATGGAACATCCGATGATGCATAGTCTTGTGGTAAACCTCTAAAAAGGTTAGAAATTAATGTGGTGTGGAATTAGCTGTTGTTCAAATATTTTTAAATATTGTTTAGAATCGGTTAACCCTAATATCAGTTTCCAGTAGTTTATTAGTTTCTCTGGAAAACTTAAAATAGTGCAGGTGGAGTTTGTAGTCTGTTTTGCTGCAGCCAGATAGGAGCATCCCCATCAGCAGGAACTTCTTTCTTAATGACTGTAGCCCCATGTCAAGGTTGTTACTTAAAACAGAGCACATGTATTTAACTGAACTGTGTTGCTCTGAAACCAGTTGGGATGCAAAGCTGTTTGCTGTTTAGGCAAGTATAAGGCCTGCAGGCATGGGCATTTTCTTCCGGTAATGCACCCTTACATATTGCTGTTTCTATCGAGAGATGTGACATGATGGGTACCCACTGATGCAAAGTGGTAACCAGCTCAAATTGTCCAAGACTCCTCCAGCCACAGTTCAATTGCAATGTCATAAGAGCATAATAGGTCCCATTCTGCTGCTCACAAATGAGGTGGATATCAGACCATTTAAATTCATTCTACTTATGACCTACTGTGCAGGAGGGTTTGCAGGGGCATTTCTTGGGCTAGAGTATCAGTTTCCTTAGCATGCCATTAGATCTAGTATTTGGAATTATTTCTACTTCTCATTTTAGAATTTAGAAAGTGTAGTCTGGTATTTGACTGTAAAACAGCCTTTGAAACTCTAGAAATAAAAGAGTCTAACACAAGTGAATTGGATGAAGGACTGTGGACCAAAGGAGAATAGATGAGGAGAGAACAGGAAAGATAAATAAGTAAAGCAATGGAAGTGTGAATTATTGCTGTTTAATAAGGTTTCCTGTGGTTTGTACACATGTATATGTACTCACAGTCGAGTAAAAAGCCCTACACAGATCATAGCACTAATACGCCCTCTCCCTCCCTCCCCTAAGGCTAGACCTATAAGATCTAGATTTTATTTCTCCACTCATGACCTTTCATAGCTATCAGGTATAAATGATTTTCTTTCACTTATGTCCAGGCTACGTTTGAAGGTCCTGTAGGTCTCCAGCAAGAATTATCTGTAGATAAAACTGCACTATTTCTAAGTCACTTCTACACAATAAAAAATAATATCTGTGCAATCGTTTTTTGTGTGAAAACCTTGTTCTTCATTTCAAGCAGCCTTTAGTTTGCACAGCCTGTGCTGCATTTTTACAAATGAAAAGTGTGCATTTCTTTCAAGTATTTTTAATTCCTTCTAAGTAAGAAGCTTCTAATGCTATAATGTTATAATAGTAGTCCTTATAGTCTTGTCAGTACATACTCACTTTTCCCAAGCTACAACTGTAAAACAATGACCGAAACATTTGGTGAATTAAATATCTTTTTTGTCATGGAGCATCATTGGACTGAATTCTCCAGAGCTTTAAAGTACATGGTAGTGGCAATGAGATCAAGAAAAATCAAGTCACTGGCTACAGAAAACATATTCTGGCTACAGAAAACATAAAGCATTCTACAAAAGCAGTATAGGAAAGAGCTTAATTTTAGTGCATTGGTAATTTAGTAACTTTCATTCCTGGTCAGAATTTAGTTTAAATGAATTAAGCAAATTGTTCTGGACAGTTAGTCATAGTGGATACTATAATATCCCACCAAAAGCAAATAAGACAGTGAAATAGGTAATCTTGTGGTATTCAGTACAGTTTCTTGTTATGAAATATATCCTACACCTTCCAGCAATAGAACAAACTTAACATAATGAGCATTCTTAAATCAAATGGAGTGGAAAGAGTAAGGCCCAGGCTAAGGTTTTAATTCAAAGAGTAGTCAAAATCACCTTCATTTGGAGTTTTTATCAGGCTTTTAAAGTAACTTTACTTGTCCTCCATCTTACCCATAGCCTATCTGTCCACGCCTCTTGCCCTTTTGACTCTCAAACTCAACATCAGTTGCTGTTTGAAGATGAAATCTCACTGGGCACTCCCACTCCTAGGGAACCTCCCCCTCCTACCTGGCGCAGCATCCTCTTTCAGAACTCACTTTTCAGAGATATTCTCATTACTTCCCTGGGAGGTTTTCTTAATACATACTTTGGGATTATTGTGCAGTAAGGAAAGTGCATAAAAATAGTTATGAGTGTTCAGATTTTTCATCATATGATGATAAAAAGCTGACAAAAGTTTTCTTCTTTACTAGTATTAGTGTCTGCCCAATTGTGTTGGAAAAGTAGTCATGTTCTGTATACTGTGTAAAGCACCTTGAAAGGATTAAAAAATACTTGAAGTCTAACATACTTTGGCAGAGTCTTCCTCATCGGAAAGATATGAGGCATTTCTGTATTAACCATCCTTTAACTGGAAAGAGTGAAAATCAAAATGTGGCAAAGTGAGACACCATCTTTTAATATAATTGAAGGCAGGTTTATGTCTCTGTTAGTGGGATAATTGTGACAGGTACAATTACCACATAGTAAGTCTTCACCCAGAAACTTGACTGATTAGGGAACAAAAATACTCTTCTGCCCCAATAAAGGCCGACAATAGAGGGAATCTCTAGGTTAATGCACCTTGTCCTCAGTAGCTTCAGAGACATCTGATAGCATCTGAACTGAAAGACACACTAACTGAGGAAACTTCCATATTTTGTGAAAATTTTCTTCCTTGTGCTCATTTTTGTCTGTCACTGAAACCAAAGAACTTATAATTGAATCAACAGTGCTGCCACCTCGGAATGCAAGTAAAGTAGCTGGAGTATATACATCTTTTAAGTCAGGTCTTCAAGCCTCAGCAAACTCAGGATCCATGCACAAAAGAGTTATTCCAGTGGGGCAGACTCTGTGTAAGGTTGCACACATGCTCCAGTGTCGAGGTAGTGCGTCAAAAATGTAAGCACAGTTTTGCGTTATCCAGCTCACCTCTACCTTGCTTAACCTTTATAAGAGAGCTAAAATTGATTTCACGGGGAAGTGATGAGTCCTTGTTTGTCTTGCGAGAGTCAAAATAAAGCCTTTTTGGTATGAGGGGGAGTGGGTGGTATTGCCCATGGACTAGCTGTAAAAATGTCTTTTATATATATGTAGATGAAGAAATGTTTTTTCTTTCCTTTGTAGCACTTTGGTAATCATCTGGCCAAAGCCTTTCACTCTAGCTGTAGGAGAACAGGATGTGGCTCATTGGTACAAAGAATTCTTTTTCATCATGTACAGATTAAAAGCATTTCTAAAATTATGGAATCATAGATTATGCTGGGTTTGGTAGGGACCCATCAGGATGGATCATCAAATCCAAATCCTGGCCCTGCACAGGACACTCCAAGAATCACACTATGTGCCAGAGAGCTGTAAAATACTCCTGTATTCAGATAAACCTGGTCCAATACAGAGAGTTTTCTCACAACATAATCTTGGTTAAAATTTTAAAGCAGTTCCAGCACTGGCAGTGGTAAAAAAATTGAAGACAGTGTGCATTAAGTAAAAGTTATCATCGAAGTAACATGATTGAAACATTACATTTGCGTAACTGAGAACCTGAAAGAAATCCTCAGGATATAAACTACTTCGAACTTAAACATGATTTACACATAGTAGAAGCTTTATCCTGCATTGAGCCTGCAAAAAGTTGGAGATGACCATGAGACAGAACTGCTGGAAGTATTTGGATCCTTCTCTGTTACAGCGCTACTGTCACTATAGGTGGTATCATTAAGTCTTATAGAAATGACTCATTAGATTGTGACAGCTTCGTGTATCTTGCAGTTAAGGAAAATAGACAGAGGAATAATCTGGAGATGCCAAATGAAAAGATTATTTCTTTGTTTCAGAACCACTTCTCCCCAACTGGAGAAAGTTCATGAAGAGCTCTCTGTTAAGTGTATGTTGAAAGATATGATGCTTCAGGTGCTAACAGAAAACATTAAACTCAGCTATGTCTCTTATGAAACAAATATGCTGCCTTTTCTTCTGTAAAATATGAATACAGCCTGTGAGTGTGAAGGGTTGTATTGACTGGTTTTGTGGATTTGTATCAGGGTGAAAATTTTTGTGTGGCAACATCAGTATACAGACTTGTTTTGAACAGGAGACATTGCTATTTTTAATGGCGGTTTTTAAGTGTGTTGGGGCTTTTTAAATTATTCTTCAAGTATTTCAAAAGTCTTGAATGGATGATTCTTTTAAATTTTAGATGCTGGTATTGAAAGAAAACTGAGTAAATCCGTTGTGAATACAATCTTTTTAAGAGAAGTTTCTATAACCAAAATATTTATAGAAAAATTAGAGTTTGAGGAGCTCAGTTTCAAATGGGGAAAAAAAGAGTTCTGCTTAAAATTGGAAATGATAAATTCCCATTTCTTTTAATGATAAAAATTCCGGTTAGTCAAAAACAATCGATTATTGTTCATCTTCTGGTTCTGTTTTTGGAAAGGTGCTTCCATATTCGGTTACCAGAGAGCTTTACAATTTGTGCAGCATCCTCGTCTTGCCAACCAAGCTATTAAAAATATCTCCATGAATTAAAGGGAAAAATTTAAAACAAAAACTGAGAATTAATATTCTCCCACTTCTCATATTATTCCTTTTAATAGAGAAAACTCTAAAGATTTTTCACGTTATGGGTCTTGATGAAGCGATGTTGTTAATTTCTCAAACACCCTGATATAGTTTATAGGGATGGAAAAATCAAACACAGACAAAAAAAGGTATTCACTGCTGCCAGAGCAAAGTGTGGAGTGCTGAAGAATAAGTGGCAGTTTAAAAGTTGTTGCCATCCCCAAAATGTTTGGATGTGGGTCAAGTCCTGACATAAACTTGAGACTCTTTTTCTAGTGTCCAAGTGGAAATGGAATCTTCAATATTTAATCCTCCATATTCATAAATGGTAGTTAGAATTGACAAAGTACTGCCAAAAGAGTAGTAATATATCTTCTTGGAATAATGAATAGGAACGTGGAGGAGTAGGGACAGTGGATTCCATTCATTCTCAGAAGCTTCAATACAGAGAATTGGGAGCTACGCACTGAGCAGTATTTGAAGGAGAGGTTTTATAAACCTTAGCTCATTACCTTCCTGCTGGTTTTGCTGGCAACTCTATTTTGTCATTCAATAAGTATCTTTTCTCAGGTGGAAGTGGTTTTTATGACGTTTTGTAAATTGCTAATGTTGCAAGCTTTATTGTAACAGAAATGCATTGTGTTGCTGTGGCACTGCTGAGTTTTATGTGCTGCTGTGCACTTCCTCAGAGGTTTAACTCCTTTGGCCTTCAGCTTTATACTTGGTGCACACGAGGTACAAGCAGCCTACTGATGCTCACCTTATCACAGCGTGCTGCTACAGTATAAACTAGCTCAGAGGTTTGCCAGACCAGTCTGCGTAGGCTGATATTGAGTCTTCCATTAAGTGAGACAGACTGGATTACTGATTTTGGAATTGATGATGGATGAAGAAGCCACAGAGAGATGACATTGCTCTAAATTTGTAATACTGAGATTAGGGAGTTTTTCTCTGTAATGTTATAGTAATGGGCATTTTTCAAAGACAGAAGGAAGAAAAGATTAGATTTGGTGCCTACATGTTGAGGGAGGTGGAAAGGAAGAAATAACCACAGCTGAAGTTCAAATTAAGGTTTCAGAAGGTGCTAAATACATTGGTACAAAAAATAGAAAGCTTCTTCACCTCAAATTCATCACCAAGGACAGAAGGATGATTTTATAATTGAGAGTGTCAACTCTGCAGTACCTGTCACTTTATCTGTCTGCAATATGCCATACACATTTATAGTGATGTATAAGTAATAATAATAATTTTGTGCTTGAAGCAAAAGATATGGATTTAGGCAATCCTTTTCATACCCATCTTTGACACAAATTTTTTGTGTGGCCCATGGACAAGTCAAATTTCTACACCTCTCTACACTGTCTACATCTTGCAAAATGGGAATAATACTGTTTTCCTTTTGAGGAATGTTGAGAGACTATAACCTTAGTGGCAATTTCTTGTGAGAGCCTGAGCTAAAGACACACCAACTTTGTATTTTCTCCCAATTCTTCCCAGGGAGAGATTTCCATTTCTAAAGCTGCCATCAGGTGCTGACCCTTACACAGGGTCTGTGGTTAATCACCAAAACCCCAGCCTTGTTCTGTTAACATATTTTACTCATATGAAAGTTATAACTGAAAGTTCAAAAAGTAGGTGTTGTATAACAGATTACGGGGATGCAGAGGACATCTGTCCCACTCAGTGAACAGGCCTTGGAACAGATGTCTCAAATTTCTTCAAATCCAGAACATGCTGTCCATTTTTGTGTAATAAACAGAATTTTTCCTCTCTGTCACTGAGCACCTAAGTATTATCTTTAATGCATAAAATATGTAAATTCTTAAAGCATCATTTTGCTCTTTAGTGAGTTTAGATATTACAAAACGGTTTAATTATAAAAACAGACAGACCTAGTCCTGGGACCTGTGCAGCTAGAAATAAATGTGCAATCAAAACTGCAATTACCTGCAGAATTTAGTGTAAACAGATCAGCAATCACATAACAAACACAGGCTAGTTTGCATTCTGATATGAATACAGTTAGATCCAAAGCAATTTTCCTTTATTTATCTTAGCTGCTCAGCATAAATAAAGCAAGGGCATTGAAGAGGACAGCATAATTAGAGTATCGTGGTCAGGCCCTGTGTGATTTCTAGAGACGTTTCACTTAAGAATTCTTTTTCCCGTACAAGAGTTTCCCCGAGCCACTAAAATATCGCTTTGGGCATTTTTGTATTTCAAATTTGCAAGTTGTCAGTTTGAAAAACCCTTGACACACGGATGTGAAAGCATCTCACAGACAACCACAGAAGGTATACCCTCAGCTTTTCATTACTAAGAAACTGGGGAATTTCCTTTTTCAGCTCTTTCTCCTTCTTGACGTTTTAACCCTAGAAATGTCAGGTTTAATTATTTCAGGTACCACCCAGCAGACCTAAGGGTTAAAGACAACCCGTTCCCCCAAAAGGTGTGACATTTATGCCACTTCAGGGGTGACACTTACAAAGACAATTTCCAGCATTCCCATGACACTCTTCTTCATTCTTTTATTTGCTTATTTCTGCTAGCAGCGCTGGAAGAGCTTGTGTTTTTACTTCCACGATACCTGGAACCAGCTTTTTACCAGTGCTTCTACTGTTGTGATTGCATTTGGAGAGCTGAACTAACAGTGGACTGTGGGACCATTGCTGGATGTTTATAGAGTGAGTGCAGAGTAGGAAATTCATAGGAAGCTTGTATTTTTTTTAAGAGACGTGCCATGTTCTCTACCAAAATGGCTGGGTGGTGGATGCAAAGTACTTGTCCCAAAGTACTATTTGCAGATGCCAAGGCCAGCTGCAAGCATGGCAACAAAGTGAATATGAATGGGAAAAGAGAAAGACTGTATCTTCTCCTTTTTTTTTCCTTCCATTTTTCTTCTTCATTAATGAGCGTTTCAACAAGGAAATAGCAAAAGATGTGGAAATTATATAGTGGGTTTCTTTCATCTTTATAAATTGAAAGGGCACCTACTGTTTCCAGTAGGACACAATGGATTTCTGGGCTGAGTTGTTACACAGTGGACTTCAAGAGCATGGACTGGCTACAGGCAGCCTGTATACTGTGTAGTTAATTGTTAAATGTTGAAGAGATTTTGATTGTTAAATTAGGTCTCCTATAGTTTTTAAATTGTCTTTGTCAGTGCTTTGAAATCTCTCTCTTATGCAGAGGAACTTGGGACCTCATTTATCACATTCTTCTCCTTATTAGCACATGGTATCAGAGGTACGAAAAAGGGGAACCTAAAAGGCAGAATCAGAACAAAACCCACAGATTGGAGGACCAAGATATTTAGAATCTGATCCATTTTTAAAGAATGTTGTTAAATAAAGAATTACAAAAATAATAATAGAGCCAGGGTAAAGAACAGTTGTGAATGTTCTTTAGTTGTAGTGTCTCCGAACCTTTCAGGATGAAAGTGTTTCTCCTCTCCCTGTCCTTTCATGTCCCTTCCATTGCGTAAAATATATAATAGACAGTTTTAAAACCAGTCAGTTTTACATGTTTGTCATTCTTTCTCTTAAGGAGCCTAAAAGAAAAGAAAAGCACCAATTAAGTTTATCCAAGCCAAAACATGGTAATAATCCCAGTAAATTAATGCCAATAGGGCCTACAGAGAATTTGAATAGCAAACGCTCCTATAGCTTTTTGAAAACAAAAAGCTTTAACTGCAGAGGTGTTCTGTCCTTCCGACTGCATTTATCTTGCTGATTAGTGATAATGGAAAATCTAGCAACAGTTTACTGCAGAATATTGGAAACCCTCCAGGCAGTCAGTTGCAGAAGCAATAACCCCTCAAAATAGCATAGGTAAGTCTGTCTATGAGTCAAGGGGCAGTGTGGGGATGCTGAAAAAAGTTAAAGCTTAATAGTTAAAGACACTAGAGTAAGTCTCTTAATGATAGGGATAAAGCAGCATGACATCTTTAAACTGGGCTGCTAGATGAGTTTATTTATTCTTTCTTCCCAGTAATTTGCACAATGTTAGTTCTTTGAATGCAGAAGCAGTGCCTTGAAGATTTTTTTAACCTGTCAAAGACAACAAGTCTTTACAAGTGAGCATACTTTGGTTTCTCTCCTTTCACTCTATATATATGTCTGTATTATGTGTTATCTAAAAGTGGGGAAACAAATGAGTTACAATCTACAGAATAGTATCTTTTTTTCTTCCCTTTCGCATTTGTCTTTTCTGTTGGAAACTCTTGTAGTGAAAAGGCCAACCATCTAAGGGTGAAATTCTCCTCTCTGCAGCAAGCCAGCACAAGGTGTGCACACTCTTAAAGTGCAAGTCCTTTGTTGTTGTCATATTTTCAGTAGATTCTGATTTTTGATGCCTTTTGCTTTGCTGTTTCTATAATTCTTTGTTTCTTGGGGATTTTTTTCTTGTGTATAGCATAGATATTACTATTTTGAGTCAGATTCGCTGTCCAGTTAGTCTGGTGTCTTGTCCACCAAATAGCTAGCCGTAAACACTCTGCACAAAGGGCAGGAAATGTCAGATTAGGTAGATCTGAGTTACTCTATCCCTTGTTAATTTTTCCCATAAGTTCTTATAGTCAAAAGTCATCTTAATAAACCCCAGACACAATATTAACATTGCTTACAAAAATTGCCTTTCCTGCAAGGGCTTTCACTCCTTCATATTCACTATGTACAAATGTGTAGCTCCAAATAAGGAAACAGTGGGACAGTTGAACTCTGTGGGTAGCATGGCTGAACATCTCTATTCTGACAGTTCACCAGAAGTGAATGTTGAAAACAGAGAAGGGCTATTATTTAAGGCACTATTAAAATTTTGCCCAGCTCCTGTAAAAATATGCCTATGTCACCTGAGCAGAATGTCTTTTCTAGGCTTCTGTAAAAAAAGAAATGTATTTCAGATTATATCAAGTTTGTTGGCAGCAGTATTTACACTGTTCAGTATTCTGACTTTTGGTGTAACTAGGGCAAGAAATGTGAGGATATGGCTGGACCCTGCTGGGGGCTAGCTCTGAAAACCCTAGCAAGCTCCTGGTGACTGCTTAGAGTCCCAAATATTAATAGATAACATGACAAAAAAAAAATTTGATCACCCCCTACTATACAAACCTTCAATTCACTAGTTCTCATTCAGTGTATAACTAGTGCTGTTGTTTTCTAATTTATTGCCCCATGTCTTAAAGTAATCAGCACAAGCAGTAGTTCTTGCTTGGTTGAGTGTCCAGTGTCCCTCAGTTTCTATAAGTTTATATAGCATTTAGCAGCATGTTTTCTCGGAAATTAACATGGTCATATTATGCCCACTATCCATTTATCTGCATTTGATTCCTAAAGGTGGGAGATTGATTTTAACTTGGCCCTGCTGCTTTTAAATCCCTTAATAGTGTAGACCCTGGCTGCATCCAAGACCTCCTGTTCGACCCTCATCCTTTCAGGTATTCAGGCTGTGACACCACTTGTAGGGAATCCATCATCACTCACACATTACTTTGGCAGGTAAATTGTGGTTTTACTCTTTATTCCCAATGGTGAGGCACTTGCTCCCTCATCTCTGTAATTTTCACAGACAAACACATACATGCACATTTTCTTCTTGCAGATGAACCTAAGTTGGTATAGCTGGAACATTTTCCACTTCCACAATTTATGAAGATGGCTAACAGATTAGGATCCATGTATAACTTCTCTAGAGCACCACCCAGTTGCTTAAGAGAAAAGATTTAAATCTCACAATATAGAAGCACTGATCTGGTAGAACTTAAGTTTTTCTGATATTGCCCTCAGTTAATGGGAACAGCCTTATTTACCTTGTATCAGGCAGCTGAAATAAAAACATGGGTATATACTTACCCTTAAGGCCTTGAAGTCATTTTTACTGCCATTGTTGGACTTTTGGGCATCAAATAGTTTTGTTGTTACAGAACTTCAGCCTGCCCTTCAGTCTTATATACCCTGGTTCGTATTTCCTTTCGTTGGATATCCAATTATACTCGCGAAATTAGGATCCTTATCTAGTGAAGATAATTGTTGTATTCAACATCGATCAGCGACAATAATGATGTGGGCACTGTTAGGAGCTACATCTTCTCCCTTATTCTACAGCTTCACAAGGTAATTTTGAAAAATAAATTAATGTTTATGAAGCAGTCAGATTCTGTAGTGATGAGCATCATGGAAAAACCCACAAGGAAGCTTGTAATTCTGTCTTCAGAGCATGGTTTGCATAGAATGCGGTAAATAAGGCCTAGGGCCACACATTGAAGACTGAGGAGAAAACAAAATATCAAATAGCTGTTCATTAAGTCAGCGCTATCTATTACATGCAATAAATGAGGCAGGAGTTCCAGTGGAATGGTTTTTTACTTTGCAGCTTCCAACTTTACAATCTTAATGCTTTTCTTTTTGCATTGTTCTGGATGTAATTTCTAATGATCTACTAATAAAAATGGAAAAGTCAGGAAGTCTTGCTGAAGCCAGCATAGTTTGTTGGAAGGGATATAGTTTCAGGTTAATTACATGTATTTTTGCCATTTGAACAGAGTCACTAAAATAAATTATCATTTTTCTATGTTCCCTAGCATGAGGGGAGGAGAAGACTGGATATTAGGGAAATATTCTTCACTGACAGAGTGGCCAATCACTGGAACAAGCTTCTCAGGGAAGTGGTAATGACCCCACTTCAAAAAGTGTTTCAACAACTCTCGTACATATATGGTTTAACTTTTAGGTTGCCCTGTGTGTAATCAGGAGTTGGACTCAATGATCCCCATGGGTCCCTTATGGCTTAGAATATTTTATGATGCTAAAATTTGGCAACATCCTCCCTAGCTTTGCTAATACCAGAAGAGTGGTTCAAATTGGAATTTGTGGGAGCCATTCCAATTTTTGGAAGTAAATCTGCTATAGTGGGAAAATATGTCTCAGTTCTATTTCATGGTGCCTAAATAGTCTAGCCTATCCCTTCTATCCTTCTCTCCCATTTCCAATACTCATCTTCCCAGTGCCTCACACTTGCTCATTCAGGCTGTCAGTATTTCCCACAAGCTCCATTTCCATTCTCTTTACCAGCCCTAATCTTCTGTCTGCATCCCAGGTACTTAACAGATCTAGCTCCATTTGCTTAACTCCTTCCTTGCCATGTTGGTTCATGCCAAAGAATATTCAGAGCCCTCTAAATTTGGACCAGGTGATTTGAAGCTCTTTTCTCAGATTATGAAAGAAGCCCAAATCTTTTTGGGTCCTATATTTATTAATCCTAGAGTCATTTGTATATTTATTCTTAGGATATTCTTAGTCTTTCCTTCAGCCAAGGGACTCCGTTCCCTGCCCGGTCCTCTGCAGTTCTTTGCCTCATTCTGTTTCTCCTACTAAAAAATCTAATTCATGCGTGTGTCCTACTCAGACAAGGCAGGTTCTTCTTCCCAGATCTCTGGAAGGGATATGATGAGGCAAGTGCCTGGTGTTAGTTCTGATGGAGACATACCACTGCCCTAATGAAAATTAGAGGTGTAAATGCAAAATCTGCTCATGTGCCAGCAGTCTCTAGCTCCCGTTCCGTGTGTTTAAATGGAAACATTAAGATTTATATGTATTTTTTGTTATCTGTACTTTAGCTAGAAATTCTACAAGACTTGTAATTGGAGTTTTACTCAAGAAATCAGAACTTGGTTGAATGAGAGCAGATTTGAACAGAACAGTTTTTAAAAAAGGTCATTAAAATTTTTTCACGTGGACAATGTTATAGTCTCCCTACCATACTTTTGAGAACAGTTAAACCAATTTGACTGAATTGTCCCATAAATTCAGGCTGCAACTGACACCAAAGAAATAACAAATCTAAAATCTTGCTTGCAGAATGGAATATACGCTACTCCATAAATGAAAATATGGAAAATTTAGAAGAGAAAAAAAAAGAATAAAATAATACAATAATTAAGTTTGGAAAACACCGCCAGGATCTATTGAATCCAACCTTTGACCAAACACCACCATGCCAGCTAAGCCAGAGCACTAAGTGCCATGTCCAGTCACTTCACCATCCCTGGAAATTGAACACTTCCAGGGATGGTGACTCCCATCACTTCCCTGGGCAGCCCATTCCAATGATTAATTACCCTTTTAGTGAAAAAATGCTTCCTTATGTCCAACCTGAACCTCCTCTGGAACAGCTTGAGGCCATTTCCTCTTGCCCTGTTGCCAGCTGCCTGGGAGAAGAGCCCAACCCCCACCTGGCTGCAACTTTCTTTCAGGTAGTTGTAGAGAGCTATAAAGGCCCCCGTGAGCCTCCTTTTCTCCAGAGATCCATGGTGGAGCAGAGACTCACCTGCAGCCCTTGGAGGAGCCCCATGCCAGAGCAGATGGATGCCTGAAAGAAGGCTGTGACCTTGTGGGAAGCCCACACTGGAGCAGGCTGTTGGCAGGGACTACAGACCCATGGAAAAAGGATACCATGCTTGAGCAATTTGTGAAGAATGACTCATGTTGAAGAAATTTGTGGAGGACTGTCTCCCATGTGAGGGACCCCATGCTGGAGCAGGGGAAGGTTTCCTCTCCCTGAGGAAAGAAAGTTATACTTTGTAGTAATATAGTCCAAAATTAATTTTCTTCCATACAGGTCAATATTTTTCTAGGTAATCTTTGTAGTTTGTAAAGGTACTACCATGTCAGTTAAAAAAAACAACAGAGTAAGATGATGAAAAGGAAAATGTTCCTTGCAGCTCATGCTCAGCATTAGTTGAGGATTGTTTCTTGGTAACTGATACAGCCTGACTGCTTGGAAAAAAAAAATTCCTTAAGTTTCCCACTTGTGTTATCAGAGACTCAGTAGCACATACATGTTGTGTTCAATGACCGGATGTCTTTCCAAAATCCCATTGTATTTATTTCATTATATTAGCAGATGGATATCTACTGTTCCCATTTAATTTTTATTATAAGGTAGGTGAGCAGGCTGAACCCATTTTAGGGAAATGTAGCCTTCATCATATATTTTACCCAGAAAAATGTTTTCTAACAAATTTTGCAGCAATGCCAAAAGAGGGTGGGGCTCCTCAATAATAAATCCTTCTCAAATTTCATCAGTTTTGCCCTGGTGAATTAATTTTGTGTAATGTTGTCCTCCTGAACATCCACAGGAGTAACTGAGTACAGCAAGGAGTCCTGCATCTGTTTATTTCTATGTAGTGTTTATATACTTATCTAACAGTCTGAAATAATGTTTATTACTAAACGAGATTTTAGTAATGATAAATTTCCACAGTTTATATGCACTAAGTTTCTTACCAAGATAGAGTGTAAAGCTCACTTTAATAAAAAATAATGAACATTACATACTGGATATGTGGTACTAAAAAGGAGCTGTATGAATGCAATCACTAGGATGTTTCTTTTGCACTACTGGACAGGTCTGTGGCTCTTTACAGATCTAGATCCCACACAGAGAAAGATGTGGGTATAGACAAGTTTAAACGTATGGTTTTTGTTCTTTATGAGTAACAAACAGGTTTCTAGAAGGAAAAAAAAAAGAGGTATACTGGTATAAATTTTGAAAGTTCTAAATTAGACATGAGGTGTTTGGCTGATTGGTCAAGAAGAGAATTGAATGACAGTGTACACTCAAGATGCACTGATTTTGGCACTGTATGGCTTTTCAGATACTGCATCCTTAAGAATGAGCAGTGATGGTGTGGAGAAGTTAATACGGTAGTTGAATGTTTTCAGCTAAAGTTGACGCTCCAATAAATTTCTGCATTATGATATATATTTATACATATATATACATCATGTGCCAAATGTCTTTGACTGATATTAACATAAATGGGAAAGCACTTGTCTTACCCGAGACAACATTTCTCCTTTCTTTTTTATTACTTCTAAGTGCTTCTTATAGTAGTATTTCTTGAAACCTTTGTAAGGGGAAAGGGTTTGTTCTGTGACAGCAGATTTTCATGCTGAATGACTTTGTATTTTCTGCTGACAGCTGTCCAGTGTTGTCCACTGTAAGAGCAGGGTACTGTAAGATTTTTTTTCTCTTGATTTGCATACAAGTATTTTTTTCAAGGCTGTGTCTTGGACTGCCAACTCTGAACAGGTTCACACAGCTAAACAGTTTGAGCAGTGTTTTTTCAAAATGCTGCAGAAAATCTGAAGCAATTTCTAAGCGGAAGTAAAAAATTGTTGTGCAGGTACATCCAAGAAGATAGTGTGGGAAAATTTACCACTTTGTGATGTCTAACATTTTCCAGACACAGTATCAGTCTTTGTAAGCAAGGAATAGAAGTTTTCCCTGGCAAGAATAGGTTAGTAGCATTAAAAGTTGGGGAAAGATCCTTCAGGAGAAAAGAAATCGTCCTTCGTCTATGCTTTGGTTCAGACATTGCTGAATCGGTATTTGTCCTGACTCATGCACTTGCCATGTAAGCTGCTCTGGAGATGATATTATCTGTGGGTTGTTTGAAGCATCAAATAATTTCTGGTTAATAACTGTGTATTCACACAAAAGTCTGCAAAAGGTTGGCATTTATTCTGTGAAATTATTCAGTAGGAGTGCAACTTAGTAGTTTTCTCCCTCTTTTTCTTCAACCTTCTCTTAAACTCATCTTACTTTCTCTTGAATATTTTTGGTCCTTCTCTTTTCAGTGCTTGTTGTTCTGTCCCCCTTTTTTCCTCATTCTGTCCTTTATAGCCATTATAATTTCTCATTTTCCATTATGTTTTCTATATCTACAAGTGAGCTTTAGCTTGTGAGGTTCACTCCCTATCACTGGGATTTTTCTAGTATTTTTCTTAAACCTTCAAATCTTCCTCCTTTCCATCCCTCAAATCCAGCAAATTCATGTCCTTCCAACATATTCTGGAGCTGACTCCATGGTTTTAGTCCTCTGTATTCATGAAGAGAGCTCTGTATCCTGAAGGTAGGAAGGAGGAGCCAGAGATGTGAGCTTGATCTGGCACTTCCGTACCTCAAAACAGGTGAATATTCTGAATTAGTGGAGGAGATGCTGAAGCAATAGTCAAATGTCAGGCAGGTGATAAACCTTCAGCCTCCTACAGGTGAGAAATGAATGCATGTATGTAGATCATAAAGTGTTTTTAAAGGGCATATTGCTTTTAGAAGGAAAGTAACTGCTGTGGGACCAATTGTTAATGTAGATTTTACTTACTGGGCCTTAAAAGCACAGGCCCTGAAAAACAGTGTTTATTTAAAAACTTTAGCTGAGCATTCACTAGAAGTCATAATGAGGCAACTTAGTGAAATTTCTGCTAAGGTTTTTTGTTCAAATTGAAAATGTTTTATGTGTTTCAGAAATTGGTATTTCTCCTTCAAACTCTGTCCTGCTCTCACATTGTCTCACAAACACACCCATATTTCATGTTTTTTCCTCAGGATGCTGTGTGAGCCATTCGTTATTGACGTTTCTTCTCTTTGAAAGAGTATCTGCCCACACAGTTAAGAAACAATTGTCTGTAGGTTTCATCCTCTTCATGTAGGTGTGTGTGGGTGAGGAGTATTTAAACCGGTCGTAAACTCAAGGAAATAGCGATCAATTCCCTCATTGCTGAAGACAGATTCAGGAGAAGTATCAAAACTAAAGAGAATATGAGATTTTCCAACTTGAGAGGGACAAAGGAATGTGTTGAATTCCCCAGATTATTGGTGTATTTGTTCTGTTTCTCCCATCTACATATTAGCATGATTTGCGTCCGTTTGGCCAATTATGCTGCTGGCTAAAAATTATTGCAGCTGTACTAAGAGTTGTGCTGAGTAGTGGAAGACTAAGTACTGTTACTGAAATACTGGTTACACATCTTTCAGACCTCTTTGAACACATCAAACTCCCTAAGGACAGCCCGTGTATTGCTTTCAAACCCTATGTTGCAAGTAATGTAAAACAAATTGTTAGCAGCTTTGTGGTAAAGGAGAATGTTTCTCCCTGGTAGTCTTTCTTCTCTGCTTCATGTAGCTCTTTCTCACACATCTCTTTCTCTGCATATGGGGGTGGCGGAACACAGGCTTACAGATGATTGAGCTTGCTGCTTGTTTCCTGAAGAGATCCCACAAACATGTTTTTAAATCCTTGAGTTTGGGTTGCTGGCTGCAAAGTTGCATATATTTGTGTAATATATATCACTTCTTTCCATCTACACTTACCATTTTTTTTCTCCAGAGTGAAATTCATACAGTGTTTTGTGTTTGCTATAAATACACATCTTAGCTGTATTTCTATCCTTTATGTCAACATTAAAATTCCCTTGTTCTATGTTTAGCTTGAATAATTACCAAACCATTTGCAATTAGAACTCTAGGATACGACCTCACAGTGATTTATTCCTTCATTTCTTTATGTATTTAATGCATTTCAGATACTGAAAATACCAAATCTTTGTCCTTTTATTTTGATGTTTATCAGTAATGGAAACATTCCAAAACAATCAGCCAAATACCTATGCTTTGTTCATTTATTGCCTTCTCTGAAGATAAATTGACTGTACTCAACTCTCTTCAGCATTTTTCTTCACCTAGATATTATTGCCTTGTGCAGCCACCCCAAGGTGACTGTTATCACTTAATTAAATCCTTGCACGCTGGGAAGAAAAAACAACATTGTTCGTTCATAACCCCAAGGAGGTGTGTTTTTTTTCTTTAAGCCACTAAGCTTTTTCCCTGTTTTATTAACTTATTCCTGGCTACAGCAAGACATACTTTGTTGATGAGCAAAAGGTTGTATTAGCTTTTTATTTTCTGGGTAAACTTATCTTTTCTCTGGGAAAAGAACTGTGGGCATTACAACAAAGAAGAAAAATGGGATCGCTCCAAACCCTGCAATTCTAGTAAAGGTCTGTGTAAACATCAAGCCAGTAAAGAGAAACAGGGGAGTAGCAGGAAGGAAATGAGAAAATAAAATGCAAACATAAAATTGGAACAAGACAAAAAAATAAGATGACGTGTATATACACAGAGAAACTGCTGCAGTGCTAAGGGAAAATTGGCATAAGGAATAGTATTTCTGAAGAGAAAAATATATCAGGGCTCTTTATGTTACTGTCTAGGGCAGCATCTTTTTATTAGCCTCTTGGTTAATGTCCTCTCTCTGTCTATTGATTTTAGACTACATAACACTTGCTTTTACCTTTGCATTTTCTTTTCCACAGTGTATAATCCTTCTTGAAAACTGTAAGAGGAAATATTGCAGATGAGCCAGTCACTGAATATGTGAGACCTGTGATTTGCTTTTAAGTTGTTTTAAGCACAGTAGTGCATATGAGAAACTTCATTTGAAGTAGTGAGTTGCCAGAAGATGTACGGTTTAGCTGCATATTGCCTGTTTCTAGTCCATTAAATGTAGGACCAGAAAATAGGTTTATCCACTCTAAAATTGGGGCTCAAGCAACCATATGTATTTGTTCATGATGCTAAATCATTTTGCCACCTGCTGTGTTCAACAAGCATTTACAGATAATAAATGCGATTTGAAGCTGTAGTATTTGCAACAGCAGTTTATGGTATCATTTGTATAGAAGCATAACATTTCAGTGTGTGATAAGAAAGAGCTTTTAAGGAGTTAGATAATCATGATTTTTGAAATTAACTACTTATTATTTTTAGATTTGTAGATTTGTATTTATTGTAGGTCAGACAGTAGTACAAGTTTATATGTGAGGCACAAAATATTGATAGATTTGTACAGCTTTGCTCCAAATCCAGTATGTCTGTAGTTTGTATCAGTAGTTAGTCTTTGGAAATTCCCTTTGCATTTTAAAGTTTCACCCTAACTTCTGGGATTTCTTTTTGCTCTGTGTATTTAAATTCTTCTTTATAGCTTTGTGAATCACATGACTTTTACAATGTTTATACAGCTTAAATTCTTGTCTTTCTTAGCAATAACAAAAATCTTTCAGTTTGCCTTTACAGATTCACAGAAATGCTTTCCAATCTGTGTGCAATGAATTTGCCGTCCACATATTTTAACCTATACTTAGTTTTTAATCTAATCTGTTTTAACTTTGAGGCCTGTAGACCTATAGAGCTATCTGCAAATCTTACTGAATATATTGAAAAGGTATCTGAAGCCTCTTTTATTTGGAATAAAAGAAATATATTGCAAATTTATCATGACTTTACGTTTGGTTTGGTTTTAGATTGCTATTAAAGAGTGGTTCAAGAAACACTAATTCTGCAATGAATTAAGTTTTGGTGTCAAAAGAGTGAGATTCCTCAGAAGGAGATAGTTTTGGCATGAGCAAGAGATTTTTAGGAGTTAGTTGTAGGCAGAATTTGGTGTGTAAATTTGAGACACTAATTTCAAATAGCTGTAGTGTGTACATACTTTCTGTTTGCTTTCCAAAACTGGTTTTGTCAGAGTTTTTCCTTTTCTTGTTCATTCCCTGTTGGAAATTCTAGTTTTACATTGTTGTATTATATGGCTTTTTCATTGATTTTACTACTAGTTTGTGATATCAGTGAGTGGCATAGCAACTTCATTGAAAGATTGGGAAATGGCACAGGAAGCCTGTGAGAGAGAATTGGATTCCAGCAAGGTTTAGGTAGAAATATATTGCAAGATATATTGCAGTTTGAAACAAGGATTATTTAAAGTTTCATATGCCATTAATGTCCATCTTTTAGGGGTCAAAAAGCGTTCTGAATTTCTAAGTACTCTGGTGTGTTTATTTTATTTTCCATTAAAATTTCAATTTAGAAATAAACCCAGTCTTGAGTATGATAGGAAATCACCTCTAGCAAACTGAGTTGTAATCCTGCTAAGGATTGTAACTAGGCTGAAAAACTGTTTAGATTTTAAACCCTAGTCAGAACTCAAACAGTCTTCTCAGATGTAGAAAACATTTGGTTATATTTCTGTTGCAGTTATCTTGTGTGTGTGTGCTTCTGCTCTTTCCCATCTGGTTTCAAACCAGAGTCAGGGAACGACTGATAAAACACCATTTCTTTTTCACTATAGTGACTGAAAACAGATTGAAGAAATTCAGATATATGTCGGAACTCATTAAAGCATGACCACTTAAATTTATTTATTTTACGTCTTAGGGGTTGCTGCCAATTAAAATGGCAAATTTACATGCAGAAGTCTATCTGTACTGTTTTCTGTGTGGTGTGTCAGGCAGCATGTTCATCTGGGCATGGTAATGGAACTAAATCTGAACTGCAAAGGCATTCACACGGCAGCATGGAAAGCACTGGCAGTGCAGTTCAGTAGGACAAGGGGTAATAGTTTTAAACTAAAAGAGGGTAGATTCAGAGTAGATATAAGGAAGAAACTTTTTACAATGAGGGCAATACAACACTGGTACAGGTTTCCCAGAGGGGTGATGGATGTCCCATCCCTGGAAACACTCGCAGTCAGGTTGGACAGGGATCTGAGCAACCTGATCTAATTGATGTACCTGCTCATTTCAGGGAGGTTGGAAATAGATGGCCTTTAAAGGTCCCTTCCAGCCCATTCTATGATTCTATTGGATTTTGGCTCGACATAGGTTTTCAATGATTTAAAGAAAGGAAAAAAAGATGGAGAAAAAAATGAAGAAAATCAGGCAAACATGTATGGTATTGCTTAGAGTCTAAAAGAAGACAGTGCTGAAGACAGGAGACAACTGTAAATACATGGAACTTTGTTGTATTATATGATTTTTCTTCAGTAATTTTAATACTAGTTTGTGATATCAGTGGTAACTTGTGATACCGTAGTAACTTCATTGCACAATTGGGAAATGGTGCAGGAAACTTGTAAGGGAGAACTTTATTCCAGCAATGCTTAGCCAGAAATATATGGCAGCAGAAAGAAGAAAAATATCACAGTGAAAGCAGGAAAAGCTGGGATGCTACACTCACATTTTAAACTCTGTATGTTTAAAGCATCATAATAAGAAATTAGAAGTGTTTCCTTGGTTTTCTCTGGGTGATTCTGAGTAACAGGAAAATGGTGCTAACATTTGGCAAGAGGAGGAGTTTTCTTTCATCGCTTTCATTGATGAAGGCACTTTTACCACAGTCATATTAGGGACAGACTAAGCTTCAGGTCTCTTACAAATTGGAGTGAATCAGATAGTAATAGTGGAGAGCAATCATGTACCTACTTGGGACACGAGATACAACATATAGATTGTTGACATGTGCAATAAATAGCATTAGGATTGGTGATGTCAAGACTTATTCAGGGCTCTTTAGATAATGTGGTGTTGTGGATTATTGGCACAACCAACTGCTACTGTACTCTGCCGTGTCAAGGAAATCTTGAGCACCCTTTGATGAGCAGGTTACTGATACTTTATGCTGCAGCTGGTCCAGGGCACCCCTTAAGGGAATAGCATAATAATTTGGCTGCACACTAAAACCCTGTGTGAAAATACAGATGAACATTTTCTGTCTTTAAAAGGAAAAGAGATGTTATTAGTTGAAACCTTGTGTTTCTGGCTTCCAGAAAAATCATAACTCACTTACCAGTCCCCACACCAGAGAATAGGATTTTATTATGGAAATACAAACAGACCCTTAATTATCACAGCAGTCAGAGGTGCCACTGTAATATATTAGCTTGTATTTTAAAAAGAATGTAAACCTTTTTCATTGGAAGAGCTGCTCTGTGCTGTTGATATGCTTGAATTTATGCAATGAGCTGGTAAACAGCAAAATCCTTACTTATCTTTACCTACACAGGCATTAGAGGTGAGCTGAGGGAAAAAAGAAAAAAAGAAAAAGAAAGGAGAAGATGGAGGGAGGGAGGGAGGGAGGGAGAAATACAGTATTTCCTCATAGCCTAGGGTGAGACTAGAGTCCTGTTGATGGCAAACCTACATGCTGTCTTCTCACCTGGTCTCATATTCCAGCTGTGAAACAGAAGTGGAAGGTCAACATAGCAATAGTGTTTTGTAGAGGCAAACTGAGTTGATTTCCTCACATTCATTCAGGACCAGACCTTCAGTTCCCTCAGGATAATTGATTTTCACATAAATGTGCATTTCCCACTTTGGTGTGAAATGTATTTCTGGACTGAAGCACTGTAAGCTTAAAACCCTTGCACAAAGTATTGCAACCCAGCATAGAGATATCAACTTTATTGTGGAGAATGTAAATGTGGTGGATAATTATTTTAGGGGAAGATATTGAAATATTTTTATTATTAATGAAGTCTCTGATTGTTTCAGAAAGTTGTTTGTCCCATGTACTTGCAGCTCTCCTGTGTTCCCTGCACAGATAAGTGAATGGAAACCAAAGCTTCTGTGAGAACCAGAATAGCACAGCACAGTTTTCTGTAGATTTGCATCCTGTCTTCTACTGACTTTTTGTCTCAAGACAGTGTAACCTGAGTATTTTTCAGTGATCAAGACATTTGAAAGGTCTCTGTTCCATGTCTAATGCTATAGAAACTCACAGTCCAGCTTTTAGTGCTCCAAAGGCTCTGAGGTCTCATCTCCATTTTAAACCTATTTTCTCTAAACCTGTAGGAATTTTGCTAAGACCTCTGTCAAATCTGGAAAAAACTAACCATGGATTTGAATGCTGTTAGTAGGGTAGACAGACAAAGACATGCAGAGTAGAGGAAACAATCTTTACAGTTGCAAGAACCACTTCAAAACACAAACCTTAAGGGGTTATAGTTTGTGGGCTATTTTCCTCTCTTTTTTTCCCATGTCTCAATAAACCCAGCTTATAGTAACTTGCATGTTCTGATTCGTGCCAGTCCAGATTCAAGGATTCAAGTCACAAGATTAAAGACTCAAGCGGTAGTAACAGTTCTGGAGGCTTTTATACACTGGTTTTTAGTGGAAAAGCAAATGGCTGCTTAAATTTAGCCCAGCTGTCTATGGATCCTGGAAGACTTAGAGGGAACATGTTTGGAACGGCTCCACACTCCCATAGGTGGAGAAAGAATGGGTATAGCAAATGGATCTCCCACATGAGTTCAAGGGTTAAAGACAGCTGGAGGAACTCCCAGCAAATTAGGACCAGGTTCTGTCTTCTCTGCATTATAACATGGAATAAGAGGCTGAAGATAAGAACACGAGATTTTAATTTTTTTTCCATGTAACTTAAAGGGTTACAGTTAGAAACAGCACTGGATTGGGTAGACTACAGATTTGTTCCTAATGTTCTGTGTTCTTATTATATCTGTATTCCATTGTCAGAAAAGTATTCTCAAGATGTTCTTCTTTCAAGAAGAGTATAAATCAGAGCGATATGCTAGTCAAAGAACTCAATTTCTCATTCAAATCTATTTTGGTTGTATGTATTGCCATCTAATAGATTAAATATGCTAAACATAAGCACCTCATCCTCTTCTTCCTGGAACACAGCCTCTCTGCTTCATATGTATGAAATTTTGTGATGCAAGTGAGAACACATATTCAAGTCTGGGATAGAGGTTGAATTCTAGCAACCCGATTGTCAGGATCAATCAGCAGAGCATCTGAGTACCTATTGAGTGCACAGGTGATATTTTAAGAGTGAAATTAATGCTCTGTAAAAAATGCTTCCTTTTAATTTTTTCACCTAGGTTTTTGGACAACTGACATTTAGCTACCTTTATCTGTTTGCTTTCACATAGTGTCAGGTTGTGTAGATTGACAGAAAAGCTAACCAAACATGCAAATACACAACGAACATAGGATCAATTTGAATTGAGCTTACGTAAACTGAAATATTCATACATAACAGAAAAGGCCTTCAAACTTACGGCGTGGGAAACAGTAACATTCATAACAATGTTCATTGTTCCCACAATCAGTTTTGCTTCTACTTGTGACACATTTTTGTGTCATGTATCTCCCCTGATGAGGGAGGATTTCAAGGACCATACCTTGATTTCACAGAGACAGATGGGACATCAGCGTTCTCTTCTGCTCAGATAGGTGTTTATTAATTCTTATCTTAGAAAAGTACAGCATGGAACGTAGCTGGTTAGTGGATGTTAAAAGCTGAACGCCGAATGCCACCTTATCTAGATTACAGACCTTTCTTAAAGGTAAATTATCCAATTAGAACTTAAAATGACAGATGTTTTCACTTTTCAACCAATGTCCAGCATTTTACTCCGTCCTGCACACAGGAACTGCGGAATTTTTCATCCAATCAACCTAACCTTGCTTTTGCCGCAGAACATGGAGGGGAAGAAAAAGGAAGAAAGTATAAAGAACAACAACTATCCTCTATCTTAGGGGATTTTTACTACTATCTATTTATTATGTTAACAAGCCCAAAACTACATAATTTCTCACCCTGTGACAATCCCACACAACATCCCATCACCTAATTTACACTTGTGAGGATTCCACTGATTCCCAGAGAACAGGTAACCTTTTCCGTGGATAGAGGTTAAATCTTGGATTGTACATAGAGACTTTTTTCTTCCAAACAGATAGAGGAATATAGTTCTGTGCATTTCTGACTCCAACATCCTTGCACAATGTTCCAGTCAGATCAGGTTCCCACAATCTCTCGCTGTGTGGTCTGAGGGGAAGGTCTGGGTACTCCAGCCCTCATACTGCCAGCTCTATGTACCTTAGCTCCTGCTGCTACATCACCTTAATCTTTCACTTTTGGCACTTATGTGGTAAATGTTATGCAGGTACATACATTGGCAAGTTCTTTACTCCGGGCAGCACCTCTCAGTGCAGAAATGCATAACGGAGTGTAATATTTGTACCAACAAAGGGCAGGAAGCACTATGTATTCAAAGCAAAGGCAGTCCACAGATAGAATCCTGACCCAAAGTGATCACTTTCTCAGGGGAAGAGATACATAATGTAATCTCTGTATGACAAGTCTCATCCTAAATAAATAAACTTGATTGCATTACATGGCATGCAGTTCTCGGCATCACAATCTCCTGTCCAAAGAGTGTGGAACCAGCACTAGGAGCACTAGGAATCCTAAATAATGAAAGGTTAGGAACTCATCAGAAATCATAAAGATAAAAGTTCAGTGCTTTAATACATGACTCCACAGGGTAGTTTGAGATTTTGCAGCAATATAGAATGGCCTTCTAGAATAAAGTAATATTGCTATCTACAGGGCAGAGATTCCAAAAAGTCATTTATTGCTTTTGTACTCAAAAATTGTCAAACTCTTAATCTCAGATTTTTTTCTTGAACGTCCATCATTTAGAGATTTGTAATCTTGCTGTGATTCTCAAACTTTCCTCTGATACTTGTCAGTCTATTATCAGTGAACAGTCCAGGGAGTACATCTTAAGAACTCGACTGCCACCTTTAAACAATTTTCTTGCCTCTAAACCTTTCTCTTCTACACTTTTCATTTTTGCAATGGTTCTCTTCTGGAATAACATACGCTTTTTTCTAATCAAGTAGTAAAACTGCCACTGCAAGTTCTTTGCTGCTTTGGATATATAAACATACTTATTCTGTAAGTCTGCGAAAGGTGCATCAAGGGAATCAGTAAAGTTTACTCCTCCTCCTTCATTTCTTGGCTTTGAGCTGTAAAGCAGACCTCCTTATTATTGACAAATTTATTTTTTGGCACTCCTCTGTTGTCATAAATCGCACTCTGACCACACAAGCAAAGAGCACGAAAATGACAAATTAGGAACCTGTGGTTAGGATGCTAACCACATCCTTTGAGTTTGTCCCCTTACCTCATCTCTTTTACTGTAGTTGTTTTGGTGCCAAATGCATGTTGCCTTGTTGCCAAGTATGTGTCATTAATTCACAAGAAGTCTATGGTCATGTAGCCCTATAACCATTATGGTGGACTGTGATTGAGAAAATGGCAGCAGTATGAGAGTTGAAAACAGGGATTTCTATGTGTTTTATGCTGGGATTTTTGCTCAGTGGAAGAAAACTTGTAGCCCAAGGAAGGCTGAAATATGTCTTCTGCCTTTTTATTTTATTTGGGCTTTTGTTTGGGGGTGGTTTTTTGTTTTGTTTTGTTTTGTTTGTTGGGGGTTGGTTGGTTTGTTTGTTTGCAAGGGATTAAAAAGATGGAAGAGAAGGAAGAAAGCTTTTAGAGATTTGTGTAAGTCAGTAGATGATCAAACTTCAGTTGCTCATTTTTATTCATGTGCATCAAATATATCCCATGTAAAATCCTATTTCCCAGCACAATACTCCGATTGTCTCATAGTACTTAATTGTGAAAGCCCAAGGTCGGATTTTCCACCTAAGTAGTTATGCTTTTGCATGTTTGTTGATGTTGCTGGAGGATATTGCTCTGATATCTTAATAATGAGAGCACAGAAGATGGGTACTGAGGCCAGATTTCTGTTAGCCATCATTCATGCCTTTTATTTCATTTTAACCCCCCACCCAAAAATGGTTGCCTTGTTGAAATGAAACTTACTTTTTTTGTTTCTTTCTTTAGTAAATCATATTTTTTAAACCATGTTGTAACATGATAGATAAATAAATAATGGAATTATGTGTATATTATAAGAGAGGGACTATTTTCTTTCATAAATGTCAATGGCATCCAATACTTCCTCTCTTTAAAAAAAGAGAAATATTTTTGCTCTTATTGAATTTTATATATCTAATTGGTGACAGGCTTTGTCCTTAAATAAATGCTTAGCTCCAGTTATAATATCACTATGTCATAAGAGTGAAAAATTCTAATTAAGATGATCTGTTTTCCAGGAAAAGTTTAGTATATCAATTAATCTGTTTTATCAGGGGGAGTATTCCCTTCCCCAGCCCCTAACTCCTGAGCAGAGCCTGAATGATGAGAAAAGCATCACAGATGCATGCTGCATTGGACAAAGAACACATGCATGCATTTAAATCATGTATATCTTACTTTTTACTGATGTAATTGTGAAATATGTCCTTTTTGCATTCATAATTAGGGGGTGGAACAGATGGTGAAGGCTTAGTTTAAAATAATCTGTCATTAAAATAACCTAGCCTACTGGTAATTCTTCACTCTAACTGGAGTTTAGGTCAGGGTAACAGGGTTTTTTTAAGCATTGGAACACACTAGAAAGAATTAGGGACTTCATGGATAGTGTGAAATATGAGGATATTCTCCAGAAGGACACTGTAGTAAGACTCCAGTGAATTAAATTTGCCTGTAGTGGGAATATGCAAAAAGGGCTGGGATAAAATTCCTCTGACAAATATAAATCCATTTACTATGATGCATTATACATAAGTGCGTATTCGGTCAAAGTGGTACAGTGGGTTTCATATCCTGAAAGGAAATAACCTCACTATACTTCAAATACTGTAAAATGCAGTGAGTATTTTGGGTTAAAAACCTGTGCTTTACATTTTTGTATTATTCTGATAGCAGGGGATATAAATTATAATAATTTGCATTATTGTTCTGAGGTGCTGTAGGTAGTGACTTTTAAATCTGAGTCTCACTTCCTTCGTGTCTACCACACTGACTTGCTCATATTTGACAAAGAAAAACTTGTATCAGTCCTGCCTGGCTAATTTAGAACAGTTTTCAGAAATAAGAAAACTGGCTCAATAAATCAGATACTTGCATGTATTTAAAGCATTTATTTTAGTGTTCCCTCCAAGATTTCATTCTTTAACAGCTTTGAAGAGAGCATATAGATTTCAGCATGGTATTATGATAAATCTTCTTGAGGAGGGGCAAGCATTAACATTTGTGTCGGTTCTTTTTCATCTTAATCCAACCTTGGTTAATAATCAGAAAATTCTACATAGTGGGTAAGAAGATGTAATTAACCCTTTGACCCCAGAATCTTAATTGGCGCCTGTTGAAAACAGTGGGGCAGTTAAAAAAAAATAAATTAAAAAGTAGCCTGTGGTGATTGAAACAGCATAATACATAATGGTTTTCTGAAATCAAAAGTAATAGAGAGCTTCAGCTTTAATCACATTTTGCATAAAACCGGTAAGTGTAGTTTTAAACAAGAAGTTGCCAGTCTACCTTAAATTGGATTGTGCTCAAAATTGGCATTTGGGGTCACCCTGACCCTTTCTCAGCTGCCACACTGGATGAGATAGGACTGGGTTTATCATAGTCAACTTCATTTACTTTAAAAAAAAAGAGAAATTAAGTTAAGAAAATTTTCCTAATACTCATGGTCTCTCCTTCAATTAAAATAGGACATTATGAAAACCCAGTTACCTTTTCAAGCCCTATTTTTATACTGTAGTTAACTCTGGAAGTTCCAGAACACAAATTTTATCTGCCTTTGAACTACATTGAAACTGTTCAGAAATTCTGGCTGGAAAGCACTGTGATGCGCCTTTTAAAAGAGATATTTGAAAGCTGACTAAATCCGCTACCCTTCTCTCATTTGTTTAGGCCTTAGTTACACATAGGTAATATGAATCATACTTCCAGATATTTCTCATTAAAACAAAATTGTTTGTGAATTTGTAGTACACAGAGTATCACATACTCTTCTCCAGTATATAACATAACCTGTGTTTTGTTGCCTTGCACCTTCTCTGAAGTCTGCTGCTTTCTTGGCATGCACAAAGGACGTACGCTTTATGAAAAATTGAAAAATTTCAACACGCATTACTTAAATAATAAATATTCATAAATAATACCTATGAATAACGAATGAGACAGTCCTTCAGAACTACTGTTTGACCTGTAAAAGGAACAACAACATTGTCACAAGAGTGGTCCGTCTCAGCCCTTTCATACTGGTGGGAGGAACTGCCTTGCATTGGAAGGTGGCTGTTTCTCCTCCTATTTTTATTGTCATTTTTCTTAGGTATTGGGACTTGAGCTTAGTACTTGGAGCTTTTGTTGTAACGTCTTTGTATTTTGGGCACAGAAATTGTTAGGTGTCCATTAGCTGTTAATCAGTGGCTCTTTCAAAATACGATTAAATAAGCTTTCTGATTTTGCTCTATGGAACAAAACGCTGAATTTGGTCGGTAGCTGCACATAAGCGTAACTTCAGAGAGGTGGGAAAAGAAATGGAGCAAGTATGAGTGACCATGACTTGGTAGTCTCAGTTGGCTTAATGAACGAATGTTATGGCACAGGAAGGGACTAATCACATCCAAAGGTGTTGGTATGCTGCATTGGCCCTGCCAGTCCTTCAGTGGTGCCTCCTCAGCTACCTCCCTTGTAAAACTTGGGGGCAAAAGAAAGGAATAGTCTCCGAGAAAGAAAGAGAAGAAAAGACTAAATAAATAAAGCTATTTAAATGAAAGGACAGAATCAGAATTAATGGCATGGAAAAGTAGCAAGTGCTTAAGATGACTAACACTTCTCACTTCAACACCCTTCCACATGCTGATGACTTTCAAACTTTAGCCATGGAGGTTGAGATTTTCTTGTACAGCTAGGTCGATTAGAGGTAGTTTTATTTGTTTATATTTTTTCCAGCAAAACTGGTTTCAGCCAATTTCAAAATTACAGAGTGAAACACTTCTGCCTAATCAGTACTCAAAGGTTTCTGCAAACTTTTGTTTCATTAAGCCTGAATTCCTAAATAAGATGATGTGTATAAAAGAAGCAGAAAAATCATCAGTGGCTCAGAGGATTATTTCTTCCAGTTCTTAGAAAACTTTGTCCAGATATGCCAGATAATTACACACTAATGCAGTGTGCTAAGCAGGCCAGAACATAAACATGCTTAAACTGTATGTCATTCTCTCAAGTAACAGAGAAAGGGGACCACACAAAAAGCCTGGCTATATAAAAAACTGAGAAGAGTAAAGTTGTTTTTATATGATACACAAATACCCTATGCAACATCTTTCCTCAAAAAAGGAAGATATCACAGTCATGCCAGCTACTAAGAATGGGTTAGTAAGAAACCTCTGGTAGGTTTGTCATTACCTGCATGGGTATTCCAAACACTGCTCTGAAGCATCTCAGTACACACCGTCAGACCCAGGGAAACTGCTGCAGATAGGCCGTCAGTCTGAGTCAGTGTGACAATTTCTTATTGGTTTTGGAGAATGGAGTTCTATATAGGTAGCCAGGGAGACATGCTTCTGAGTTTAACAGAGGATTAAACCAGTTTCATCAAAGGAACATGGGACAGAGAATCAGGGATACTTTATTCTGAGTAAGAGATTGCACATAGTGGGAGAGATCAGATGTGCAAAGGTTTTGATTGTCCTGGTATGGATTTAAGTCTGAACTTCACTGTTCCAAATTTTCCACCTGTTATTGATGTTAAAAATTCAAGGAAGTGGCGTTAATAATTTGGAAAAGAAGTGATGATGATTTATAAGAGGCAATAAATTACTTGCATAATATAAATGTTTTTACATGGAGGAAATCTATGCAGATTTACATTTTTATTAATTCATAAATATAAATTAGAGTCTTTCTTTAATGCAGTGTCCTTAGTAAGGGTTTGTTTTCCAATATATGGTCTATTATTTTTAGAAAACTCAGATTTTTGAACCAATTCTGCCACCTCCTACATCAGAGAGGGGTGAACTTTTGCCAAAGACAGCTTCTGACTAGCAGCCTTTTAGAAATTAGTCAAGAAGCAGAAGAGTAAAAATATTAAAACCCCTCAGAAATCACTGTTGTGTATTATGATTACACTGTTGTGTATCATGGTTAAATGATTTTGTCATCATATATCTCCATCAAATTTATGTGCTTTTTCGTTCCAAAACCAGGCTGATCTCTCAAACGCTGCAGTTAAAATTTCCTTTTCATGTTCTTTTATGACAAGGATATTTGGGATGGGATTTTTGGGATTGTTCCTCCCAACAGTTGGGCTGTTTCATATTTTCTGAGCTGTTTTAGCTTCTAATTTCTGGAATTTCCCAATTTTATTTTTGCAATAGTCAATGATTGTTTGCCAACAGTCACCTTCATGAAAGGCAGAAAGGTAAAGACATGGATAGTATACGAAGGTCATTTCTTCCTAGTGAAGATTTTCTCTTATTCATGGAGGTATAATCCCTTCGTGATGTGCAGTGATTTACTTTGTGTCAGTTTAGAATATAGTCCTTTGTTTATTAACTGCACTCATGTTTCAAAAGGTATGCATTAATCGCTGTAGTTGTATTTCGATTTTTGTAGTTGCAATGGAAACCACATCCAAAGACTTGAACCTGTCAAAGTAAAATCTGATCTAGACTTTTACACCAAAGGGATGAAATTCATAGCATTCGTAGAGACCTAAGCTGTAAACATATTTGACAGTAATCTGCTGATTGGCTTTGTTGTCTCACAAAAGGAAAATGGTGTGTGCGTGTATGCGTGCATGTGCGTGCATGTGTGTGTAATCCTCTATTAATTTACAAATTATTGAGGTCCATAGTGGTTTGAGTGATGGTGGGATTTTATTTTCTTCTTTTGAGTTTTTGGAAATGGAAATTCTCTGCTTTGATTCTGAAGGATGAGGGGTGATTTTTTTTATATACACCATGCAATTGGAAGGTTATTTGTTTTCCTTATTTATTTCTTCATGGAAAAAAAAAAGAACATTTTATTTTTATATATTTTTTCTGTCAAGCAAATGAGATAAATGTTATACAGTATATGGCAGATATAGGCATGGCAGTAAATTAACTTAGTAATATACTCATCAACTTGGTCTTAGTGATATACTCATATGCTGTTTATTAATATGTAGACAGAATATAAAGGAATTGTCTTAAGGGTTCAAATTAAAACCACTCTCATAAAAGTCAGAATATTTTCCTCGATTTATGCTGTGATGCCTTTGTTGGAATCTATTTCTATTTGTAGTTTGGAAATTTTTATTAATCTATTCACTTCTTTTTTTCCTCTTACTCTGTAGTCCCTGGATGGATTTGTGTTTGCACTAAATCAAGAAGGAAAATTTTTGTACATTTCAGAAACTGTCTCCATCTATTTAGGCCTGTCCCAAGTAAGTACATGCTTTCAATTCTAGAGCATAACTATGTATGATGCATTCTTCTGTTTATCATTCTTAAGGAAATAATAATTTGGTTTCTGTATTTTGCATGGATTATTGAATTAGCTGTTTAAAGTTGCATCCGGATCATCCTGAGACACAACTAAAAAATGTGTCTATCAGTATTGAACTTTGAGATGTGCATGAAAACTTTTTGCTGCAAAGGATCATTATTAATTTATTGAGAACAAATGAAGTTTCTTTTCTCAGTTGTTTTGAACTTTAAACCCCTATACCTGATAGGAAGGGGACACTCTAATAATACTTCCCTTGTGTCCTATTACTGGATGTTTATGGAGTACCCTGCATTATCCAGGGAGCTGACACGATGACAGGGAGTCATTTGGAGTCAAGAAATGCTGAAAGAGACCATTAAAATGTCTTGCAGGGAGGGTTCCAACAAGGACACATTTTGATTCTTCCACAAATGCTCACTAATATGAAAAGATGAATTTATAAAATATAATAATTTGGGGGGTTTTGGTTTGGGACTTTTTTTTTCATTTAATTGCTGACAACTGTTTTTCAAAGATTAAAAGGCAGGACAGCAGTGGGCCAAAAGTTAGTTGTTAATGCTTATTCCTAATCCTGCAGCATTCAGAAATGTTTAGGCAGGATGTCTTCTTTCTGCTTGCAGTTAGAAATGAAGCAGAAATATTTTGCATTATGATTTTCAGAGTGGGACCATCTACTTCTACTGTGGTCACCCTGAGGAGGAAAAGAAAATCTGAAATAATGCTTATTTCAGCGACTTTAAATTGGGACCCACACAGCTATGAGGAAGAAACTATTAGCACAGGCTACTTACTGTCAGTTTTGCTGTACCCCACCAACAATTAAATGGGAAATTTTAATATTTGGTGACAAAAAAAAGACTAATTTTAAATATTATCTGGTGAGAATACGAATAGAGGCTCATTAAGTCCTCAAAGAACACACAAGCAATTGGCTGTAATAAGTTCAGTAATTGTTATTTTGTGCTGGCTTTGGCAAACCCAATGACAGACATGGAAACAAGAGCTGTTTCTAGCTCATATCAGTATTCTTGTCTCTCATTAAAGTCCCTCGTTTTGTAATAGACTTTAATCCCTGACTTAATCTGTTTGGGAGTTAGTATCAAGAATCTCACATTTTGAAATCAGTGCACCACCATGTTGCTAATACAGTAAAGAATTGGAACTTTAATGTTTATTATTGTCTTATGTTCATATTAATCTGGTTTATGCATAGTATCCAACAAAGTTTAATAAGCCAGTAAAGAAGAAGGATGGATAATTAGTTTAAGCAGGTAAATGCTAATTAGGAAACTCCTGAAAGGCATCCATTATACGCTAGCTTAAAACAAATTTTACAGCCCTGGTTAGTGGTGTAATCCAAATTCTGTCAAGGCAACTGCATTTTCTGTAATTGAGATGTGTATGTTTGCTTTGCATAACAGATGGCTCTGTATGCTTAGACTGATAGCTAGGAAAATAATAATTGCATTATTCTGGCCAAAAGAATATTAGCTCTTGGGTTTTGGCCATTTCAGTCAGTCCTCCTGCCAGCACAGCATATGCACATATATGGATTGGATTTTCAAGGAAATTGATGCATCTGGAATAGTGTGGCCATCTGAAATATCATCTGTTCAAGAAAAATTTGGCTTTAACCCTATGTTAGTCTCTTGTTAAAAGCATTTTCTGCCACTGTCTTTCAAACTATAGAGTTGATAAATCTCTGCTTACTCTGAACTCACGTCATGGTGTTAAGACTACACATCCTCTTGATCCATATACATTTCAAGAGTGGTTTCAGCTAACTGAAGCAATTTTCTTTGCATGTTAGAGTATTTGATATATCAGGGCAAATATTTCCATGAGTTCGCCACTGAAAGTACTGATGGAAAAACTACCAAAAATCGGAACCAGTACTATGGTTTTATATAGAAAAATAAATTAAATCTACTGAGATCTACTAAAATATCCAATGTTTTTGCTGTTCTTCTCCTCTGTCTTTATGGAGACATTTTGTATTTCTCAGACCTCTGGTATTTATACATTTTTGATATATTGTTCTCTTGATACAGCATTATATAACTAGTCTCTTAATAATTTCAAAAGAACTTCCTACTAAATCACTAGTCAAAGCTTATTTGTTGATAAAAATACCAACAAGTCTATCCATAGAACCATTTCTCAAACTATACTTGGAAATGGTACAGTTTTTGCCATACCAAACTTCAAATACTCATGAATTCTGAATTTCTGGGTTGGTGCTATGTGATATATGTGGTGATGTATTTCTTTCACTGCAAGTAAATGCTGATAATACCCTATGCTGATACTCCAAAACTTTATATGTATATAGAACCTCCAGGCAGTGTAGCACTTAAAAGCATTATGGTGTACATTATTGTTTGAAATATCTTCATCAAGTGCTGACTTTGGAGTCTTACTTTCTAGTCAAATCATTTCTCTAAGACTTCATCCTTGTTTGGTGGGAGTTTTTTTCTTTTTTTTTTTAAACTAGTTTGCATGGAAATAATGCAAAATATATTTTTTTATTTGCAAAGCAAAATGTCGTGTCTCCTAGTTAAAGGAAAATAGTTCTTGTATTGAATCTCAGCAGGTGAAGACAGTTATGGTAGTCAATTTTACTCTTTTCTGAACATTTAGAGCCAGTGGTGCAAAACAAATGGATGCTGATGTTCTAAGATAGCTGCAGGACTAATAGTAAACAAATCTGATAAAACAATATCTTGGAAGGTAGCCTGGAAATGATAATAATAAAGTTACCCCTGGCAAAAGTAACAGTATATTAGAACAGTAAACAAAAATTGTAATAAATATCCTTTTGACATTGTAGTGAATATAACTGTCATGTAGACACCCATCAACATATATATTTTGAATAATGTTTTTGAATAATTTTTCTTCCTGCTAATACTAACCAAGAATTTTAAGCTAGTTTGGCAGATGTATATTTTAGACCACACCATGGAATTGCAATCAGAGCAGTTTCAGAGAACAGAGATACATTTCAATGTTTAGGAAAAGACAGCTGAAAATAATGAGTGAGAGAAGGTAAAGGTCAAAGCAACAGAAATGGACCAACAATCTCCCAGTTAAAGAGTCTATGTAAATTGACTTTCATCTGTGTTAATTGTCATAGCTCAGTTAAACTTGCAGTAAGCTGAAATAGCTCAACATACTTTCCAGTTCTTTCATGAACTGTAGTATTTGTTGAAAGACTGAGAAATGTCTAGAAATGTACAGTATGGCCAGGATTTCTTCTCTAGGTTGGACAACATGATCTGTGATGTTGTAGCCAATACAAGCATCTTTTCACACTGGATCTCCGCAATGATGTAAAACAGTTTGTTCTTCAAATATAGATAGTCATTTTCCAAGTCAGTAGGTAATTTTTGATATCAGGGCAGCTGCCATCTTTGGAATCTTCAGTCTCTGATTTTCTTTTAGAAATGGGATGAGATTTCAAAAGAAAATGGCTAAGCACTGTAGAGGCATCCAAACCCCTCCTTCCAGCACTTAGAAGTCAGTATGAGTGCTTTCCTAAGAGATTTCAATTCTCTTGAAAAGTCTCTATGTTTGAGACTTAGACCAAACATATGCTGAAACATATATAGTAACAAAGAGGGAGGAAAATCTATCCAGAACCAGATAGAATAAAAATGTGTTATCCAGAAAGGATAAAATTGTCTGACATATGATGTTTCAGGTTCAATAGAAAATATTGTGAGCTAGTAAGCTGGCTAGGATGCTTTTGCTTTCAGGAAACAAATTCTTAATCACCTCTTACAACAGTTGTACTCAGCAAGGATAGTATGCTTTGTTCCCCTCCCGTGAGGTCTACATCTTAAAGTAAAATATTTCCTACCTTTGCTCCTTCTTGTCCAGGCCACAGAGCAGTTTTGCAGATTGGCCTGTTGAAAGGAGAACTCACTAAAAATGAACAGTGCAGCTGCTGGCGTAATAAGAGATAGATAATAGAGATGAAAAAGGAAGAAAACAAGAATGAAATTTTGAGAATTTATCCTTTTGAAAATAAAGCAGGCAAAACCAACAGGTATATTACATGTGTACTCTGTTACCTGTAGCATAACCTATCTCCTTATTTTGGCTTTCTGTGCATTTGTTCTATGAAATGGCAAATAAAATTATAGCTACAGCACACAAGTACAAGGTCAAATAAATGACAGTACTCATTCTGTTTGTGAAGCTATTCTGAAAAGGAACCATGGTGCCAAATGTGGTTTATTTGAATAATAAAGAAGAATTAGATTCCCCTGATAACTTGGCTGAGGGCCAATAAATCACTGGAGGTTAAGAATGCTTTGCAACTGCCATGTATTTCTTTTGCTTTTACGAAGCACAAACCTCAACTACTATGCTCTACCTGTTTTTCAATGCAAATCAAGTTGAGGTTAGTCGATGGTTAAAGGATTGCTTTTGTGCTCTGTTTGCTTAAGAAATAATATAAAGCAATCTTGACACTTGCACTGATTCTATAAATTCTACCTTATTTTCCTCCTATACCATTAACAAAATAAAGTAATAAGAATAATAATAAAGAAAAAAAAATTAAAATCCAGGAACTGTAATTTTTTTAAAGCAAAACTAGACAATAACCAATTGTTAAAAGAATTTGCCTCTTTTATTTTGTGATGAGCTTGCCTTTTTTTTTTTTTTTTTGTGATGTTGTCATTATTTTAGTGTTCTGAATTTAAATACTTCTACATAAAATTATAATTTGTGCTCATTTAGTAAATTGGTACACTAGCACTGGTAATTTTTAATAGTTTTTCCCATTTAAAAATAGCAAATAAAAGCCTGGGAAATTCTCTGTCGATCATGTGGAGCTTTAATTTTTTTTCCTTAACATTCATTGTAAGAATATTAATTTACTGTTGTGTTTTATGCTAAAAGAAGTGTACAAGGGAGGAGTTCTATTGAAATGGAGCAGCTCTGAGGATTTTGAGAGCAGTAAGAAAATATACGTATCAAAATAATTCAGAAACAGTACAAGGCACAGTGGCACATTATCAATTTACAACATTTAAATTGATAAATGCTTGGTGGTGAAGGCCTACAAGGGCACTTTGAAAAGCAAATAGCGACCTGCTGAAGAAATTGATTTTTCCCCCCCGAAAATGACTGCATGATGCATCATTTGACTGCATGCTGTCCAAGTGCTTGACAGAGATAATCTCAGCAATCCCACGGGTGACCTTATCGTTCTCACCAGGGCAACTTTGTCTAGGTTCTGACTTTGTGCATGTCAAGGTTTCTTCAGGCAGGATCCTTAGGGGGAAAAAGTTCCTCTGTTCGATCCAGATATTGAACCACTCTTGAAGGCACTCCCCCACTCCTAAAAAGGCAAGCTTGTTTCTTTTCTTCATAATTATGAATGAACTGAACAAGAGAAAATATCTATAGACACAGCAGCTTTGCTGAAGCCATTATTGCCTTCTCAGTGTAGTTTAGCTTAGCTCTTAAAGGAGAAAGGATAACTGCCATTAGAGGTTATCAGACACAGCTGAAAGACTCCAAAACGTGTGGCACTCTTCTACATAGCAGAAATATCCCACCTGCTTTCTTTCTCACACTCACTGTTGGCAGCTTTATTTTTGCCATCCTCACAGTTTTTCGTATCAGTGCCTAATAATTTTGTTCTCTATGTTGTTGTTTGGTTTTTTTTTTAAATCCCTATCCCAACCCAAGAACTTTTAAGACAACTCAAGTGCAAATGACAACCTGACAGAAGTCCTGAACATCAACATCAATATGCATAATTTTGCATAGACACTCTCTAACAACCTTCACTGTATGGGCATGAAGTGGTCCAAAACACTTAGCCTGTTTCATCTGGTTATTACCAAACTGGTTTTGTCTTGAACAGAGGAATATATTGCTCAAACTGTGATGAATAACAGCATTTTAAAATTTGCAGGATTTTTTAAAGTGCTTCATATAATAAACAAACTATTTTTCATATGCAGTTAGTAATTGTTAATTATAATTACTGACTAGGAATCTGTTGAAAGCAGCAAATGTTATGCTCTGTTTGGTACCCCAAAGCTGCTTTACCCACTGCCTTTGACACCCACAGTTCACTGTATTCAACCTCTTTTACCTCCTTCTTTCATCCACAACATTAATTCTGAGTGAACAAGACGTGCTTCCTTGCTTTTGACAAGATTTGCTGCAGTCTCATGCGACAAAAACCCAACACTCATTCCAGATTCAGAAAGTAGGATTTATAACAGCATTTTAATTTAATGTTGGATGTCGAACATATAAAGAGATCACAGTAGTACTAGAGCTGAAAATTGATGCCTTTTTTATTAGTGTCCTCTCAGAAGTGGGTGAGCCGCTGTTTGTGCAATGGAGCACAGAGCACCACAGTCAGATGAATGAGGATATGCTATCTGCAAGGAATCATATTTCAAACCACTGTCTGCTTCTATTGATGTGCTCAGAGTTGAAAGGTTATGCTAGTAAATGCCATCAGAATTTTCAGCATTAGAAATCTGTGGAATAATCCGCTGACTGTCACTTTGTAGTGAGTCCAAATGCAATACATAGTGATGCTTTAATGATTTTTTTTAATTGAAATTAACTTATTGTTAGGTTTTTGCTTATTCTTTTACAGTGTGTTTAAATACTGCCAACAGTATTATCTTATAGGCTCTACTGAATATAGCTCTCTGTTGAGTTAACTAAAGGAATCCAGAATGTCATTTTACATGAGAATCATTTTTCCCTTATTTATTCTTTTGAACATATTTTACCAGCCATTGAGGCTGAAACATTGAAAGCCTTTATGCAGAAGGGATTCTCTGGTTAAAATGAATCACAGATTCTCCATGCAATAAAATATAGCCTCATTGGTTTAACACTTAAAGGCTGAAGACCTTTTATGTCACTTAATAATTTCTAGCATTTGCTGTTAAAAAAAAAAAAAAAAAAAGAAAGCATTTGATAAGGTATTTTCATTGTCATTTTTAACTCTTTCCAGTACCAAATAAGACTGAAAACATTAGCAATCAGACCATTTGCTTCCTGCTGGATACAATGGTTTCAGATTATTTTAATAAAAATATCTGGGAAAAATGAGTAAGACAATTTAGGTATTTTATATTTCTCTTTCCTATTAAAGAAAATACAAAAAGTTTTCCTGAATTAACATTCATATTATCCAAATTAGCTAGAGAGTACTTTGGTATCTTCTTTGCACTGCTTTTTAATGTATTTTTGTAGAAGTTGGAGAATATTCTGTAAAACAAACAGCTGTGGAATAACTGGGGGGAAAAAAACCCCAGATACTGGTGAGAAACACACAGATTTGCCCTAAAGATATTTTCCATGCTTTTCAGGCACATTAGAGATGAGGTGAAAAAACTCTCTACCTTTTAAGAGTAAGTTCAAAAAGTATTTCTGCTGGTGAGGGATGAAAATTTTATTTCTAAAAATAAATACATTAGAATTAATAGAGTTTGATTAATCATAAGAAAACATGCCTTTCATTGCTTATACAGTACACTGATTGTAAACTTTGATTTTCTTTTACATCCGTATTTGAGTCAGGGCAAGTGAAAATCACAACTCAAATGTTTTCCATTGTATGAAATGATTCAAGATTTGTAACAGAGAAGCAGTATGGGTTCACGTGACAGAACTTCCATTCCAAGAACTCGAGAAGGGTGGGTCAATCCACAGATACTCAAGGGCTGGTTTAAGGCTATGAAAGGAATAAAACAGTGCCCACATGTATTAAAAACACAATCACTGAATGGATCTGGACTAAAAAATAATGCTGCAAAAATGAAATATAAAAGAACTACTTTAAACTCGGATCAGTTCAGTGATATTTTCAGCTGCAAATCCTCCCTGACAATTCTACCAGTCCAACTAAGGGGTTGCATATGAAAGCACAAGATCAGGAACTAGCAGCTCAGAAAAAGGATAGGAAATATGTCTTCATCTGCTTTTGCCAACATCATGTATTATTACAGCCTTGGTCAGGGCTGTACTTGCTCTGTGTTCAGTCAGAGTTAACAGAGTAATACTGCTCTGGGAGGAGAGGATTGGTAAGAGAACAGAAGCATTCCAAATTCTGTGGAGAGTGTCTTCACTGCAGATGGGATCTCGCCAAGAGAACCTCCCAAGTCAGAGGCTAATGGTGCTTAATCCCCAAGGTTTGTAATGGAAATTCAAGACAATCATGTCCATGTGCTATGACCCTTCCAGTGTTAATCTATATTCTTTTGTCACTCCCTGTTCATCTTCAGCATTAAAATAGACCTATGATTCTTTAGCATTTTAACCCCATGTTTCCCTGTATTACCTTCTGGCATTTGAACCAGGATGCCATCTGAAACATCCTCTGCCTGTGCTTCCAGTTGCACAGCAGCTGACAGCAGCTTCCTGGTTAAGTTACAGTATGAAAGGGAATGCTCCCAGGTTGCTTTCTGCATTTAGAGGACAGGGAAAAAGAGCAGCAGAAAACTTGTCAGGCTTACTGTGAGCCAGTACTTTATCTTACTTGCTCAGCTGAGTTCCTTAACAACATGCACCTTAAAAGTTCTCCCTGCTGTTTGCTCATACCTTCAGAACTGCCTGCATTCATCCTGAGTAACTCAGCTCCACATGGATGATGTTTACTTATCATTCTCATGGCACTCCCACTCATGGCAGAAGGATCCTCTGCAGATGAATCCACAGAAGAACCAGTTCACCGCCATTTTGCAAGCTATGCCATCAAAATCTGACATCAGGACCCATCCCATCACACAGCATGCTCTAGCAGTGCTGGCATAGCCAAAAACAGCTATGCAGCAGAGGGGTACTTCTACTGACCATCTGATGAGGTAGTAGAAAACTAGGAATTCATTTTTCCCAGATAAGCTCTCAGATGTGGCAACAGAGTGAAGTGATAAGCTTCCTTTGCCCAGATCTAGAAAGGTGAGAAAGAAAATATCTTCCTTCAACAATGAGGAGACATGTCTAAGAGCAGGAATTATCTTCCCTTTTGAGACAGGAAGCACATGCATATATTGGAGGGATGGGGAATCAGATTAGTATGAGGGGACAGACAAAAGAAATACGTCTCTACTGTGATCAGGCAAGAAGGGGAAGACAAAGAAACACAGCACACTGCCCCTACTCAGCGACAGACTTGTGAGGAGACATCCTGCTTCTTCCTCAACAACCAAGCCAAATTTTGTTAACCTTTGATATTCAGAACTCACAGCCCAGCATCAGCTCAAAGAGTGAGTCTGGTTCTAAGTTACTCAAGATATATGAAAATAATATTTTAAAGGGCTTATTAACATTCAGGGGTTTTTGCACCCTTTGTGACTTTGTATTTTCAAGTGTTCTTTTTCCATTAGCTACATGAATGCTAAAAATGTACTTTAATATGTAAGAGATGTCTGAGACTTTTTGGGAATATCATGATTCTACAGAAAGGCCTTTGAAGCTACAATCAAACCACTTGATTGGCAATAATGTTATGAAGTTTGGCAACAGTAAAATATAAAGGGGAAATACTGTCTTATTTCTCTATTTGAACAGGATCACATGGATCTATAAACTAATCTGGTGTATTCTGCTCATACTGTATTCTAGATAACTTTTAAAGCCTTTGTGTTAATAAATCTGGCCTTATACTAATAAAATGTATGACAGAATTATTACCTATATTAATTATTTTATGTTTAAGATCCTGTCTTCGGGTCTTTTGGGTGGCAAGTATTTTCTAGGCTGCATACTGCTGTATTAGGATGTAGCCATTACAGTTAGGCATAGTGTACACCTTTTCATATTGGGTTTCAGAAAGATGTCTCATTTGGGACAGAACTTACTCATGCAGAAGTGGAAAGTATAAATTCATGCAGAAGTGGTAAATATAAGGCCATATGCATTCCTGAGATTCCCTGAATAACAGTGGAGCTATCCATGTATTCTTATTGAACTTCCGTAACATATGTATAAGGAAGATATGATGAAAATTGTAAATGGATCTCTTCTATGTATTGAGGCAGCATGCATGAGTCATGACTTAAAGTTTGTAGGAAGAGATGCTTCTTTTTGTAAAATTCATTAATCTGGTTGGAGAAACAGTAGTTTTCCCTCCTATGTTTATTTCTCCTGACATGACAAGAGTCTGATCCACAGCCTGTAAGTCAATGAAGAGATTTCACAGGTTTTTGAATGGTTCTCATTTTACTCTATATTGCCAATATGTTTCTTATTTTATACTGAGAATGAAGATATATTCTTTAAGTTAATGAGCAATCCCTCTGTCCGTATAAACAACTAGTAATTTGAATAAGAGTGACAGTGATTTCTCTTTTTTGTTTTTTATTTGTTATAGATTGCTTGTGAGTTTTAAAATATTGTGGTCATGTGATAGATCAGTTTCTTTGTCCTGTCTCCAATTTTATATATTCAGATTCAGTTAACCTGAATCAACATTATGTTAAGGCATTTTAGAGGATTCCTGCATTAATTGTGATTGCTATATACTTTATTTACTGTGATCTTGTGTGTGCAGGTGAGCTAGTGTCTAACCACTGAGAAAGATGCATTCCAAAGACATAACAATCTTCAGGATCAGAGTGTTTGGCTAAAAAAATGTAGTGAAAATGGTATATATTTTATTAGTTGCATGTTTGGAAGGGGTGAACATTATGATATTTTTATCATCTGTTTCCTATCTTCTTCTAATTCAGTCTGTCTTCCTTGTTAGCTCCCAAATCAAGCTTTGATGTATTGTTGCTTAAGTGTACAATGCCTTCCCAACTGAAGGCAGTTCAGGGGAAGAATTGTTAATAGAAAATAATTTAATCACTGAAAGGCACATAAGCAAATTCCAGTTTCTAGAAATGGGTTTCTCTTTCATGTTCATCACAAATGTAAGGATTTATCTTTCCTACTTTTCAGTAAAAATGTGTCTACATAAAAAATTTTGTATGCTTCAAATTGAACTTATTCCAGATGTTTTGTTTGGCTGAATCAAAGTAGATTCCTTAATACTTGTTCTGTTCTTCTCCTTTTTTTTTGATATCACTACACTCCTCTAGGTTTACATGTACTTGTGACTGTGAAGAAAGATCTTACGTGTCTGATGGAAGGCCTCTACAACAGACAGATGCAAAACAAATTATGCTTTTTCCATTCTGAGTGGTTAGGAGCTATTCAACTGGTATAAGCACATTAGTGCTGTACCTAATTTGGACAGTGATGTGACTGGATCCGACACAGTCCAGACTGCATTCTCATGATGCTTTTGTGATAAATCCCTGCAGATTAGCAAAGTCTGCAACCTCCCTAATGAGGGTGCAAATTCTTGTGAAATAATAAGAATAATAAATAAAACTGGAAAAAAAACCCCCAGATATATAAATGTAACTTTTACAGCTCATTAATTAAAGTTGACATTGCAGGGTTTCAAAAGGACTACAAAAGGACACCACCATTTTAATATGTTTTGGAACATTTTCAATTTAGCAACCAAGAAAATAATGTAATTCTGGAATCCATTCACCTCTTTAGTAAAAACACCAGTGTTCAATTTGAAATAGCATTCGTACAAATTAAAGATGGTAAACTAAAAGTATTTCTAAAATGTCACAGCTTCATTGTGATACTAGGTGATATGGCCAGTCCCTTCATTATCATCTAGAACAGCTGGAAAGGTGCTGTGAAAATAGTGCCATGCCTTTTAAAATAACTGTAAAACGCAAAGAGTTTAAAGGAGATTATACATTCATGCCTATATTTGCTATTTTGAATCAAGTTGTTGATGTGTGATGTTCTTTATTATGGCATTAACATCCATGTCACAGCAGTATAAGAATTTGCATATAAACAATCAACATAATGGATTGGAAGCAAAAAAATTCAGGGTTTATTTTTATTTTAAATAAAATGCAAATATTTATTCTGTGTGTGTATAATTATAATGTGCCCATGATAGCTGATTATTTTCTGATTCTCTTTTATAGTCTCGTTTAAGTTGTATTTATTCTCTTGCATCCATGGTCTTCATTCAGCACTGGGCATTTTAGTGAGCTGTAGTACAGTGGTTTTTTTGGTTTTAACCTTCAAAGGAATTTAGTTGAGCAGATGCTACATTGAACTAGTCAGAGCAGAAAGGAAATGATATGGCTTTTAAAGGGCACATCTAGCATATCTACTGGGCTAAAGTAATTCTGGCAATGCTTCAAAGGATATAACTTTTGATGGTAAAGTAGGTAGGCTACAGAATGAAATCACATATGGCAAGCTGTCAAAGTCTTCCTACACATTCAGTACATTTATATAAGTGCAAATGGATGCTGCTTAGATGGAGTCCCTAGCAATTTCCTGTTAAATCTGCTCTAAGATTATCTGATATTATTTGACTAAATTATCTGTAAAAGCTGAGGACAACTTTTATGATCAAATATTTAGAAATTAGTTTTTTCTTTTTGGCAGATTATCTGAAAAATGATCGGCAATTGTATTAACACTTGAAAGCAAAGGGCTTTCAGTAATAGCAATTATATCAAAACAGGGATAATGAATTGCTGTATATCAGCTTGAAGAGGACGTATTTATAGGTCAATGATGTCAATAGCTATAGTTCTCATAGACACCTCATTCCTTACCCTTTTATTCCTTGCTAATGCTAAGCAGACACAGTTTTAACTTTTAATGAGATTGGTGACTATGAGAATCTCATTTCACAATGGAAGGCAAGTTTACAAGGGATGAATATTTTTCACCCTTCAAAATTCAGTCATAAAAGTGTTGCACTTTTACAAATACTACATCAGTGGTTAGCCATCCCCCTCCCGCCAATGAAAACAAATCCAGATGGACAAACTTTTAAGTTTTCTTTTTTATATATATTCTGCTAGTTGTGTTGAATAATACTGTAGTATAACGACAAAATGCAGGATGCCTTTCAGAGAGTATTGGCTTTATAGCTAGGAGTATGCATGCATATATATTTATATATAATACATCTCTGTGAATGAATCTGTATGGGTGCACAATTGAAACAGGAAGCTTGAAGTTGTGCTGAAAAGTTCTTTACCTCTGTCCTACACTGTCCCACATTAGTAGGAGGTAAAGAATGTCCAGCTGCAGCCTTACAACCCTGAGCTCATACGTTTGCTTTCTTATTTTGGGCCATGGCTGTCCTTGAGAGCTATGGTAGGATGAAGCACATTTAGTTTTACTGGGGGAAGGTGCAGTGTGGTTAGTGCTGCTAACTGTTGAAGGTTGGAATCTGTTTACAAAGAATGGAATCTAATGAGACGGCCATGGAAACGGAAATCCCTCTAGACACACCTTTATATTCATTTGGCCCCTCTCACACACTTATGCATGGCAGTAGCACATGTTCCCATCACAGCTTTGAGACTGCATGCCAGATATAGGCAATCAGGCTGTCTAGTTATTCACATCTTACAGGATCCAAGAGCAAAAAAGGAGTTCAGAGATGCACAGCTTTGGTGAGGTGTCTGTCTCTTATTTGGCTCCTACTCTGCAGCTGCAAAATCATGCCAATATATTAATCACGAGTCACTGTACAGATTGCACCCTTGGCCCCGGTCATAAGCACAGGGCATTGTAGATTGTAGAAGTAAATAGAATGAAGGTTTGTATTGATCTATTTAAGCAGTGGTTGCTTGCTCAGTGGCATATGACTCGGACAAATCTCAGTGTGCTTTTACTGGAATGGCAAATAGCCTCTCGCTGGTACAAAGGCAGATCCATCTGCCAGTTTCAGATCCGTTTTGTAATAGAAATGGGAATGTGATGAGTGCTCAAAAAAGTCTTACTGCTTTAACATGAGCAAAACAAACAAACAAAAAAGCTGTTGTGTCTAGACTAAGCCTTAGCTGGTATTTTCTAAATTATTCAGTCTGAAACAGATGTGTGTCCTGTAAAAATTTCTAAACAGTGGTAAATTTGACAATGTGACAAGGAACTGAAAACAGTTTTCTGACAGATAAGTGTTAAAACAACAGTAACAAAGGGTAAGGCTACAAGTTGAACTTGAAATAAAAAGAGTATGAGAAGAAGAAAGGATGGATAAATCGTAACAAAGTAGTAAAATAGAGTGTGAGTAGAAAAAGGGATTAATATGTCATAATAAAGGCTTGGATCCTGGAAACGTGAACAGAAGAATTCTCACTGAAAGCTGTGAAACAAATGATAAGTCTATTCAGTTAAACTTTTGAGGGATTTGGTCTTGGATTTTTGAACTGTGGGAACTCTGATTAAAATCAGTGGCAATCTCACCAAAAGCAAAGCAAAAGCAAAATTTCTGGAGAGAAAAATTGTGACCAAACCCATTTATTAGCAACACTTGAATTTCAGCAGTGAAAAAGTACTGATATTGTGTGTTACTATTTTGTTTCTTTATACCCCATTTACCTCTATAAACACCCAAAACTGATGCATAGGTCATGTGCATCTGCTTTAGCATTTGGTCACTCAAAAGTATGAAATTACATGTGCTTATAAAAGTAGGACATGGACCTCAATGTTTAATTGATTTGCTGTATTGTATATATTTAAAATATAGATATACACCATCTGAATTTTAGAAACATAGCTAAACATCTAAAATTGTGATTGGTGTTGAACAACAGCTCCTGCCCAGGAAACAAACAAACCAGGGAAGAATGTGTCAAAACCCATCAGTCTCTTGTTGGCCCCATGCCAGGAGAACAGGCAGATTTCATATTGAATTGAAAGCTCAGCATATTTGAACATTGAGGCCTCAGCTGTGATAGGGCGTGACATTTTGAAATTGGCATCTTTGCTTTAAACAAGGAAGGTTTTGGTGTTTCTGCAGATGTCCCAGAAGTAGTGTGCAAGGGTAGACAAGTGAGAAATAGACATATCCCAATGCAAATGTGATTTTAGAAACCAACTCATTACCAAAATAGAAACTTGATTACCAGTGCAATATACACACAACTTGGAAAGACTCAACTGTGGAGCCTCTCCCTTCAGAAAATTGAAATTTATGTTATACAGTATATTAGAAATTTATACTATACAGTATATTTGAATTGAATCCAAATACACTTGATTTTATCCATAAAGTTATGTTTCCTCAGTGTATAGGGGCTTGACACAGTTCTTGAGCAGAAATAACCTAGATTAAGCAAACTATCAATGGTCCAAAATATAAACACTTGCTTCCCATTTGCTCCTTTGGCTCCAATAACAATAAGCATCTATTATGAACTGGAAAGTGTGGGAATTCCCTTCAAAGGCCATTGCTCTATGGCATGATCTCCTTCTAGAATCCTAGACAAGGTGTTCAAAGTGACTCTGTGTGGTGAGAGCTGGGGAATAGAGATAGGCAAATTGAGTTCCAGAAATCATCTGCTTCTGTTCATCTTGTGAATAAATGAAACCAGGGCTATGGCCATGAGGGAAATCTGAAATGCTGGTCTTATCTTTCCTGATACCTGCAGTCATGTGTAAGACACAAGCACAACCGAAAATAGCAGGAGTAAGGCAAAACTAATTGATGCATAAGCACAGCTGAATGGAAATGTAGAAAAGGAATGATAGTGCCGGTTCACTTTCTGTAGAGATGGCTTTCTCTCTCAGAGATCCATGACTTTGGAAGCCACATGGCAGATATTTCTCACTCTTCTCTGCTGATACATCTGCTAGGTTGTTTGTAACTCTTTTCAAGATTTTACTTAATAGTATTATGGTGTGATTTATAACTTCCAGCATGGCACACACAACTCTTCTTGATGTATAAAAGAGATATGTTTGAGATAAAAGATCTGCATCAGCAATGAATTTCATCCACTGCGTTAATTTTCTGAAAGGTTGCTATAGTGGTATGATATTCTTCAACATCTATGACAACACTGGGGCTCTTTTCTCTTTGTGAAAATGTTTATGTGTTACATAGCTAAAGTGACGATTGCAAATAACACTTTTACAAGCATTAAAGTAGAAGTAACGCTACAGTGATTTGATTTTGGTTTTCTAATCAACTGCTGGAGGTTCAAAAAGAAAAATAACTCACAATTATCACTTATACAAAGGAGTTTCATTAATTACATATATGCTAAAAATTGTAGCTAATGAACTTCACCTTGAAGGTTATCTACAAAATCTAGATAAGTTATCTAAGCTAAGGAAAATGACCTTCCATATTTGGAGTTGTATTGCATCTTCATGTGTGTTTGTTCTACCTATATAAGGTACATTTTCACAGATTTTTCATTATGTGCATTTTGGCATGTTTGGTTTGGTGCATATTTAAATGTGTTAAATAAGTGCTGAAATAAAAAGTACTAAACTGGAGACAAAATATTCCATTCATGTTACAGAGTAATAATGTCTGTTGTTGATAGGAGATATGACTGTAGCATACACTGTTTGTGAGAACCACATTTTGCATTATTTGTCGTAAGCCCTACAATTTATAGTTTTGTATGAAATCATGGAGTTCATTGTTTTGTTATATTTCAGTGTAAATTTTTCACCCATTTCAGTTCAAGTAACATTCTCACCGAATACAGGTTTTGTAGTGATATGATGTTTCCTAGCTGTAGGCTTGGCCTGTCCCTTCTACTGGCTGTAATTTACTTTTTGGTCTCTGTCGCCTTGAGCTTGCCTTCTGACTAGTTTGTTGAATGATGTGCTAATCCATTATATTTTTCAGACAAGTGTATCGACCAGTATAAACAGACTGGAGGGCACAAACCTAAATGAAAGCTATACTTCCTTGAATCATTTAAAAAGCTCCTGCAGTGGTGGCAGTGCAAAATAACTTTTCTCTGTACATTAAATAGAAGAGGGAAATTTCAGTAAATAAAATTAAGATTGTGGGGAGGGGGATGTGAGCGCATTATGGTGCATTTCACATGGATGTATTTAGTTATAGGAAGAAGAGACAGATAATGTTAGTCAGCCACTTGAGAATGTGCTTCCAGATGATAAATTTGAAACTGAGCCCTAAGCTCTGCATTACTTGCCATTTCCCATTGTCCAGACACTCTCACAACACATGATGCATGTTTGAAGCCATGTACTATATTGAAACATTTTTATACAAATAAAGAATGGAGGATAACCTCACTATGGAACTGGCAAAACTGAGGGCAAAACATGCAGCTTTCTGATCTTTTCCTTTCTAGGAAAACCAGGTAGAAACCAATACCTGGTCATGAAAAATATCATTGAGTAATTTACCTTGAAAAGAAATATCAAGAGAGTGGATGACTTCTCAATTTTTACAGCTGGTGTCAGATATTGAAGCTCCTACCTGTCAAAAAGTGAATCAAAATTACAATAGCAACAGAAATTTTTGGCTAGTAATTCAAATCTAAGCTGGGGACACAAGCAATATTGTGGAAAGTGACTTTTTTCGGTTGAAATTACAACTCTAAAAAACTGTAGTAATCCCATGATTACAAGAAATGGGATAATTTTTCCTTCAAGGGACATTTGATTCATGATGCACTGGGAAATAGTTAAGCTATGAATTACTGGAATTTCTGTGGATTTGTGTGACAAACAAAAAAAAATTATTCCTATATCTGTCCTCAAGTATAAGATTTCAAGGAAGAGAATTAGATGTTTCTTTACTGAAGGGTTTCTAGTTTTTTTTTTTCAGTTCAGTGTCAGATTTATTTCAAGAAGATTGAGAGCAAAACTGTCTGATTTCTATTTAACAATACACTCTCAAGGTCTCCATGAATTTTTATATCACAGTTTTCACCTTGTTGATTTAGAAGGTGGCTATTAACTGCAAGCTACTAAGAGAACTTTGATGTTTAACAGTTATTAAAGGCATCATATATGCTTAAGAGCATTTCAGAGATCCAGTGGTGTGTTTTTTCCAATGAAATAAAAACCTTAAGTTCTCTTCTCTCACAGTCACAAATGCACAGATGACAGTAAGCATTTGTATCCATTCTGAATCTGTGTTTGCCAGAGTTCCTGAGCTGTTACTACTCTTGAACAGATGTTTGCATGCCCACTTCTTCCAAGAGGAGCCTTATGATTCTTGAACCTACATAATGAAAACATGATACAAATGGCTGTTTGGCCACTGACCTCAGGGAGACCCACATTTCTCCCGTCTCCTTTTTGCTGTTCCTGCCACTCTGAGTAGCCACACCACTAAAGGTATGACTGTAAGCATTTAACAGTCACACCAACCGTGACAGATACTATCATGGCTACAAAACCTGGAAACAGTAAGAAAAACTTTGTCTTGGGTTTACCAAGTAATCAGAAAATACATTTTTGGGATTCTGATCCTTCTAAATGTTTAAAGTTTAGTTTCCCTTCCAGAAAGAATAATTGTGGGGGCGTTGGCTTGGGTTTTGTATTTCTTTCATTTCCTGTCTTCAAAGGTTATTGACATGAATAAGTTACTAGGAGCTGTAGTCTTTCAAAATTTGGCTACTCTTGTTTTAATTAGTGTCTGATTATAGTTAGGAAACCTGTTTTTAAATGAGCCTTCTCTTTCTGACAATTTCTTCCCAGCACATGAAGCATTTTAGTCCATTTGTTCTTTCAAACTAGGGTAGCCATCCTTCACATCAAAATATCCGCACCTTATCAAGATCAAAGCTGCCCAAACTTGACTTTGCATCTACGCTGATGGCTATAAACATGACACAGGAATATTACTTTGGCTTCACTTGACAGAACTGAAAATTGTCTGTGCAGAACTACCTAGAATTTGTAGAAAATTTTATTCTTAAATTTATTGTTTATGAAAATAGCAAAGAACTTAGAATAAATAGCCATCTCTGTCAGAATAAAGATAAAGGTGTTACTTGCTTCATTTCAGTGTCTCACACCGAGAAATTGCTGAGCAGGAGTTGATCACTCTACATGAGAAGGATTGTAGATTTTCTGGCCAATTTTAAGCATTGTTAAAATAATATATTCGTAGCTAGTACATGCAATAAATAATATACATCATCGTTAAAACAGGAGTTTTTTGAGTAGAGGCTTGGCCTTGTAAATGACAGCTTTCTAAATAAAATGAAAATTCAAGAAGGCCAGTATACTCTTGAAATCTTTATTTCAGAACATATGACTTGAAGCATGATGTGCAGAAAACAATGTTACCTTTATGTAGCTGGACCATTTGCATAGGAGCTTGCTGGTTCGTAAATTCCAAGCAGCATAAATATTGATATACCATGCTTAGCTTACCACATACCTTCAGTCTGGTTTCATCTAAATTACAGAAAGAAAGGCACAACTGTGTGCACTGTTTAAAGGCATGTTTGTTTCTAACCTCTGCTTTCTGAAGTCATTGTTATTCAGGTTTTTCCTCCTCACCTGCCCCACCCACACTGTCTCCCTGCGAGCATGCACACGCACATATACACACTCCAGTCTATCTGTGTAACAGTTTCTAAACATTCAGCATCCTGTTTTATAACTGTGTAAGACGTGCTGTAAAGATTGATGGAAGAAAAATTGTTGGAGGTTTTTGAAAGGAAGGTTCTTGCATGTTTTTGCTGGGTGCCTTACACAGACTTACTACAAAAAGCCCTTCCACCTGACAGAAGGAAAAAGTCTTCCTAAACCAGAACTACCAAAAATATCCTGTAAAATTAAAAAACATAAAATGTTTCAAATTATGAAGGAGTTGTATCAACTGGTTAATTGTATTTGAGAAACAAGTACATTCCAAATGCTGGGATGTCTCCTTGGTGCTATATATTCAGGGAAGAAATACTAGTTTTATTGCACTGTTTCTAATGAAAGGACTATATCTACATAATTTTTCCCTGCATACAGGCAAAAGACATTGAAAGATGAAGCGTCAAATTATTTTTCCCTCTCATAACACTGCATACCCATGGGAAGTGATTTTGTTGTTGTTGTTGTTGTTGTGTTGTTGTTGTTTGAGGGTAAATAGAATGAATTATACCACAGCCGTGCGTTGTGGCAGATGGGTAATAAAGTCATCAGCAGAACAAACCTGCCCTGTTCAGTGTGCTGAGTGCTACTAAACAAATAATCAGTCAGATGCATATGGAGTTGGCCAAAAGGAACTGGGAGTTACAGTTCACAACACAAAAACACCCACTTTGAATCAAGAGAGAAAGTAAACTGGACAACTGTAGAGTTTCCATTTGGTGTATACAGGTAAGATAAAAGCAAAACCTCCTTAACTTTTAACAGAAATTTGCAGTCTATAGTACAAAAGAATTAATATGCACCAAAGCAAAAAATTACTGCCTTATCATCTATTAAAAAACCAAGCAATTAAATGTTTAAAATAGACCAGTTTAATGAAAATATCATCTGGTAAAATTCAGTATTTACTACTCACGTTTCTATTACTTTTAAAAACATTTGTTTTAAATTATCTGATATTTTGCTTCCCTTCTCAATGTGCAGAAGGATCTTTTTGATTGTAAAATAAAATGTTGTTCTGTGCTCATTCAATCTTTATTTCCCTTCTTATCGAATAAACAACCAGTGTCTCCTCAGTTTGGCTTCTATGTTGATAGCAAGCAGTTGTAAAAAATAGCTTGCATGAAAGTTTCACCCTGAACATAGTTAAAACAGTGTCCTCACTCAGTGTGTGAGATCAAAAGTAGATGATCAATACCAAAAGGATGAGGTGAAAATAGTCATAAGCACTACTGTAAAATTATATTAGCACAAAACAAACATCTGGAGTTACAGAGAAATTTTTCTTTTCTTATTACATTTATATAAAAGGTCTTTAGGTTGCTGCCTGTGATAGAGGAAACTACAAAAAGACAGATAGGTGTATGACTGCTAAACTGATGATTTCAGAAACTTCTGGCTTTGAGACATAAGCAGAGCCAAACTGCAGACTTTTCCTCTTTGTTTGTTCTTCTAGTAAATAAGATATGTTAGGAAGAGCAGCGTTAGGAAGGCAAAGAACTGCTGCCAGCAAGCAATAATAATCCTAAAAACAAGGGCATATGAAGTAAAATCAATTAAGATATAACACTTAGGTACATTAAGCAGAATTTCTATAAGGATTAGTAGCCAAAGTGAAGAATATCCAACAAAATATAAGCTGCTATGCACTTAATCTTCCCAAAAGAGATAGCTGCATACTGTGGACAGAAAACAGATGATAAGAGTGCAGTCATCCACTGTGATTAGGAATCCAGGTCATAAACATTGTTTAATAAAGTTTTCTTAAGTATTTGAATTGTAAAAAACTCTAGTCTTCATTTGTCATTTTTGTTTGGGGTGAGACAGTGTATTCTCTCACCCTATGTTTGTGTTTGGTAGAACTTTTTACTCTTTTTGGTAGGAGAAGCAAAACGAAACTGCTGCTTGAAATAGATTTTGAGGTATTCATAAGTCATGTTAAAATAATTTTTCAGCTTGGAATTGAAGTTGTATTCTTTTTTAAGATACCTAAAAATCCATTATCATACCTAAAGAAAGAGATTTATATATATATATATACATATTCCCATCCTACTATATTTTCCTCCTAGCCTGCTGCAAAAATCCACATTGTGACTTACTTAACTAATCATTCTACATCGTAGACAAAGGAACGTATTTTTGTTTGCTAAGAGTTTCATCCCAGGACAGGGGAAGTGGCATTCCAGGACTCAGTAGCCTGTTGGTGATTTTAGAGAAAAGTTATGACACTATGACCGTATTCTCCATGCTATATTTCTCCAGTGCTTTGGGTTTACATGTTTTCTAATCTATAAAACATGTTTAGCAAAGGATGAAATAACAGAAAATCAGATTATCGGTTAGGGTGGGAATGTAAACTGTTTCTTTGTATCTGCTCTTTTATTTTCCTCTTACCTTTTTTGACAAACCATAGAGGAGGACTGCCTGGCTCAAGACCTGGCATTCCAGCTTTCCAACTAAATAACCTCTAATAGCTCTGCCTCTCAAAGTCAAAATATTGATTGGGGAAACTCTGAATAAAGCACTTCAGAATAGGACTGAGCAGAGAGCATCTGTGATTGAAAACAAGTGTCCTTATTAGTTCTTTCATGGGAACTAACCTACAGGAGATTTTATTGCTCAGCTGTGAAATC
>VXBT01000047.1:37500-72359 GCA_013400235.1 Oriolus oriolus | reverse complement strand
CCAGTTTAGAGTTTGGATTACATCCCGCAGTCTAGCCATGGAAAGAAAAATTATGTCATTTTAGCATCAGATAAGCACCTTACTACCCTGTAGGAAATGGTCTGCCATATCTTAAGATACTGTCTGCACTTTCTATTATATACAGGGAGCACAAAGAGTATGCAGTTTACTTTTTCAGAAGGCACTTCATTTGGTTCATCATCTCTTACTTAGAGTAATAAGTGCAGTGACTTCTGATGAATTATTTAACTAGAAGAGACCTTAAGCAGTAATCTGTAAAAGGATTTTTTTTCTTTCTATTAAAATTACAGTTTCAGAGACTGAGAAGTTTTAACCAGAAATCACCAGAAAATTTTGTTATTTGCAAGCATTCCAAAATGAAAGCAGGAAGCTTTCATTTGAATGAAATGAATGAATGAAGCAAAATGATAGCATGGTAGCAACTGAGATCCTAATTTGATGATTTCAAGGATGCTCACCTCATCTATCAGACACTGATACTGAAATAACAGTGATGACATAGGAATAGATGAAATATTTGCCTCTGAAACACATCACCTCATTTCTTTACCATACAGCTTCTCATCCTTGGCAAGGCAAATGTCCTTATGCAGTGGATATGTTGTGTTTCCTTACCTTCTTTTCTGAGTTCCTCAAACACATGCTGAAATAGGAACAACAGCTAAACCAACCAGTTTTCTGGTTTTGGGAATAGACTTAAGTAAAACAGTGGAGGCCTTGGCTGAAAACCAGAGTACTTGGGGCACTACTCAGTACCTAAACAGCTTTGATTTTGCTAATTATGTGAGTGCTTTAGCTGTCAGTGCAGTTCTTCAGCTCATAATTTCTCTCACTGACGTGCTCATCAAGAAACATGCTCAGATTCAGATAGCTCCGTTTGGCTCCACAAAGGGAGAAAAAGGCAATGATTATTCTCATGTCACATTATTCCAAATGTAATGAGAAAATTTAGGAAGTAAAAAAGGCATTTACCCTAATGGACCCAGTAGCTCTATCTCTAAAAACTGCTCCTGCCTGAAATGCTCAGGAGCAGTGATTCTGTTTGCAGTGAGCTACTGAATGTAAATGAATGTCTTGAAACTTCACATGGACTGCTGAATCTCCTGTTTAATATGAACTGGACGGTTAAAAGTTATTTTGTCTGTCAAGGATAGGATCTTCCAAAAGTTCAACATGCAAAATTATTCCTACTAAGAGGAAACCCACTTATTTACTTATAAGAAATACTGAACAGGTGGTGATACCCAGTAAGAAGCAATTTCACCAAGAGTTGCTGAGGCATGGTCATTCAATGTGTATAAGCAAATCCAAAGTCCTAAGAATGATCTCAGTATCAAGGTATTTGCCAAATCTAAACACTTCAAGATTTGAGATCCAATCTAGAAAAGCAGAGAAGTGCTAACAGATGTTTTCTTTCTTTTTCATTTTTTTGTAGTATCCCTTCATTATTCTATTTTGAGTCCATTCTCTCCATACTGGTTCATGAGATGAAAGAGACAGAGAAACAGTGTCATGTTGAGTTAGTTCTACAAAGTTTTGACATTTGAAGCTGTTTCACCTTTTTTTACTGATCACTTCCTTTCTCACATTCCTGTACTGGTGCCATCATAACTTCTGCAGTCCAAACTGCTACCAGATTGTGACCAAACTTTCCTTGTATTCATATGCAGCCTGTTGTTTGATTGGTTTTTGTTGTTTTGGTTTAATTTTGTATTTTTGTTGTTTTGGTTTTGGGGTTTTTTTTTTGAGAAAAGCAGTAAAATCCTTATACGTACAACTAATTATGCCTAAGATATTTTATAGAACAGAAGTAAAGCAAATCTGAGAGGAAATTATTCCATTTACTAGTTGCATTCATTCTTTTTACAGCTAGGACAATAAGGAACTGAAAGCATGCCCAAATATCTACCACAAAGAGCAGCAAAGCTGACATTTCTGTCTTGACAAGGCACACAGAAGTAATTTACAAATTCGAACAAATCCTTTGTAAGAATTGTAAGAATGTCTTAGGACACTTTGGGAGATACAACATGTGCAAAACTGAGAAATCCTTGGGGTTTTTATTAGGAATTTCATAACAGAAGCAGGGTAATATGTTTTGTTGCTTTATCATTTGACAAAGCTGCATCTTTTGCTTAAAGCACGGCTAGGTCGAGAATCAGAAACGAATTTGAAGTGTAGAAGTCAGTGTTTTGAACACCAGCTGTTTTCTTAATAAAGCCTTTGTGCACTTCTGCATTATTTTGTTACTCTTCTTATAAGTTGTCTTTGAGTGCATTCTCAGAAATTAGAGGCTTCTCCTCATCATGTAGTTAGTGTTTTCAAAATAAAGCCGGGGCTTCAGGTTTTTTGTGTAGGGAGTGCAAAAGTTACAAACCATGTTTATCCTTTTGTGAGGCTGCCATGAAGATGCTCTATAAAGCAGACATACGTTGCAGTTTAGAAGCTGAAGTCAACCCTTATACTGCTTTAAGGTGGTTTCCATTTCATCCTGTAGAACAAACTGTGGTAGATGAAATCTGGTATAATTTGAATACAACCCTAAAACAATCCTACGTTTTTGTAAGACTTTTTAAAAATTGTTCTTTATTGAAACTTGTGTATCATTGATCTGTTATTTTTTCATCTCTCTTCGTGGATATAATTAATCTTTGCCATAGGAGCTTGCTGGTTTTTGAAATGCTAACTCATGTTTCACTTCAGTTAAAATCACTTCAGTTGATTTTTATTAATTAAACTGATACGAGAAATTTCCAACTGTTTAATGCTGCCCTGCGATATTCCCATATATTGGTACTGGCTATTTTTCAGCTGGGTGATTAAACAGTGTAACCCAAAGGGTTTCCAGTGACTTCCCACATTCCAGAACATTTATGATAAACATATAAAACTCTCGGTTCTGTGGCTTCATCCACTGAAACACAGGGGAAAAAAAGTCATTAAAAATTGAAATCCTGAGGAGTCTGGGTGACATAGAGAATAAGAGGGTGACTTTTTACATATTCCCTTTTGAGATTCAACCTCAGGTCTTAAAAGGAATTATTTTTCTGAATTTCTTCCAATTATGCTTAGCACACATTTCAAGACCGGGACACCCACTTTGAGGCTCTTAGAGTTTAACTGTCGTGTTCTCTTCAGTGAGTTCATTCAGCAGGATTACAGAAGCACAGAATCACAGAATGGCTGAGTTGGAAGGGACCCGTAAGGATCATCAAGTCCTTCTCCTGGCCCTGCACAGCACCATCCCCAAGAGTAACACAGTGTGTCTGAGAGCATTGTCCAAACGCTTCTTGAGCTCTGTCAGGCTTGGTGCTGTGACCACTTCCCTTGGGAGCCTGTTCCAGTGCCCAACAACCCTCTGGGTGAAAAGCCTTTTTCTAATATCCAACCTATCCCTCCTCTGACACAGCTTCAGGCCATTCCCTCACGTCCTGTCACTGGTCACCACAGGGAGAAGATCAGTGCCTGCCCCTCTTCTTCCCCTCACGAGGAAGTTGTGACTGCAGTGAGGTGTCCCCTCAGTCTCCTTCAGGCTGAACAGATCAAGTGACCTCAGATGCTCCTCATACAGCTTCCCCTCCAGGCCCTTCACCATGCTCATTGCACTGCTTTGGATGCTCTCCAATAGCTTTATATTATTCTTATATTGTGGCACCCAAAACTGCCCCCAGGACTGGAGGTGAGGCTGCCCCAGTGCAGAGCAGAGCAGGACAATCCCCTCCCTTGCCTGGCTGGTGATGCTGTGCCTGATGCTTCCCCAGGACAGGGTTGGCCCTCCTGGCTGCCAGGGCACTGCTGGTTCATATTCAGCTTGCCACTGACCAGGACCCCCAGGTCCCTTTTCCCAGCACTGCTCTCCAGCCTCTCATTCCCCAGCCTGTCTGTACATCCAGGATTACCCTGTCCCAGGTGCAGAATCCAGCACTTCCACCTGTTGAACTTCATGTAGTTGGTGATTTCCCAGCCTTCTAACTTGTCAAGGTCTCTCTGCAGGGCCTACCTGCCCTTGAGGGAGTCAGCAGCTCCTCCCAGTTTTGTATTAGTGGCAAACTTGCTCAGTATCCCTTCCAGTCCTGCATCCAAGTCTCTTATGAAGATGTTGAAGAGCACAGGGCTGAGGATGGAGCCCTGTGGAACCCCACTAGTGACAGTCTGATGTCACCCCATTCACTGTCACCCTGTGNGGATTACATCAACTGGCTTCCCCCGATCAGCTGGGTGGGTTACCATGTCATAAAAGGAAATCAGGTGTGACAAGCAGGACTTTCCTCTCATGAAGCCGTGCTGGCTGTGACCAGTGACTCTGTTGTCTTTCAGGTGTTTTTCAAAGGCTTCCAGAATAATCTTCTCAATAACTTTATCAGTCACTGAAGTGAGACTGACAGGCCTGTAGTTTCTGGGCTCCTCCTTCTTGCCCTCCAAAATCAGGACTACATTCACCAGATTCCAGTCAGCTGCGACCTCTCCAGATTCCCAAGACCACTCAAAAATCATTGAGAGAGGTTTAGTGATGACATCAGCCAGCTCTCTGAGGATTCTCAAATGAATCCTATCAGGTCCCATAGACTTTTAGGGATCCAGCTGGAGCAGCAGATCCTGTACAATTTCAGGGTCAACTGGGAGTTGATAGTTCATACAATCATGGTCCTTTTTCTGACTTAATAAAACTTTTCAGTGGCTGAAAACAGACAAATCATAGTGAACAGGCATGTGCTTGCAAGGGAATGAACTCAAAAAAGGTAAAACTGCTTAGCTCTTCTGAACTAGCTCTTCATAACAAAAATCTTATTTTGCAGTTAAAGTGCATTAGGTGGCTTAAATGAATCCTCTTCCAAAGTATGTTGACCAGAAACATACATAACATATTAGTTATTGCTATAGAACAGCTATTTAGAATAACTCAATCCTTGCAGAATGTCGTCATCAGTATTTTTCATGTAAGGCGATGGCTCTGAACTTCTCTTCTCCATAAATAAACTAACACTGTTCTGCTCTCTGTTTGAAAGACTAACTGGTTTGTTTGAGGTCACCGAAACTTTACTATTAATTTGCAAATGAAGTGGTATATTATAAAGTTTGCTATTAGTATTGTGTGTGTTGTACTTGTACTTGCTACTACAGTCTCTACTTGTAATGAACATCCGATTTTGATGTCATGTCCATCATTCAGGTATTCGTATTAGAGGATAACAGGAAAAAAAATCCAAGGAATTCTGTTAATTACAGCAACTATTGAGTAAAAATTAAAATTCCACCAAATTTTCACAAGGTGTGAGTTTGGCATGTTTAATACATGCATTTGACTTATTATATCTTGGTGGACACAGAAAGAAGGAGTTTAAAAATTCTTTGTAATTACAAGGTCCAAATTGGATAGAACCATTTGAGAAATACATGTATTTTTTTAAAAAAAAGTGTTATCATAATCATTCTAATCAGGAAGGCTGTTGAAATTATCCAGTGGAAACAGGAAGTTTCTGTTGAAGAAGGACTTCTCTGGAAAAGTCCATCTGGATTTTATTGACAGATCGAAGACAGACTGTTCATCAGTTTAAATTCTCTCCTTGATTTTGTTTTTTGTTATATCATAAACCATGAATATGATATCCAAATGACTACAGAATGAACCACATTTTCTCCTTCTCTGCTTTCCCAGTCATCTTTAGGTGTTTGGTTTTGTCTTTCCTTAGTGTCAGAACAACATTATTATTTAGAATCCACACTACCAGCAGAAGAATATTTTGTAAAATAGAAAGTGTATAATGAGAAAAACTGAAAATGTGAACTGTCTGAATAATAGAAGTATATTGTAAGTGGAAACCTTACTTTATGACTTAAGAAATCAGAAGAGTTGATAGTCAATTTTGTTCTTTGACTGTTCTGCTGTCATCTTTACTGTTTGGCTTTTCATCTGATCTTAGGGATGAATGTAGTAATTTTAAAATGCATTATTCTCTAGACTGTGTTACAGGAATTAATATGTATATGGACTTAGTGATTTGATTCACACTGGTGGGTTTCTGTGGCATCTTCTTCTGATGGCTATGTCATGGATTAAAATTTTTACACTACACAAACAGCAATCGAACACTATTACCTCCATTCTATTTTGAATCATTTGTGGGGAAATACATGCTTTATGCCTCATTTATGCAGCAAAATTTATTTTATTGTAGTGTTTAATTAATGAGTAATTCTGCCATTTGTGGCAAATGGCCAAAATATTATCTTCTGTTTTTAGACTGCCACTGTTTAGACAAAGTAGATTAGGCAGAATTTATCAAACTAGCATATTCATTAACAGTTTGTGGAAATTGGTGGAGGTTTTCCCTTGAATTATTTATCTGAGGTATTTGTTATAGGAACTAAGTATTTTGAATAGAATATAACTGTATGGCTGAATTTAAAACCAAGAAAGAAGAGAAAGTCTGTAATTTTTAGTACAGGAGTAAACTTTCACAGTGTTTTAATGAACAAACAGAAATAAAATAGGTATTCTCCCTTGAGATGCTCTTAAATCAGTCATACTGCTAAACAGCTTTTAAGGGATTCCAGCACTAAATCCCATATAGATAGCAAGAAATGTTTACTTAAAGAAGAAAAGCTTCAGCAATGCTGCATTTTGGTACCAAAATAAAGAGATTTTTCTTTTTTCTTTCCCAGGCAGCTTGCCTTTGGTAAATTAGCAAGCTTAGTAGAGATCAACTGCTGTAGGCTTTTCAGAACTTTTCTAATTCCTGTGCCAGGGTGCAAGTGGGCATTACAGTGCTGCATAGCACATAGCAGGTTTTATCAAAGATAAATAAGTATAGAAACAGCAATTCATTGCTAGTGTTTGTTTTTTACTTCTCTAAATACAGTTAGCACCCAGAGTTTTCAAGGCAAAGAATATGCATTTCTAAAATGTCTCTTCCGTATTTATGCTGTGGCTACCACATTTGTATAAACAGAAAATTGCTCCATTCATGCTTTATTAGCTCTTCTTTTGTACCACAGCCTTGACCCCAGTCATCATAAATTGAGAAATAGTGGGAAACTAATGGAGACAGATGGGAATATGGCTTGCCATTTACTCAAATTGGTAAAGTAATTAACCTCAAGGTGCTGGTTTGCAAGAAAAATTGTTGGAATATCTCAGAGCGCTGGTAAACAGACTCCTGCTTTAACCACTTCTGACAACTGCATCATAAACTAGACTTATTCTGTTCAATTGACCTGTCAACGTCTTGACTCCAAATAAAGATTTGTATTACAATGCACTTGCTGAGAAGTGGGAGAACACTACTGCTGTTTCTTTTCAAATGGGTTGCTGTTCTCACCCTGCTAGATAGGAGCTGGAATGTCATATATTCATACTTCAGCCATTATATTCCTTAGAAAACTTCCATTACTGATTGTGTGACAGCTTTGTGACAGCAGATGGTAGTCATTTGGCTAGAGAAAATGAAATGAAAAAACATGGGCCAGACTGACTGGGCTCATTTAGAACAGCAGTGGACAGAGGCCAGATCAAGTTTTTATTTATCAAGGGACACTATGTAGTGAAGTCAGTTTCTTTCATTTTTCCCCTTTCTCTTTTTTCCCCTTGCAGATTGGGTGAACAAGATAGATTTTTAACATATTAGTACATAAATCAAAAGTCGTCTTGTAAACACGAATATTTTATAAAAAAACCCTCTTCCACATGAGAGTTTTCAAATTCTTGTAAATTCTTTCTTCATCCAATTTTTTATTCCTTCCTCTCAATTTAATGGAAGCATCATTTAGATTTATTTTGTGCCCATTATCATCTCTAATATTATTTTTTGAAAACAGCAAGTTAAATCTTTAGGGGGCATTTTGTAAGTTGACTTACATGGGTTCAGCTCAGTAACTGGAAGAGTTTGTTCATTCAAAGTCATGCAGTTCTTTATTTCCCATGTTTCTATTTGCAACTGAAGCAGTCATGATATAAAGAAAGAAAGATGTTTTTGATAATGGCATAAAATGTATCTGGAAGGCATATGTCAAGGGAACCTACGGAGTAATCTTCATCTAGAGTAAATACAGCCATTCAAGACAGATGAAAACTGGAAACATAGGATGGTATCTCAATTTGATGAAAACTCAATTGGTTCAGAAGCTTTCAAGGAGCACTCATTCGTAACTTCTTTTCCCCTAATTTATCCACAGAAACCTACAATGGCATCCAGTAATGCCTGGCTGCATAATGCTGCTTCAGTGCCATTATGACCGCAGTGATTTAAACAATTTCTTTAGGTATTTATTTTTATGAATTTCAGGATTTTAGGACGCAAACCACCTCCAGGTGAGTGAAGTAATAGAGTTTAAAATACATTTATTTTTCTCAAATATAAATTTTTCAGTAAATAACCATTTCCCTAATAATGTTCCCTAAAATCAAATTCCTCAGTAGGCATTGTGATTTAATAGTTCATGCATTTTATATCAAGGTAGTCTTCTTTGAAATGTGTTATGAGTTCAGAGACTGCCAAGGATAATTTGTCAGTGTCACCTGCACTGGTGCGTTTCCATCATTGGATTAAAGATTTGTTAATGTGTAATTGATAAAGAAAACACCAAGCAGCATTTTGCAATGATGGGTAGTGGTTTAGAATAGCATTTTATATTTTTCTCCTGACAGGCATAGCATTTTATGGGTTTTTTAAACTACTGTGTTCATACACACAGAAATCTCGTTGAGTCCTTTGATCAGCCTTTCTCAGTAACTGTGATGGTGAGTTCACAGCACCTAATCCATGTTATCAGTCAGAGTCGGTGATTTTTAAATCTATCGTCAAATTATACTCTATTTCACCACCCCTCAAAGAGAGACACAACAACCTGTGGAAAATGGGATAAGCCAACAGCACTTGTAATTGCAGGGATAGAGTTGGGTAAATTTTTTAATTCTGAGAAGATATGCAGGTTAAACATATTTGTTACCTGCATTGTTTTCTTCTGGTTTTGAACATTTTAATTTATAATCAAACAAGAAGAACAGATGTAAGAGTTGTAATTTAATCATTTTATTGCTATCTTTGTATATTTTGAAGAATTAGGTATTGTACTCTTGGGAAGCCATATTTTATGCCTAGTTGGAAAAATGAATAATGTAATAATATGCAAAATGTGAAGTTTTAGAACTTCGCTACTGAGTAAGGCATATAAACTAATGATCTAGTTAAAGTCCCTTGTGCACCATAATAAATATGGACTAAATTTGTCATTATAGCTTTAGACAGAGGTTTCAGGCTACAGATTTAATTATATCCTTTTTTAATATTCATACTTCTAAACTGCATAATTCCTTTCTACTGTAAAACTGCGTGTTATATTAAAACAAACAAAAATGGCAGATTACTAAATGGATATTAATGTGGAGTCAATAAGCATTTAATTTCTGTGGAGAACACTGCAAAAAAGGAGAGTGTAAGCTTTGTGTTGCTCAGATATTTTCTGAGATGCCCATCATTTGTACAGAGAAACTGCCTCCTGTTTTAATGCCGACTTTTGTTGCAGAGGTTAATTAGTTATTTATGGAACTCATAAAGGACACAGGGGCAATACAGAATACCTTTTGTTACCCATTTAGAAACAGCGATTATTGAAAAGCCTAATTTAGTCTCCATATGATACAAGAGTTAGCTGAGACTAGTTCATGTCACATTCAGTCAACACTGTTTAATGGTGTCCAATTATTGATGACAATTAATAATGGCTGAATAAAATACCAACACAGTGGAATGTTTAGTCCATTTTTCCTAACTCTGTAATATGTGCTTTACTGACTTGAAGACTTTTTTTCCTTTGCAGTATGCATTTGACCTGATTCTCAGATTAGGGTCCATCCGCTTTCATATTCCTGTAGGTACGTGTTAAGTAAATGAAGAGAGAAAAGAAATATATCTAGAATGACAAATCTTACCCCATTTATTCTCCTGGGAAGGCCCTTAAATGCAACCAGAGCAATGAAGAAGTACAAGGCTAGCAACAACCAATGTGAAGATAAAAAGGAGGAAGAGCAGTAACACACATTATAATGAGAAATAGGAAAAGAAATATAACATTTTATAGGGAAATAGAAGGAAAGTGCAAGCCAAACACTTAATTAGTTCCTAATAATTTACTACTTGGGTTGGCTCAGTTTGGAAGAACGGGTTGCAAAGAGGCTAAAGAAGAGCTGTGTACCTCTTTGGGTAAAGTCATGGTGGATAAGTTACTCCCTTGTATATATACTGAATAAAGTATTGAAGTTGGCTGATATGTTTGAGCCAGCCAGGGCCAGGGCTCAAAAAAAAGTGTTTCATCTATCACACAGAGCTGGTTTTGGGTGTGAAAAAGGTGTTCATGACTTTCAAATCAGCAATGAAGTTCTTTGATTTCTCACTGCCTGCTTAAGCGATCCTATTTCTTGTTTTCCCTTTGGTTGCAAATGCACTAGCTAAAAGAAAGCTAACACTTTCTGAAGAATAAAACTGCTGTTGCTAAAAGAGGAAAAATTATATGGGTGATTGCAGCATATTTTTCATGTGGCTTTCAGATATGGATAGTGAATGATCTTGAGTTAGTTTTGCATTATTTTTTCTATTATCTAGTATTGTAATTATTATTTTTTGTCTTGCTTCTCTATACTAAATGCTCCATAAAATGCTTTTATTTTATCAGAGGGCATATTAGAAACATTTTTACATATTTATACATTTTCTTATTATGCAAATTGCCAAGAGCTATCACAAAGGTGAAGGAGAGTTAAGAATAAAGGTAAGAGGACTATTCTGGCAGACGGTCATTCAGTAGATGTACAAAGGACATATTTTGTCAGTCTCAGAACTAAAAATTTTAAAGTCATCAGAACATTTCTGTAGGGATGTTACTAGCTGCTCCTGGGATGGGCTGAAGAAAGGGGAAAAAGACTGTTTTCTGGTTAATCCCTCAAGGTAGTTATCCACTAAAGCTGGCTGAAATAGCAACATTTTCAGTGTTGTTTTATGAATACAGCTTTTTCTTACTACTTAATTCTGATCATATTCTCTTGATTTGTTTTAAAAAATAAAAGCATTTTCTTATTATAGGGCTAAATATTATAACCATGCAGCCACACAAAAGTGCAATCAGAAGATCAGAAATAATTTCAGAGGGCCTACAAAATATTTTAATACACTAGTGATGTGAAAAGATGCAAGTTTGTAATTAATCAAAACCAAGGTAATAGTCATAATCATGTTTACTGTGTCATTGCCTAATTATTGACCAAGAAACAGGTCAATTGTGCCAGATGTTGGGTGAATACAAAGCAACACAAAGGCAGCTTCTGAGAGCTTACAATTTAACCACTATGAAATGAAAACTTAGAACAAAAATTCTGTAATTTTTGGAGGAGTATAAAACTTTGATGTCAAGGATCCCTCCAGCATGAATATTAAAACTGTAGAAGTCTAAAAAGATCTGAATTTATCAGTCAAGGATGAAAAGTGGCATAAATTAGGGACAACAGGTGACCAGTCAGTCAGATTATAGTCTACAGTTTAAAACATCTTCGAATTACTAATGAGGCTTTTTGAAGCGGCAACATAGCTTGCAATTTAAGACCTCCACCTTCTGTTGGTATTGCTCAACATATCAAAGCTCAAAAATACATCGTTTGGCCATGTCTCGACATTGCAGTCTTTTGGCAAAGGAGATGAATGAAGTGCAATACATTATAAAGGTGGGCTTGACACTGCCATCTGCCCATAACAAAATTGTCCCAATTACAAAGTATGCACTTATTATCATGGCAAGTACCATGGAACTAGCTTGACATACAGAAGCAGGATGTTATACTATTAGCCCAAAAGTGAGTAAAAAGACGTATTAATCTATTCAAGCATTAGAAAACTGAATTTCATCTATTGTGATCAGAGTCCATTTCAGCTCCCTCTTGTATAGTGGTTCATGCATCCCATTCGATATGTGTACATTTTGACGAATTTCAATATTTTTTAGTTGTTTTCTTAGGCAGGAACAGACACCAAAATTTAGTATTTTTTTTTTCTCTTTTGTTCTCATTTATTTCTCTTTGTTTTTATATCCTCCAGGGTTTGCCTATTTTTTTTAATTATTTTATTTCTGTTTTCTTGTATTATGTTATTTTTCTGTTGTTAGTCTCTACTGTGCTGTGAGAGAATATACGAGTACGGGCCAATTTCCATTTCAGTAGGAGAATCTGATTTCTGACATACCTCAAAAGAAAGAAGGAAATATTTAAGTGCATTTATCCTCTGTGAAAAAAAATATTAGTAATGTGTCCAGGCGATGTTAACACTGGTTCCACTCTGAGATCAGCATAATATTTACTATGCTATTTTGTCTATCAGGTTCTCTTGTTGATACTTAAAACTTTCAATCAAAAAATCAAACCTAACAATTTTTTTAAAGTGCGACTTTGAAAGCCCTGCTGAACATGCATAGGCTGCTGACTGCTTTCCTGACCAAGTTAGGTGTCTGACCAGGAAATAACTTTTAAGTGCACTGAATCTGGTTAAATACTATACCAGCATTCCTCCCTGCATGTCAGGTCTTTTCCAAGGTCACCTAATTAGAGTTGTTTACAACAGCCATTTGCCTCCACCTGTGCTGTTACTGATGGCATATAAAGAGCTCTTCTTTGCATGGAATAATGTGTTAGCCAGGTAGCCACAAAAGCTGCTGAGCAAAGGGGAAGTGTCTCCAGAGCACTGACATAGAGTAGAGTTACTCCAGTTTAGAGCACTTGGCATATTTTCCCAATAGTTTCATTTCCACAAGGCTTTATCTGACCATAAATACTACATTCTAGATTTGTAGAGATTTTCTGGTAACTTTTGTTACTACTCTTTGCAATGAAACAGGATAAATTACTCACCCATGAGCTCAAAAATACTTTGGTATATAGTTTTAAGAAAGATGGTTGTGAAGGCTGTTGCCAAGTTGTAATATTCCCAGTCTATAGCGTTTCTCCCTAGGCATCCAGAAAATAAACTATTCAATTCACAACAACCTTCTTGGGTGGATGCTCATGTACACATAATAGGGTTAGCATTTTCACATTTTGGCATTTAACTTCAGGTGTATGAGGTGGGATTTCAAAGAAGACAAGAAGGTGCATTAACTCAGTGAAGAGCAGAAGCCTGTCTCGTGGTCTTTACATGTTCACTCTCTGTCCACTGATACATCTGAGGGAACTGAGAGGCCTCACTTGGATCTGATGTTAAAATATGGTGTTTATATTATTCAGTATAAATACCACTCTTCAGGCATCCTTAGGATCTTACTGCAAAATAGGTGGGTGCAAAACTGTGCTGAGAATTCACACTTGTGCTCACTGTAAACAAACAGTCCAATCCTCACAAGTACTTGTCTACTAAAAATGATCTGCTAGTGCCCTGTTTCTCAGGTGACAATGACAAGCCTGAGACTTTTTGCCGACATACGAGAGATGGAGAATTTTAAATGGAAACTAGAAAGTCACTCATAAGCCTTGTTCAGATTCATCTCTCTCTTAAGAAGCCACAGGTTTCAAATCATTGGGCACTGAAAGGTAGTGCCCACTTTTCACTTACAGAGCATCATCCTACATTTCATTTCAACATTTCTTTCTCAACTGATAACTGCATTTGCAGCAGAAATCAAGGCACATCTTGTAAAATTGTCACACAGGAGGTGCCATTTCATCATTTAGGTGGGTCCTGTTTCCTAATGTAACACTAAGTGTAACACAACTAAATGAAAATAATGACAGTTTTGTCTCAAAAAATGTCACATGATATCAGTTTGAGAAGTGCTTTTCCCAAAGGGGGAAGAATGCAGGAGAGAATAGTTTAAAATGAGGAAAAATGTTCCCCTCTCAGCTGCAGTAGGCTGTCAGCTGCTGAATCTGTGTTATTTTCAATTAGGCTCATCTGATGCCTGTGTATAAAGGAGACATATGTCACTTTGCTAGAGACACTCTGAGATGCCTAAGTTAACAAAGCCTTCAATGCCTTTCACTTAGGAAGCAGTCAAATAGCTCAGCCTTATCGCATTTCTCATTTTAAAAGTATTTTTAGGTCTTGCTTTTAAAATATTGTTCCTGCTAAATTATGAGCCAGTGAGATGGAGTTTTACTCAGCTTCTCATATATACATGAAATAAGGTCTTTATATAAGAAAATAGTCCACAAACAATTATGTATGTGAGCAAATTTACTGTTTCCGGCATACCCATGGGTTTGATAAACTGAACTCTAAAAAAATCAACCCCAAAAATATTCCCTTTTTAAAGTCAGAATATGTTTAAATGAGTTCACTTAGAGAGAAAATAACAACCACATTAAGAGCTTTAACAAAGAATACATTAATTGAAAATACATGAAATTTTGTATTCTAAAAAGTTAGTTTTGAATATTAAGTGCATATGATTTAGCAAATATCATATATAAGCTGGGATCATTCCTGTTATGCTCTGTGGCATTTGTTCTGTGGTGCTGCTTGAGCCCTTTTGTACAGAACACCATTACATTTGGTTAAACACTGTTTGATTTTTTGTGCATAGCTATACTAAATGACAGCTCTCTACAGCATTCGTCAAGCTCATGTGAATAATACAAGTCAGTGTTCCTGGACCTTGATGAATTTCTCAAGTTATAGGGATTGAAGTGGCTAGTGGCTCAATCTGCACTAGTCATGTCACCTGCTACAGATGAAAAAAGATCTTTTTCTATCTAAGGAAGAGAATTGTCCTTCTGCTTCACTGAACTGAACTTTGTGTTTAAGCTCACATTTTAACATGACTTGAGACATGGACTCTGGCAGCTTCTTTATCATTTGCCCCACATTTTGCCTTTTCCCCATACCCTAAACTGTCATCTTTCTTCCCTCCACTAGAGCAGACATTGTTTTCACCTTTCCAGTTTGATCAGCTTGCAAGCAGATGTTCTTATGTAATTTTTAATTAATTGATTTCTTCCTTGGAGGGTTTTGGTTCATCTGTTTTAAGAAGATACCTTAACATAAAAACAAACAAACAAAAAAAAAACCATAAAAAACCCCAGCACTACATGTGCTTGCTGTCTTGTGAAGTTCAAAATGAAAATATAGTAAAATATACCAGTGAAATTAAAGCAACTCTTAAATAGGTTGAAAAAGTTATGCATTATACCTACAAACATCTTAGGTAAAATGTATTCATGATGTGTGCTGTTTGTATCAACCTCATTCCACCTCAGTGCCACTTCCCCCATCCATCCTTAGTTTTAGAGTTCCACAGTCTCATTCACTTTCCACCTCCAAAAGAGAGGGAGTTTGAGAAACAGAGAAAGATAGAAGAAGGTAGAATAGCTGAAGATAGTACTTTCCTCTGCCTTCTTTCTTTCTCCCCTTTTTTTTCCTCTTTAGGCCTTTAATGTTCTTTTCTTTAGTCAATATTGAAGGAATGAGACTGTAATGAGAAGTAACATTAAGACCTTGATTCACTTAGCATAAAGACAAGGAATAGTGTCTGGTGTTATACAGGCCCCCAAGATACATTTCCCAAGCACAAAAAAGCGCCTTTTTCTGCTGAGGACTGTTGAGGGTGAGAAAAGTTAATCTCTTGTGGGTTATAATCACCTGTTGAATCAATTGTGGACAAATTTCAGTCCTTTGACTGTGCCAGTTAAATGGGCTGCCACCTCAGCTGACTGCCAGCACCATCATCTCACCAGAACTACCCCAATTCAACCCACCAGCCAAACCACAGATAAGAGCACTCCCAGCTGAATTTCATTTGCTATATACTTGGTTACTTGGACAGAGGCAATGGTAAGTTTTTGGCCATCTCTCTTTAATGTAACTTAAATATCTCTTAGGAAAACTTTGTTTGTTTTTCTAGTATGACAGGACAGTAATTTTGTCTGGAATTGGGTAGGAAGGGAGATAAGCAGCCAGAAAAAGCAGCCTTTCAGGTAACATAACTGGATTTTAAAATACATGAGTCCATATTCTCACCCATCGGATTATATGTGATTATAGTTTCCTAAATATATGAAGATCTGGATGTCTGTGGGCCAGAGATCTGACTGGGGTTCTCTAGCCTTTTAAATGTGAAGGACTTCTTAAGGAAATAATTTTATAACGACAAGCATGGTGGAGACCTGAAACTCTGCAAAACAAAAATTCTTGTGTACCAGTCCATACATACCCAAGTCACCTAAAAAAGTCATCTAACAAGTCCTTTCACATTCACTTTTCCAGGTTTTCCTCTGTCAGCAATAAAGTGAGAACCCCAAGCCAGAACAGATCAGTTTATACAAATGACTAATAACAACCAACCCCTTCCTGGAACACTCTCAAGCAGCAGCAAAGAGTGAGGACACTCCTTTCCCCTTGAAGGCCTTCACACAAGTTTTCAGCTATGATTACAAAAGATAAGTAGGAGGACTTTTATGCTGGAGCATAAAACATACCTGTCATAAGTATAATTGTACATAAAGTATTACAAGAAAGGAGAGCTCCATTCTTTGAGAGACTGAAGTATTTCCAACACAGAAGCTGTGGGTCTCTGGACAGAAAAAAGGCTAAAATGTTTCAATCCCTAGGGAAAACACATATAAACTTTGTGTTTCTAACTAAAATCCTATTACAAATCCCATCAGCAAACATAAACCTTGTAGAATCTATAACTTTACTGCATTTTTCTCCTTCTTTGTCATTAAAGTATACAATCCTTTGTTTATTTAAGCTGCGTTGAATTCCTCTGTTGCTGTTGAGGATATTTATTTATCATTCTTGAAATATGTGTCACATACCTACCTTTCATGCCAGAAGGGAGTAATAAGTAAAAGGTAACTAATTGTTTAGTAGCTGATCTGACAGAGAGGAGATACATAGTCAGAGAGGACTGATCCTACATAAATTGGCAGCGGGAAGGTGTATGAGCTGTGTTTGTTACTGGACTTTTAGAGGACTTGTAGAAGAAAAGCACTGTGTATGTTGTACAATGAGAATAGTGAGATGTGGCAACTTTCACCATGTAATATACACTTACAGAACAGGCAGCGAAGAGAGCTGTGCACTTTATATGCAAGCAAAGAATATAACAAGGAAAGTTATGTTGCTAGGATCACAGGGTAATTCAGACTAGAAGGGACTTCAGGGACATCTCTGGCTGACCCTCAAAGTAGGGTCAGGTATGAGATCACACCAGGTTATTTGATATTTCATCCAGTCTTGTGTTGAAAACCTCACACATCACATCTTGAGATGCCCCTAACCACATTTAATTGGCAATAATGAAAAATGTATTTATTTTTCTTTGCAAAAAACCTTCTATGGCTCACATAACACACTTCATTGCTGCTCCTGAGGCCCAGCATTCTCCCTCAGAGTCTAGACAAAAATTTTTGGGAGGTGACTCCTTCTATTTCCATGAAAACATAAGCATCATTTATAAAATTCCTGAGAAGGGAATTCAGTTTGCAAAATGTTTTGTGCTGTCAGTGCATACTTTGGACTAAGTAAGTTTCTGATTAGCTCTGAGCTCCATTGGCAGCATTCAAATTTTTTCCAAACCTCCCCATGATCTAGGAAGTTTGGATCCAATAGCACAGATTTGGGACAGTCTATCATTCTGATACTGCAAATATGCTTCAGGCTCTGTAGCCTTTAAATCCATTGAATATATCTGAATTACTGATTTTATTATCTAATCAGTTAGAGAAAACTAATTGAAATACAGCCCTAAACATGGACTTCATTTCTGCTATCACATTTTGACAGTGATTTTTCATTCTAATCCAGCAATCTAATAATTCTGGCAAGCCAATGCTGGACATATTTAAAATTAGTCCTGTTTTTTATATATTTTATTGTTGAAAGCATAGTGACAAAAATGGGTAAGAGTTTAAGGCAGCAGGTAATGTTTTAAAAGCAACAAAAAAGAGACAAAAAAGTTGGGGTGGGATGCAGGAAAGCAGCTTGGAAGAAATACTTTCATTTTTCTCAGTTACCAGAATCTGCACTCAATTTCCAAGTCCTTCTGGTCCTATTAAATACCAGACAAACAACACATATACTGCTGGAGCAGCATTGGTTATTTTGCAATGCTTTACTTGGCTGTGTGAAAGGCAGACAGGCTGAGGTTATAAGAACTGTTTAAGATTTGAAATATTTTTGTTCAGAAATCTGACATGATTTGCTAGTTGTGACAACTGGTTTGACAATGACCAGTGATTTAGGTCTACCTGTAATAAGTGAATTAATCTGAGTTAAAACATAGTGATCTGTCATGTTTAGAGATACCTCAACAGCTGGCTGACTTGTCCTCTGTCAAGCTAGTTTGTCCTGTGCAAATCTTCTGTCAAATACGGAAAAGAACTGTTGAGAGAAAATTACATGGCAGTTTCAGAGTTAGTGATGAATTTTTCTCCCAACATACCAGCTGTGCCAGCAACACTATTTTTTGTGGCATTAATCAAATGTCTTGCCTGGAGCGCCTTCTCTTTTCCAAAGGCTAGAAGATGAATCTGTCAAAAAATTTCACAGGGATTTGCCAAGAGCTTTTCCTAAGCTCAGGTACTACTAGTCCATGCACCTCGAAAGTTTGAATAATTCTTTTAGGGATGTTGTTCTGAAATTAAAATTCCTATGATATGCTTTTACTGTATTCATGAATTTGAAGCCATTGTTACAGATTAAATAAAGGAGTTTGCCATAAGGCAAAGTGCTAGAGTGCTCCACTTGCTGACTTACATCCTTATGTTTATTTTTAGTTATAGTTCTGCAGTTAACAAAGTGCAAGAACAGTGGAAGGCCACAGAGTAATCCAGCCACTTTTTCTGCGGGTGGAGGAAATTGATACAAGGTTGATAAATACAAATACTTATTATATTCTTTTATCAATATACAGCATATTTTCATTAAAAGTATAAACTGTAGGAAATTCCAGATTACAGGTTTTCATAAATAAAATCAATTTTATTTTAAGCGACGCAGAATAGAAGTGTATTTTTATCATTCCCCATTGTTTTAGTACTGAAATTTTGATTAAAAATGAATAGACCATTTATTATATGAACATTGGGGCACAAACACAGCAGTTAAGAGAACCTATAGATTACTACTCAAGAGAGACAAAAAATATTCTTTTACATTTATGTGCATGGATACCATTACATATGCTTCGTGACACCAAAGATGTGCTAAATGATTTCATAGCTTGAAGGCTGGCAGCAAAGTTGAGTTTACTTAGCACTCAAAACTAGCAAAACGCAGACACGTAGCACCAACAGTTGGTAGGATATTGAACTCCTTCCTGTAGGCACTTGGAGACAAAAGGTTAAAGAAAAGAATTATTCTGATTTTCTGTCTGAGCACTGCTGAGATGTTAAAGAGGTGCATTCAGCCTAATAACTGAAGTATCCTTCACTGGAGAAAGACCATACATTGTGATTGCATCTAGTTTCTGAGATTGCTTTCCTTTTCCCACTTCCATTGGTTCTCCTATTCATAGATTGGCATTCACGTTACTCATTTTCTTCCAGATCTTACAGATACTGAAACATGTATTTCACATAGGATTGAAGATGAAGAAGTAGAATCAATTTAGTACAACTCCTGCAGGAGACCTCATGTAGACTAATCATCTCTCTGGTTATGTCAAAGGCCTCCAATGAGTGTAATGGCTAAAGCATGGCCCTAGACCCTGCTGCATAGCCCTTGTGGGGGAGATCATTCATCAGCACACCAACGTCATCCCTTCATCACACTAAGGTCTGAAATCAGATGTCAAAGGACCTAGGCTGTGCGGATGTCTTTATCTGATTATCACTCGTTTGCACAAGGAGTTCGAAGCGGCGTTGGCCTCGGTTGACAAGACTTTTCAAACTTTTCTCTGCTCCTGATTTTATTAGTCCCAGATAGAGCCCCTGGAAGGACTCTTTAGACTGTTTTTCGCTCATGACACCTTGAAGATCACAAAACCCTTTAAGTAACTATCAATACTATAGTTTCAACAAACAAGTTCTAAGGGGGTTTTGATTCTGCTTCCTCCCTAAAATGAAAACTGGGCATAGGAAGCATTATGCATGTTAATACTGAAAATTCCATTTAAAAATGGAATTTCTTCAGAATCTGAATTTATAAACATTCTTCTGCAAAAAGTGTGGCAATTTGAGAGGCGCACAGAAATAATGCTTAAAAGATAAACAACATTAAAAAGCACAGGCTCTAGCTACAGTTTTATTTTCAAATTCTCTGTATTTCTTCATGCTCTGTGTGATAATGATTGCAGACTTATTACATACTGAGGAAAGCTAAGCTGGTGTTTTAAAAGCTGGCAACAGAGACTACATCCAAAATAAAGAAAATACCCAGTTTTTTTACTATACCAATTCCTAAGAAATTTTGAAAATGCTTGAAATTTTGAAAACCTTCTGTGTCCATAACCACTTGTAAATGATGCCATTTGTTTCTTTAACACATTAAAATTTCTTTCTTTAACAAATTAAAATCAGGCCCAAATCGTTAGCATTAGCATTGATAATAGAATTCCAACCACCAAAATTTATGGCTGCCCACATTCCTAATTCAACATCAGATCCATTTGTTTTCTGATACCTGAATATTTGTGTTGACATGCCTAACCTTATACCTCATTAGCAAAGGTATTTTCAAGAGTCCAACTAATACCTGAGGAATATTTACATATTACTTCATTGCTTTGAATATGTTCAGAATCTGCATGAAAGAGAAAAACTCTATAGCAATATCAAAGGTTATTGTGACTGAATTTACTTTACAGTAATTCAAATAGTTTTTACAATGCGTTAAAAGAGGGAATTAATTATTTTAGATAGGCTGCAATACTAGAACTACTATGCTAGGTAATATTTGACATGTCTGTCTTCCAGCCTTCCTGTCTTTCTACCTGTCTGTCTTTTCTCAAGTATTTCTGTCTGCAGAAGTACTTTTAAAATTGCAACAAAGAAATAGAATGAGAGGTTTCTTAAATCATGCTATTGGATATCCAAAAAGGTATATTATTTTGGATGTGGTGTATTTTACAATTTGACAAGTTGGAACTTTGTAAACTGACAATTGGGCACAGACGAAGGTATCCATTTATCTCGTATATGTCTTGTTGAGGCAAAGCTGTCAGACAAAATCTTATCACATGGTGCCCCATTTGTTTTCTGTAGTGATTTATGATGGTTTTGAAAAGGTCTTGTGATCCCATAGGCTGCCACGATTCTCTGACTCTTCTCTGTCAATGGATCAGATTTTTGACATTTTCTGAGAGCATTCAGAAAAGATTTGATAAATCAGCTTGTGGTGTTTATTTTAATTGATCTGAAGCCCATTCCTTCAAGAATTCATCAAACACTGTGACAGGGTCTGGGTGTGCTGCAGTGAAATGAAAGGACTGGGTTGGCCATGCTTCTGTGATGGTGATATAGATATTTTGTTGAAAGTTTATGCTCACAGACGAGAAGATGCCATAACTAATTTAGAATGCTGTAAATCTTTTGATGCAGATTCTAATTCATAAATCTCATCCATCACATGTGATTCATGAAAAGATAGACAACCCTTGATGAGAAGGTACTTTTGTGTTCCAAGTTCTTTACATTTTTTTCCTCTTCAGAAATAAATCACTCCAAAACAACAGAATTCTGTTATGAAAGTGGCTCTGTAAAGATCTCTTGTTCTTTTTGCATCTATTCTTCTTCTCAAAAGGGATAACATTTCTTCTCTTTAAGATGCAAATGGATAAAATTGTGTGTTCATGCACTTCACTTTACAACAGGGAGAAAAATGTAACTGATTGCAGTGGTTCTGGCTGAGGAGTCATCACATTTGGCTGGTATAACCTGGGTCTCTTTTCTTCTCTCACAGGAACCTCCATCTGTTGAAAACATCACCACAAACACCTGTCCTGATCAACCACAGTCAGTGTCTTTGATCTCTTCACTCACTCCTGTTGCGCTTGGTTGGTAAACCTGTAAGAAGACCATTGCAGGATCTGAGCCTCTCTCTTATCAGCCAATCCACTCTTTTTCCTTCTACGTTGAGGCATTGCTGCTGAGTGGTGGCTGTGGATGGTCAAGGAGGGAATTTGTGGTGGTGTATTTGATCTCTCTAATTAAGGGAAAGGAGCATGGGATGACTGATAAGCAGGCTGGCCTATCAGGCAATGAATGATAACAAAGAAATAAACAAATGTCACTCAGCAATGTCGCCAAGAAAACTTCTGAGGACTGGTGGTCTGTTTATCTGTCTAGGCCTCTGTCTTCAGATATAAAGCTTAGGTAACACCAGACATTATTAGAATAATAAAGTAACAAAACAGAGCATTCAAAAGATAGATAGTCTTAGAATTAAGTTTGCCTGTGCGATATTTATTTGCCATCCTTCTGAACACCTGTTTTGACATTCTTCATCAGTGTCACACTCGTGGTAAAACCAAATAGAGAATTGAGTGAGCAATTATTCATTGTCCTTAGTTCAGGTACAGAACCCAGTCGACCACATATTCTTTTCTTGCAATAATCTGTTTCAATTGCGTTTTAACTTCTGCATGGAGTGAGGCTAGTGCCTCATTTCAAAATGATAGGTCACTACTTCTCTGCTTTGCTTGCTTACTCAGCAGTGCTAGATATGTGGACTGTGAGAGAAAGTGATCAAGTTTTTGCCCAACACTGTTTGTAGGATGATACTAGAGGGTCTTTAATGCAGATTTTAATGCTGAGTCTTAACTGAGTTCTTGAGAGTATGTGCAAATGGCAGTTTCCAACATCTTATAACTCAGTTCTATACTCATTTGAAGAGATAAAACATGCTTTTCTTAAATGAAGACATACACTTCATTGAAGATCCTACTCCAGAGGAACAAAGTTGAATCTCTTCAGTTAAACAATTAGTATTTTATGGAAATACATGCTCATATCAGTAAGTCTATTTCTCCTTGCTATCTTCTTCAAGTCTTTCAAAACAGTCAAGGCAGAAGGAAACAACAATCAAAGAAAACGCAGCCTAAAGAACTGACTAAATGACTTTTTGTGGGATACTTAACGGCTGAAATGGTAAAAAGTAACAATCACAGACTGAAGAATGGAATCTAAAGTGTTCACCATCCACTCAGTGCAGAGCTTTATAGGTTAATAATTCCTTTTTGTCTTTAACTGCAGACCTCACTGTTTGTTAGTGGGTAGATCAGTAGTTTCTCCTGCCTTACATTGAGTCAAGCAATTTAGACTTGTTTTTTGCTGGAAACTTTCTGTATTTATTTCCCCTACCTATGGCTTCTTTTACGTATGCTTAGGAAAAGTTTCGTGTTCTCACATGATCATGGGTAGACCTGCAAAGCCATTTTGAAGACTCTGTCTTTAAGCTGAGAGAGGAGCTATCGGCATGGCATGTTTTTCAATGCAGTGTTCTGCTACTCCACATGAAGAAGAAAAGCTTAAATTTTCTGCAACCCTGTGGTGTCCAGATGCCATCAAACAGGGAAGATTGAGGGCAAGTAGGCAAAATTCAAGGTGAAGGATTGAACATTAGCACTCTGTGCTTTACTTTTCCTCACACTTCTGTGTATTCCATCCTATCTCTCTTTGCCTCTCATTATTGTCTTTTTCCTTTAGAATAACAGTAGCGTGGAAGGAGTTGCCTGTGTGCCTGAATCTCACCCCTGTCATTTCATAGGCATCTTTCTTTAAAGACATTGAGATCCTAACTTAATCTGGTATTAGGCCAAGACTTAGCAGACAGATTCAACTTTCACAGAAAGCTCTTTAAAGATATGCTGTACTCTCTAAGAGGGCAATTTTATAATCACTGGCAGCTCTTAGCACAGTCTTTAAAAGCTCAGGGTATTGCCAATAGGTGAAGCTTTACAGCATATCTGTAATTCAAGGTTTTAATAAAATAGTTTATTATTTGACCAACTGCCAATCTAATTAGTTGATAATGAATTTGATGTTTAGCTGTGAGCTAAAGTAAGAAAGCTCTCAGAGTCTGCAACAGCCGAATCAGTAGATTTTTCAGTGTAACTTCTCCATCAAAGAAGCAAATTATTTGGAATTTAAATTAAATGGCAGAATTAGCCAGTTTTTCAAATTTTCCCAGTGGTGTTCGAGCTTCAGATCTCAGGGGGTTTCCACTCAAGATGGATGAAAAATAAATATGCTTTGACCATTTTTAATTTCCAGCAATGTTCTCTGTTTCCTGCCACCAACACCACCAAAATATTGAGTGGCTTTCACTCTTCCCAAAATGTTTTCTTTTTCAAGTCATCATTGTAAATAAGTAACATATAATAAAATGCATTCTGGAATAAAGAGATCTGCCAGTCATACAGAAAAAAAAGAAAAGATGAAGACTTTAATGTTGACATTAGCAATTAGGATTATGCCATCCCCACCTAATTTGTGGATTTAGATCTTATGTAGGAAGGAAAGTGATATTATAAACTATTCACTAAGGGTTAATACAAAAAATATCATATTCAAATCTTCTTTTTCTTCTGTTGGTGTATACCATCTCTTTAATGTCATTCCTGAGAACATAGAACTTTATGTTTATCTAGTATGAATTTTCGTGGCTGTTTTGAAACCAATGAAGCTAGACCAATTTACTCCAGTTAGAGTCTGCTACTTTTTAAAAAAAAAAACCAGAAATTATTCTGGTTGCCTATTAGAAAAGTCGTTTTGTAGGCATTTTGCAACAATGTGCTCAGTTGTTTCTCTTTGCTCTATAGAACAGCCACTGATAAGTCTCATCAAATGATGTTTCTCAATACAGCAGCCCTGGCAGTTTATATTAAAGGAAGGCATCAGGTGGTGTTGAGTGAGTTAAGAAAGCATATCGTTGCAAATTAATTTATTTTCCATATTGGCCTGCATTGTGTACAGATGCTTTCATCCAACCAGAAAGGTACCATGGCAAGCAGGTGTTACAACAATCTCAGCCCAGAGGTATCCAAGTCTTTTTACCTGGCAACATTCCAGCTGCAGACTGGAGCTAGCTTTTGGAGAGGTTGTCAGTGAGATTGATTACATTTTGGAATTTCCATTGATTAATTATGTTTCCAATTCTTCACTACAGGCAACATCCTGAGTTTTGAGACTACGCATGAAAACTTATTACACTTGTGTTCATCAGTTTGAATCACTGTGGGATTTTGATAGGTCCCACCTTACAGAAAGGGAGATAGAGGTGGTTAGACATAGCTGTGCTCCTGTGCTTCTTCACAGACTAAAGAAAACAGAGAAAACCATCCAGGCAGAGTTTTCTTACGGAATCTGCCTCTAGCCTTTGTACTTGCCAGTAGTCAAGTAAGTGGTTTTACTTCAAGAACAGCAGCACTTCACAGAGTTACAGCTCGTTGCTCTGCTAGGAAACAGTTTATTCTTGATGTTTTGCAAGAGAGAAAGAAATCAGTTTTTACTTAGTTTTCTTTCCTGTACACAAAGATTAGCACTGCTTGGTGTAAAGGAGTAAGACAATACTTTTTATTAAATTTATGCTACTTCTTACAAAAATGAATATGGAAAGATTCCAATAGAAAGGCCCCTCTTTTTATACATTTACCATTCTAACCCTACTAAGAGATATTTATTTCAACAGACACTTGCAAAAAACTCTTTCCAACATAAATCTTGGGTCTTAAATAAGTGGAGCAGTAGACTAACCAGCTTAATAAAAGTGAGAGATGATATGCAACTAATGGACAGGGCATTTCAACCAGGTGTTATCAAATCATTCATTGCACTAAGTGCACTCTCAAGTTCTGTTGTAAAAACAATTAAAGTACTGATGGCAGGCTTAAGTTACTTCAAATCATTTGGCAGAATTGATCCACAATTATCTTTGTAATCCCTGAAGCCCCAAACACTAAGTCCTCCATCCACTTTATATTTCCTACACACAGTTCTCAGCATGTCAGCAGCCATGCTCAATATCCGTTGGCACCAGCAACTTCATTGGACCTAAGAATTCCAAACTCTAAATATGCTTGTGCTCTGAATACTCAAGTTCAAGTGTATGAACCACCTGTATGACAGTACACCCATTAACCTTCAAAGAGTTTGTAGTTTTTAGTCATGTTTTCTTGTGTATATGAAAGTGTGTGATTAGAGAATAAGTGAGACATTAATTTAGATGATATCTGTGGATGCTTATTTATTATTTGAAAGGGTGTTTTCTTCTGTTTAGTATCAGAAGGCTTGCAGTCATTCTGTTTTTTAGGAAATGTTACGCTTATCTCTAATATGAATCTCAAAACAAAATAGAAAAATGCCTTTAGTGGAGTTTTGTATGAGTTCTCCAAAATGTAATAAAGACATTATCATATCAGATGGGTAATTCATACAGCATGGCACCTTTCCTCTGGCAGTTTAGAAATGCAACTCTCCCTTGGCAGGGAAAACGTCAGTCCAAATGATTAGAGTTTAGCAGAGTAACATGTACTGGAGCACAAAACTGAGCAATGGCAAATGTTAGACAGCCTGAATTAGAGGCAGTGGTTTTTGTTACACCCATAATGATTTGGAGATTTGTGCCTCTCACATAATCACTGTAAAACCTAGAAGCCAAATTTTCTCCTGTGGCTAATGACATGAGGGAAGAGGCATGAGAACAGAAGAAGAAATTTTGCCTGACTTTTACTCTGTGAATGTTAGACCAGAATGTGCCCACAGCAGGTAATAATGAAAGAGATGCCAGACAAAATTTTGAGCTACAAAGTTAAACCAGAATAGTGCCACTGGAGACTTCACTATGGGAATCTCTGGCTGAAAAAAATTTTTTCTTGTGCAGTCTCTGTGTAATGTAAAGAGAACAAAGCAAGTCCAAGAACACACCCCTATTTTCTGCAGAATTAATGGAGGCATCCATTTCACTGTCAACAGCTTTATATTTCAGATAGACCCTCAGACAGAAAGGATTTTTAATTGCCTTCCTACTGTTAAACGTTATCCCCCCACTTGTTTAGTCTCCCTGGTTCAGGCATTGGGCGTCAATGTGCTTTTGTTTGTTTTAATGCCAACATATTGAACCATTAGAACAGAAGGCACCACTTAGTCCATTACCTAGTCAATTTTCAGTTTAAATACCATTCTTGTAGGCTCACAAGGGATTAGAATTGGTTTGACTGGTGCAGTGAGCTTTTTTGTCTCTGTTGCACAAAACAGGGAGTTATTCTATCTCCTTGATAATAAGTTGCTCAGAGTAAAGGAAGAAAACAGAATTTCAGTTATTAAATATTTAATTCTGGACAGCAGTTTAATCAGAAGTGGGATTTGGGCAATTGCTCTAGCCCCCACCTAACATACTACAGTTTCAGTTCTTAGTATTCCTTAATTATCCCACTGAGATGTTTGAGGAGCAACTAGTAGTAAATGAACTTGGCAAATCAGCTATTACCCAAGTAATGAAATACAAATACATATGTTTGACAATTCTGCAGGGAAATTGTTGGAGCTAAGATTCTCCATGGATTGTATTGGCCAAGAGAGAAAAAGCAGGTGTTATTATCAAAATTTGTATACAAACAATTTGACTAGAGTTTTAAAATAATGTGAAGCTTTTTTCCCCTTCAGCTAATTCCAAGCATGTTGATTATTGTATGGAGAGCACTGATTGTCAAATAATGAATCCATACCAGCTGTGGATTCACACAGTGACGTAGTTCTAAATATTCAAGGATCTTACATTATATCTAAGGATGCGTATCAACTTCGCATCTAACCTTAAACAAAAGAGAGTTCAGCTCTACTGAGGAAATTGATTTTATTCACCAGCAAGGCAAGGGAAATTAGTACATTCAATATTTGTAGAAAGAAAATAGCAAAGCCCACAAGTCTGGGTGGTTTGAGATTGTTCTTTGTTTTAGTAATTATACCTTTATATGTTAGATCTCATATTTGCACTTTCAGAAGTATTCTAAATGGTTTATGCATCAATCATGTCCTGGACCTGCTGGATTTCTACACAATTTTACAATGAACTTGCAGCCAAACAAATTCAAAGTGAAACTGAATTCTAACTTTACTGCTGTATCTATCTCATTCTCTCTGTCTGGGACATTAGAACAATTTTAATTAGTAACCAAATGTCAGTTGCCTCTAGTTCATTTGCATGATATCTCAATGTGCTAATTTCTCAAATTAGCATAATTTATTATTTAAGATGTCTTTGGTTTCAGGGACAGAGTTGTTTGAGTTATTTCATCTGAGGCCTGTTATTCATGTGCATGAGGACACAAATAGGAATACTTTGTCGGGATGCATTTACTAATGTTCACTGTAGAATGATAAGCCAATGTAAAGCTAGGAAAGCCTCTCCAAGCCTCACAGATCTCCATTTTGCCAATAGCTGTACCAGTTTAAACAGTGTGCCTCAAGAAATATCGACAGGTCAAGTACAGCAGAGAAGAGTGTGTGTCCCAGTGGCCTTTACACTGACAGTTTCTCCCACATTAAAGAGTTAACTAGCAGCCTACCAGCTCAGAGTGGAAGCTAATGAATGAAATGGAGATTGATATAGACTCTCTTTGGAGGTGCATCGATCTGTATCTTCTGAACTCAGCTTAGGAATTCTGCAGGCAGCATTGCATGAGTAACCCTGGCATGGTGCCCATTAGCAAATAACTCTTTTAATGCTTGTCTTCAATTGATTCACTTGTTGTACTGACTACTATGTAGTACTGCAAACTTTCTTGTATTTTGCCACTGTAGTAACAAGTTATGTAAAGGAATTTTATTTTGGAAGCAAATTCTCAAGCAACTTACATCATTATGATTCCTTCCTTCTACTGCTCCCTGTCCCTCACCCGAATAGCATTATGTAATTATTCAACTGACATGGATATTGCCACATACAGCCCAAAATTTCAAATTTCACTAGTTTTATAAGTCATGTCATTGTGTCTTTTAAGCTGATATTTCAGTCAGAGCAAACAGAAGTAATATGCTCTAAATTGTGAAGTATTTTCATTTATTGCTTTAAATTGTTCCTGAATTATGGAACCATATGTAAGAAGCTTTTTTTTCTTCTTCTGTGGTTTCAAGCATGGAATTTACCTACAAAGACAAGTCTCAGAAGGAAGGCCTTCCATATTTTCTGCCTAGCAGATCAGGAAAGGTCTCTCTCTATCGAAGAGCAGAGAAGGAATTAACCCCTCAACTCCACCTGTCTGAAGAGTGGTCACTCAGTACAAGTCTGAGTCTAAATTGCTATGTAGTCAAAGAGGGAGGACAATTCACTCCTCTTGCCTTGAGCACCTGTGAATAGTTGTGTCTAGTCTCTCTCCTCCGCGTGTACAACTAGACTTCACTACGTGTCATTTTATGATATGAAGTCTAAAGAATACACGTAGACTGAATACCTAACCCTATAAGCAAAATTATGTACGCAAACAATCCAGTATGAACAACCAGAAATTATGACCTGATATTGCTGAAGCAATAAAAATGTGAAAACCTTACACAACCCGCAAAATCTCAGTAGGGGCTTTTGGCTGTAGACTTCATCACACAGAAAATTCTAATCTGCCTCCACATTTGCTGTATGTAGATAGCCATTTTCAAGGCATATAAAATTATAAAACTAGTAACTCTAAAAAGTTAGAAGCATTCAGAGGTGATTTTTCTGTCTGCAACTGAATTGTCATTAGGACAGGTAGACAGAAAAGTTTAAACCAAACACATTTAAGAATAAGCTACATTGTTCCATCTGTTCTTTTTTTCTATCACAAGTTTTCTGGCTGTCTTTTTTTTGTCTGTGCCCACTTTTGTTTTTCTGCCTGCAGTGTAGGCAGAGAGATCCTTTCATGATAAAAGAATTGTTTTGATTATAGGCTTGAATCAAGCATCTGTAAATCAAGGGGGAACCAGATGTAAAACTATTTATACCTTTGAAATATTTTTTGTATTGAAAATAAAAACAGAAAAAAAATATGTAAGAATTTCAAATTATATAATGAGAATTTTAAATGGAAAATTATTGAGAATTTATGGTTGTTATTTTGATGGCTTTTCATTATTGACAGCAGTAATTGTCAGGCTGGCTTTTTTCTTAATCATCTGTGTCTTCTGACAGTCTCTTGCTTATATGTCTACTAACAGTTTAAAATATTGTATTTTGCTAGTTTAGGAAATATTAAGTTAAAACCATATTCTTGCAATCTAAGCACATAATTTATTACAGTGATTATTTTTTAATTTTATTCCTGGAACTGCTTATTTTGATTAAGATGCTGACGTTATAAACAAGTCAGGAAATTTTAATTCATACAAAAAGTATAGGTCTTCTTGATCATTTTAATTTAACTCATACCTTACAGTAAAATGTGCTTTGATTTTAATTCTTATGCATATAACTCCATTTTGAAGAGTTTTGAAAAATTCTTTCTGACTTGCTCCATGGCAGAAGAGAATCAGAACGAGGTCTGATACCAGTATATTTCTCAAGATGGAAGCAAAAAGAGTATTTATAAGTAGTTTTTTGCCTTCTGAATCTAATGGATTGTCAGCATGCCTGACATTATTCTATAGGCAAGGCCACAGAAAATCAATACATCTTAGGCAAGGTTTAATTTATTTGTAGGTTCTTACAACTAATGGCGTTCCTTTTCTGTTTGTTGGTTTTCTTTATAGCTTTTGCTCTCATGAATTGCTACAATTTTATCCTCCCATTGTAACACAAACCACAAGAACTGTGATGTCATTATAATTTTTTGTAGAAGACTGTGCATGAACAAAAATGGAAACTGTACCTTAAAAAATTTGCACAATGGAATTAAGCTTTCTGACTCCCACCTTGGACAACACAGTGTATTTTCTATTATTGGATTTTTATTTATTTTACAGCAGCACTAGCAGCCTCCAAAGTCTTGGGCATCCTCATGCCAGGCACTGTACATAGTTGTGTTCTAACTGAAAATCTCTCCTGTGATGATTTTATCATCTGAATGGAATAAACAGTAGTAGTATGAAGTAAAGTAGCAAGGTCATTGGTCATAGGAGAGAAATGAAGCAAAATACCCAGAGACGTGTAAAAACATTGCAATTTAGAAATTATTTGTAATTACTCAGGATATACAAAGTTTTGAGTCTTATACTGGGTGGTTGAGGATAGTTTCAAATGCACAACAATTCAGGTGTGCCCATTCTGTAAAAAGCACTGCAGTAAAGCCAGCTTTCATGTGCTGGATGCTATTGGTCAGAGATGACTAAATGTGAAAAGGAGGATACTCTTTTTACAAGAACTGTTTACTGAAAATGTAGATGGAGATTGCTTTTCTGTTATACTGGGAAAGGTTGTATTTAACAAAAAAACTCTGTGGCTCTACTGTAATTTAGTGTGTTACAAGATCCCATTTCTTTCACTTAGTTATCCCCATCTTTTCATGCATGCTTGGTATACTGCAATTCAGGGCATTAACTCCAGCACCATTTCAGTTAGTCAACATTGACAAACAGATAAGCTATTCTCAGACCTAAATGGGATTTTAACTTTTTCTACCAGAATCATAAACATTTGTCACTGCATGGCCAGCTTGTAACAAAACTTTGTAACTAGGAATCACTATATCACTGTCTTTCCTACCAACACAAAGACATTTCAGCACGAAAGTAGAACTGTTAAAGAATCAGTTGAGGAAATAGAGGGTGCATGACAGTGAGATCAGGCATTTCAAAGTGATTCTTTACACTGGCAATAGATATGGCAAATGTATGCATTTTGTTAGGATTCTTCTGAAAGCCATATATACAGATATATTTTACGGTCATGTAATTGTCCTAAATCCATGGAAGGGAATACAGTTATTTCTAGTATTATTTTTCACCACACTGGCTACACTAAAGGAGCCATACTTAATTAATTTCTTACAGTTATCTGACTTTTTTTAAAAGGCAATGATAACCATTTAAACTTGGTTTAGTTCTCGTTGTTCAACCTCTGACCCAGGACACCAGAGTAAATGAATGTTGGAAGGAAGATTTCCCCTTGGTTAAGCAGGTTTGGGTCAGAGAACACCTAAACTGGACATCCACAAGTCCATGAGCCCTGACAGGAAGCATCCACAAGTGCTAAAGGAGCTGGGGGACACCATAGCGAGGCTGCTCACAATCAGCTTTGAGAGGTCACAGAGATCAGGAGAGGCACTTGAGGGCTGGAAGAAAGCAAATGTCACTCCAGTCTTCGAAAAGGGCAAGAAGGAGGACCCAGGGAACTACCAGCCAGTCAGCCTCACCCCAATCCCTGGAAAGATTATGGAGCACCTCATTCTGGAGGCATCCACCTGGATGCCAAGGAGGTGATCAGGAGTAGTCAGCATGGATTCCCTAAAGGCAAATCATGTTTGACCAACCTGGCTGACTTCTGTGATGAACCAACTGCCTGGATGGATGAGGGGAGGTCAGTGGATTTTGCCTGCTTTGATTTCAGCAAGGCTTCTGACACTGTTTCTCACAATATCCTCACAGGCAAACTCAGGGTGTGAGGACTGGATGAGTGCACAGTGAGGTGGATTGAGAACTGGCTGAATGGCACATCCCAGAGGGTCATAAACACTGGCACAGGGTCTAGTTGGAGGCCTGTCACTACTGGTGTCCCCCAAGGCTCAACACTGGGTCCAGTATTGTGTAAATTATCCATTAATGACTTGGATGAAGGGGAGATGCCTCCTCAGCAAGTTCACTGATGACAGGAAGCTGCAAGGAGTGGCTGATACCCCAGAGGGCTGTGCAGCCCTTCAGAAGGGCCTCGACAGGTTGGATGGGCAGAGAAGAACCTCCTGAAATTCAGCAAAGGCAAATGCAGGGTCCCACACCTGGGGAAGAATAATACATTCTTCTACAGGCTGGGGACTGACCTGCTGCAAAGCAGCTCTGAAGAGAAGGACCTGGGGGTCCTGGTGGACAACAAGCTGTCCGTGAGCCAGCAGTGCCCTTGTGGCCAAGAAGGCCAGTGGTATGCTGGGGTGCATTGGGAAGAGCACTGCCATCAGATCAAGGAAGGTGATCCTGATCCTCTGCTGAGCCCTAGTGAGGCCACATCTGGAGTGCTGTGTCCATTTCTGGGCTTCTCAGGACAAGAGAGACATGGAGCTCCTGGAGCAGGTCCACTGGAGGCTACAAAGGTGATTAAGGGACTGGAGCATCTCTCTGACAGGGGCAGGCTGAGAGAGTTGAGCCTGTTCAGCCCTGAGAAAAGGCAGCTGAGAGGGGTCCTCATTAAAGTGTATAAATATATAAAGGGAGGGTGTAAAGAGGATGGAGCCAGGTTCTTCTTGGTGGTGCCAAGCAATAGGACAAGAGGCAATTGGCAGAAACTTATGGAATTTCCACCTCTCTACTTCATTAGTTGCCATGCACAGGACAGGTTGTCCAGAGGGTGGTGGAGTCTCCCTCACTGGAAATATTGAAGATCTGTGTGGACACAATCCTGTGCCATGTGCTCTAGGACAACCCTGCTTCATCAGGGAGGTTGGACCAGGACACTCACTGTGGTCCCTTCCAGCCTCACCTATTCTGTGATTCTTTGATCTGAAAAAAAAAAAAAATCAGATATGTAGACAAAGACAAATTACTGAAACATATACACTAAAGGCAGCTTAGATGCATCTCACAATATTTGCTGTAGGATAGGCCTCTAACATTATAACTCCAGGATTTGGGGCTATGTCTTTTTCTGATTTTATTGTACCTATGTTTTTCTGTATATGTTCATGACAAGAGTGAACAGAAATTATAGCAAATCTTTTAACTATATCTAATATATCGGGTAAATCAGTCAAGGTATTCTAAATAATGTCTTCATATGTTTTTGAAATGGCATGTTTTGACTGAAATTTTGCCATGTTTGAACTTTACCTAGAGCTCAAACATGAAAGCAGATTTCTTCACAGCTACTTCTTACTGGCTCAACAGCGGGGAAAATAAAAACTTTTCATCTGTTGTCAGTAAATTAGTAAAACTTTCAGCTTAAAAAAATCATCTTTATAACCTTGCTAATCAATGTATTAACTTAGATTGAATTTCATTCTTTCAAACCTTACTCTCGAAACACTCTCTGGCTGTTAGCAATGGTTGTAACTTCATGCAGCTGTAAGCACCCCATCAGCAGAGGCTGACAGAGTGGAAACAAGGAAGGGCATAGGAGGAGCTTTATTAGCCTCATTTAGGAAATGGCTATATCTTCTTTCTTCGTTGTCTCTGAAATATGACATACTTATTCTTGTCCTGTGCCTTAAATTACTTGTTCTGATGTATAAACATTAGTCAGCATGGGCTATTTCTATTCTAACACTCTGAGTCTGACATCTTTTCCCCAACCCACCTGATTCTTCTCATCCTGCCACTGCAAGAGAGGACACCACGTGGTGAGTGGGTACAATCTCTCCTTCCCTCTTATACTGTTATGGTTCATGAGCTATCTCAAATCTTTTGATTACACTTTATTCTCACAGCTCATTGCATTGAGCCTCATGTTTGCACTGGACACCAGGGGCAAGTTGGCATTTTAATAAAATCTCTGTATACTTTGACTTCTAAATTATTGGCTTTTCATTGTTAGTGTAAAACAGATTTCAGCATGGAGGAAGGCAAAATCCATCAGAAGCCTTCAGAAATACATTCAGAAAAGAAAAATCTTAAAGAACATACAGCATTCTGGAAATGTATTTTGAGCTACACTTCAATTGCAGGGCAGAGAGTGCATAAAGTCCCCTCTCTGTGTGAATCTCTGGGGAAGTGACAGAGATTTTACCTTCTGCACTTCATTAGTAGACCTGCATGGAGAAGATCTCTTACTCACTCATTTTCTCAACCACTGACCCCAAGTGCATGTCCTTGCATG
>VXBT01000047.1:15000-32500 GCA_013400235.1 Oriolus oriolus | reverse complement strand
TATATATATATATGTATGTATGTATGTATGTATGTATGTATGGGTTCACTGCAATTATCCTGTTCTTTTTCTGATGGCAACCTGTAACCACCCCATGTTAGCCCAAAGTCCTTCTAACTCAGGGAGTCAATTCAGAGAATTTATATTCAGTTCCCTTAAAGAGGGCATTCAACCAGTTCTGAAAGCTGGTGAATTGAAGTGATTGAACTGGGGCTTTCTGGAGCAGATTTATAGAATGGCTTCAGAAATCTTGATCTGCAACCTGATTCAGAAGCCATCAGAAGGTATTTATGATTTGGGAGGGTGCAGGGGAAAAAAGAAATCTCTGAAAAATTGTTACTCTCAAAATTAACAAACATGAGCACACGTGATTTGAAAACTCAGGTTTATTTCAAAGAGACACAGTAGATGGAAAATTAAACTATATTTATTTAGAGTCTATTTTGATATAATTTAGGCCAGCTAAAACTCTATGGTCAGGCAAACAAATTCTCAAAAATGTGTTTAAAAGATTTAGAACTAGTTTGTTATGCATTAGATGACACTATTGCAAATATGAACATGTTCTTTTTTATATAAGGTTTAACAAAACAGATACTAAACTTACTTGTTAAGGTAAATGCATGAGTAATGATTGTTGAAACTGTGACAAGTGGAGTTTCTTCTTCCTGAAGGACTTTGAGACATTACCAGCGTACTCTTTTATTAACCATAATAAATGGCTGCATTTAGTAGGATGTGCAAAACCCTGTTTAAATATTCAGCATTTGAGACTGCTTGTTACTACAGCTGCTGTAGATTTTACCCACCCATTCAGAAGCCAAACTCTGACTAATAAAGAACGGAAAAGGGAAGAGAGGTTGGTGTCTAGAACTGAGAGTGAAATCTACAGCCTCAAAACAATAGTGCACAACTCAGTTCTGAATCTTTGAAAAGGCTTTTTATGCTTCCTGCAGCACTACACGCTGGTTTCTCAAGAAATCTGCTGGTAATATTTAAAAATCCCATTCCATAAACAAACTGAAAGTGAAGGGGTTCAGATACTTCGTAGAAATATTCTGCCTTCCACACAGAAAATCTAACACATGTTTATTAGTTGTTATAAACACAGCATAAGCTGTCTTCAAAGCTTTATTATGGAACAAATTCCAGCAAAAATTATGCAATCTCCATACTTTTTATTATCACCCTCATTGTGGTCTGTGGATGTGATTAACAATGTAAGTAAATAAAAAAATGGCATCTGCTAGCATCAGTGGGGAGTGAATCAGGCCCTTTAAGATCTAAACCTAACAGAGCTGTTGCCAAAGTGTTGTCAGTAACTTGAAGCATTAAAGATAACAGGTTAGGGGAAAAACAAAGGTCTTGTCTTAAGCATCAGAAATGTAACACATTTTTAACCTTGTGGATTTTGAAATTCTTGAAGTCTTTTGCATCATGGGCTAGCAACTTTCTCCATCTTTAGAGGTAAGCTAAAATTCTGTACTATTTGCATGATTCTGGAGTCTAGGATTGTTAGGAAAACACAAACTGCAGCCTCGCAATTGTATTATGCAAGCTGCCAACCCTGCAAAGGCTAGTGGTTCACACAACTATGAATACTGCTGTAAATAATAATAAGCACACAAAAATTAAAGATGCAAAAGGGTTATTTAGGAAACTCTTTTCAAAATTCCTAGGTTTTATGAGAATCAAGAAATAGGACTTTAAGCACAGTTGTTCAATTTGTCGTGCTCTCTGTACACAGTGTTATTTTCTCCCCTACTCTTCATGTGTTATTTTCTGTTATTTGGCCAAGCTATTTATTCTAGAGTTAGTGCTCCCGAAGGACTTAGGCCTGATTTATATTTCTTTTTTGAAATTATGCATCTGTATTTTTCTACCCCTAAACTGAACTGCACAGCTGAAATTATCTGCTGTGTATCTTTAGTTACACAGGGCTTTAAAATCAGTTGATTAATTCTCAAAGGTCTGTAGACACCTAACTTACACCAGTCTTTTGAATGTTTGTATTGTTTTTATCAAGTTTCCTTCTATTTAATCATATATTTGGGGATTTGTGATGCACAGAGCAGTAAATATTGGCATGCTTTTATCACAAGGTCTCTCAGCTACAGCTGCATAATATAAAAACTGTAGATAGACACGAGATTTCTTCCTTTCCCTCTGTACATTACATCATCGACTCTCATTTTGTGTGCTATTATAGAATGAAGGTCTCCATAAGATCCTCTTCAATGGAGGAAATAAATTACTAGACTTTCTTTTTGTTTACCTTCTGCAGTTGGTTTCTCCAGAGGGGGAGATTCAGTAGTGGGGGTCTTGGAAACTAGAATTTCATGTTCCATGCCCTTCCTTTTTTTTCTTTTGTGATGTGGGAAAATTCATGGGCAAGTTTCTGACTATTTCACATGTGCAACAAATCCACTTTAAGATTGTCTCCATTTCTGGAAAATAAAACGAGAGCATGATAAAAAAACATGTTCGGTTGGACTAGGTTAAGCAAAGGACCTCAGCCTCTCAATCTGAGCAACAGCTTATCTCTTTAAGCTACTTGAGCAAGTTATCCAAAGCAGCAGGTCAGGGTTGCCACTAACTGGATATGTCTGTGCATGTGTTCATCAGCAGATGCTGAGTACAGATTGAGATCCTCTAGAAGAGAGCAAAGTTCTTTGAGAGTGGGTTATGGTCTGAACGTAGAGCAGGTTACTATGGAGAATGGTGGGCATTAAACTGTTTGGCTGTAACCTCTGCGTGTTCTTCCTGAAAATTATTTCATGCTCTCTAGCTTACTTTTCCTGTTCTAGTGGAAACCTTATTACCAGTGTTGAGCAAAAACTAGTAATTTTCCCTTAATGATGGTCTGTGCTTTCAGACTGAAATTAGGATGACTTCCAGGTTTTCATTGAGTAAAAAATATTTTAAATTGTTAGAAACATTTTTGTTATTCTAAAGTGTATCATATTTTGTGGGGGGGGNNTTTTTGTATGTTGTGGCTTCGTGGCTGCTTGGAAGACAACACATTCTGTGACTTGTACATGATAGACTGAGTAGTTTCTCCCAATGTTTTCAGAGGAATTGCAAGAGTCCTCATCCTTTGTGTAGTTTACATTTCTGTACTCAATGACTCCTAATTTCCAGAATGTTCATAGGCACATTGAAGTTTCAATGACATTCTCAGTTTTCAATAGTAAATTAACTAATATTCTAAGATATATTTGATATTAACTGTTTCTCTGAGTTATTGTTATTATTTAAAAAACTTTAAATAATTACGCTACAAAAAGACATAATATGACTAAGCTGAAATTAAGAACTGTAAAAGTCCTCTTGCAATGCTTTGAAACTTCAAATCTCACACAGACATTTCATATCATGTGAAGCTATGCCCTAGCTTACACTGTTCAGCAGTCATAAACCACCCTTTCATCTGCCAAGCTTAATTTACAGAAAATGACCAATTTATTTGTTCTGAAGTAGAAAGCAATGGTAAAGTATTTCTTTCATGCACTATAAGCGAAATATTTGTTTCTAAACAGCAAGCTTTATTCCCATCTCTGATGGAGCAAGAAAATCTCACCTCTTCACTTTTCAGATTGGCACCTTCATATTATTCATGCTAGTCTTTTCTCACTAATTTTATGATTATAATGAGGCAATGGCATGCTAGTTAGCACAGAATGACCTTTTAATTGAAAAGCTGTAAATTCAGTCTCGGTGGCCAACACTGGCAGAAATTTAAATAAATAAGGTTGCAAAGCCCTTACAATGGGCTGGCCTCTTGACCAGGGTGCTACCAAAGTCCTGGTCATCTGTCATCTGGCGATGCTTTGGAACTCCTTGGTGTTAACTGTCTGTCTTGTTACAAGTTAGGTTAGCATGAGAAGAACAAAGAGCATGGAGCCTTTTATTGGTTAAACAGAGGATTTTGCGTTTGAATATCTTCCATATCTGATCTAATACTATACTTTATAAAGCAGCCTTTTAGTCACATAAGGCTTATTGTTTAATTTCAAAATCATGATAAAAATCTGGACAGACTGATGCATGAGTAATTCCTGTTCCTTTATACAGTTTCTCTTGATCGTAGTTTTAATGTTTGTGCATTTATTATTTGAAAGCATTGATAACACTGGTTTAATGAGATTTTCTTTCTGACAACTACTTAAGATTGGTGCCCAGATACGACAATGATAACATCCTTTTAAGTGTTAGGTAAGATGCGTGAATTTTTGTAAGCAACTCTGAGAAATTGTGCCATGTCCAGTGTGTCTTAGAGATACTCAGTTTATGAAATGGTGATAGCACATTATCTTACCCACACATAAATGAATACCTCTCAGGATCTTGACGCTGGTGCTTGGCACTGTCTCACCAAAGTTCATAGCTAACACTAGCTAATGCTATATTAATGATAATTAATAAGAATTGATGGTCTTGTATAACATAAAGCAGCTTTATGCTGTCAGTGTCATGCATCTTTATCAGGAATATGTCATACAGACAATGGAAATTTTCCATATCCTTTAAAGTTTTGCATTCTGTGTATTTGGTTGTTAGACAAATAGAGCAAGCTTTGCTGACTTCATTTTCATTCTTGGCAGCATGTTTTTATCATAAGGCAGATAGTCATTAATTTACAGAATCAACGCTGGGAACAGCTTTTGTGATCTCATATTAAATTTTCGCCTGAATCCGCCCCTTGGCAAAAATTACTCACATCGTTAAAAAATATTTAATTAGGCTGTAGTTTATACCCAGCTCACTGGGGAAATGTTGGAATTAATATGATTTGCATGAATTCTGTTTCTCTTTTTCTGTTAGAGATTAGTTTTGAATTCAGTTCAGAGGGTCGCTGACACTGCCAAGGACTCACAATTGTGAAGGTCAAACAGGTAGCAAATACTTCCCCTGGGTAGCTTCCCTGAAAAGACAGCTCAAAATTGCTTTTAATTATGGGTTACCTAAAAGGCCACTTGCTGTTTTTATTTTTCCACAATCTCTCAAATATTAGATGGCTGGAACTTCTAGGTAGATCACATCAGTTCAAATCTAAAACAGCTTAAGTCGTGTTTTCATTTCTTTATCTTTTCATAAAAATGTGTACCATATAAACCCCAAAGCGAGTGCACACAAACAGGTATACCTATGTGCATATCTGTGTTTGAAACATTGCTTTTGGTGTCTGTTCCTCTATTGCAGTAGGGGGAACCCAGAAACCCCTTTCTTTTTCCTAAGGTTTGTAGGGAAAAAAAAGGAATATTTTGGAAGAAAAAATACTTTCCTTCACTGCAATGCATCCACTGGCTTAATTATTCTTCACAAGATAAGGTACAACGTTTAGTTATGCATTCTCTTGTTTATGATTTCAAGGGCTAGAAAGAACCCTGGGGATCCATGATCCTGTGCTTTTTAAAAAGAGAATTTAATGGAAACTTTAATTAATAATCTAATCAATCAATTAATCTCTGTTACATAAGTGTTGAAATCTAATTCTCCTTCACAGCTCTATCTATGCAGGGAGAAATGACTGCCCACTTATCAGGATGATGGGGAACCATTACAGACACAAAGAAAAAGTGAAACTGTAATGGTTTTGTGAAGCTGACACAGATAATATGCTAAGAATGTACTCTTGGATTTGACACAGATCACAGTATGTCAGTATGATGAGCTGTTGTGCAGTTCATTTCAGAAGTTCATTTCTTTCTTTAGAGTAAAAGAGCGTAAGACCAGTCCCTATATAGTTAGGAGTTAATCTGTTTGCTTTGTGGAAACTCTGGCAATTATGACATATTAGTAGTCAAAAAATCCCATTAAATAGTGAGCGTTAGGTCGTGCTGACTTTTACCTTGAGTTCAGAAAACGTAAACCATCTGCTTTATTAAATATGTGCAGACCACACCATGCTGTTGACTAGCTAAATGTTGATAAATAAATATTTATATATTAAGTGATTTATATAGGGCTTCTATCAGTACTGCAAAGGTGAGAGTCAGTTTGACCCTTATTCCTAGCACTGTGAGTCAATCCAAACTCTCTGGAGCCTGGAAGCCTGCCAGAGGTGCCTGCAGTACTGAGAGTAATTTAATTGATAACAATGCAGATGATTCTTTCATGCTCAAACTCATCTCCAAAGCAGACTCTGTGTATACGTGTCTGTTTGCTTCCAAATGCTTTAAAAAATACATTAAGAGAGTATTATGTGTAGGAAAGAGAATTAAATTGTACATAGGAATGCACAGGTGTTGTACAACTTCTGTCATCAAGTTTCTACTTTCTTTTGAAAAGTCAGTTCAATGTGTAAAAATACTTATAGGAGAATTTAGTGAAGAGCATTTTGCAGAGAAGTATAAAAATGTAAACCAACTTGGAAAAAGAAAATAGAAAATTTGTATATCCTTAGCAATGTATTTAATCTTTTGGACTACATACCACTGCAGTCAATGCAATCTGTACATCTAAACTCCTATAAAGTCTGAAATGTAAGAATTTTATTACGTTGTGAGTAGAGACTGTAGACATAGGAAAACATGGTTTATGGCAATTTTTGGACTGCAAAAGTCTAATTAGTTATTTACATCAAGACCTCATTTAGCTCCCTTTCGTTCTTTCCTACGGTAATAGAAAAGCCAAGAACAAAATGTCATACTGAACTATCATTGAACCTAATTCCCTTTCTCTTACATTCAGTGATTTACCATTTCTTTAAAGCAGTATATTTTTCCTTTTATCTTTGCCATATTCATTTTCCATCCTTTCCCAAGATGCAAATCCTGATGGCTTGAAATTACACTCTTTTTGGCAAGGAAAGGCCACAGCTTTATTTGCAGCACAAATTGGTCCAAATACACTAGTATTAATTGTGCACACTATATACAAAAATAATAGCTTACATTGCCAGCAGGCAGACTTTCCAGTCAGTGATTATAATACTCTTTTCCAACTGAAGAGTTTTGAATATTCTTGCCTGTCAGTGAAAAACTGACCATTCCAATCCACAAAAGTGGCATTGCTGTAAAGAAGGCAACCCAGAATTTCTCACTTGAAATTGTAGCAACTGAAAAAAATCAGTTATATTAATTTGCCTGCATCCTTATGCTATCCTTCTGCTCTTTTACCTTTTTCTCCCTTCTGTTCCTCACATAAGCCTCATTATCTATCCCTTGTCATATCCAGGGACCATCAGTTCATAAATACACCATTCTGGCTGCATCTGATATAAAACACACATATTACACACCCATGCATGATTTAAAACAACTTACAGTAAAATGCTATCATCATGCTGAATAGAGGCTTAGGAAGTGCCAGTCAGTTTGTAGGGAGTACACCATCTGGATTCCAGCAGCAAGGCAGCACCATACAGTTTTCCAAGCAGATGTTAAAAGCATGGCTACAGAGCATCTGAGGTTTAAGACACTGTCATACCTAAAATATAACAAACCATTTGTAATGTCATTCTGTTCTTGTTTCTGCAGTTTGGATAACTGCAGAACAAACAGTTCCATGGATAGCAGAGACTGCTATTAACATGTTCAACTAGAGCGGTAGTTACACCTTAGGAAAAAGGTCTTGGAGTCACTATGGATAGGTCTCTGAAATTGTCAACTGAGTGTGCAAAAGCAGCCCAAATGTTGAGCATCATGAGAAAGGATATTGACGATATCATGAACACAAAATGCAATCAATAGATACAGGCACTCAGGAAGCAGTAAAGTCTAAGCAGAACATTCAAAAAGACAGTGGTACAAGGATCTTCAATTAACACATACAGCTTTATGCAATTATTAGCTGTGGAAAGAATTCCACAGTTTGAAGAACTGGAATTATTTTCCTGAGGTAGGAAGGAAATATATTTTCACTAAATATCTGAGTAACATGGCCAAGGGGTAGCTAGTGAGTCAGTTTACAGACATCTATATCTTTTGCTGTTCTTCCTTTATTGGACTTATTCTCTGCATTACATTTGTCATTCTCCCTCAGAAGCTCCACTTCCTTTCTTGGTTTTTGCATTTCTCAGTGGTCATATCTCTGATTTCTCTCTCTATCTCCTCTATTAGCTCTTAGTTTCCCCCTGTTCTGCTGATGTTTCTCATTCAAAGTTGGTAATTTTTACCAATTACCTCTCATGTCTGCCAAAAATTTCCATAGGCCTCTGCAATTTTGAGTCTCAGAATTTTTTCTCCTGCATTTGTGAGTCATTCTTACTGACCCTTGCAGCAGTATTTCAAACACCTCCTTCATTTCTTGCCCATATCTCAGTCTAAGCAGAAGTGAACTTTTGGCCTACTGTTTAGTAACATGTATTCTGTGTTTTAACATTTAAGACACAAAAAATGTCACTGAGCTCTAAAGGTGTCTTTTGTCTTCAGAACTTGTGGCTCTTTGCAGTCTGTATGCATCTCTCAGGCTGCAGAACCTTCTCCCTTCTGTCTGCTCTTCAGTAGTGCCAAATACTGCAAAAGTACATCTATAAATGCATTTTAACCATTCTTCTTTCTCTCTCACAACTTAAAATTGACTGTCATCCCATTATCCAGATTCACTACTGTATTTTCCTCTCCATGCCTCCCAGAACACCATCCGTACAAAACGATCCAAAATTTGTCAATTCATCTGTATCCTTTTCTTAATCATTTGGTTACCTGCATTGCTGTAATCTTCCCCTCTTGATCCAACCTCAGTCTCACTTTTTGCTTCAGTCTGAGTAAACTGTGACTGCTACACTTTTCCCTTACAATCCTGTAAGGATCCCAGAACTTTTATTTTTCTGACAACTCTGCTTCACTTCTCTCAGATTGTAATCTCTCAGATTGCCTCAGTTTCCTTTACTGAGTTTGGCTTTCTGGTGCTTCTCACGCTGCCTCCAGTTCTTGGCAGAAGCCTGTACATCTCATTTGTTAACTCTAGCATACCTTGCTCTTTTTTCCCAGACTGTTTCTCTCCTACATTAAAATACAAATATTACCCATACTCTTCCACTCAAAAAGTTCTTTCTTTTTCTTGAGTACTGGGAATTTGTTTTTCTTACCTGGATTCAGTTATATCTTCAATACTAAGACTCCTTTTTACTCAATCATTTATTGTATGTGCAGCATTGTATAAATTATTAATAAATCAATCTAAAATTTTAAGCAGAAATATTTGGAGAAGAAATGGGCATGAAAAGAACATAGTAGTGTACCTCATCTAAATACCATGTCATCTTACAAATTCTATATAAATTTTCCTTTTCTTGTTAAAAAAGAGAAAACCTATGTAGGTGTGTGCTGGTTTTGAAAACACAGCTTTATTAAATCCACAGGCCATGTTTGAGAGAGTTTAGATGGGAAGTTTAGAAGTCTGTGACAGGACAGTAATCTTCTATTGCTTTCTTTTAAGTCAAAGAAGTAGATTCCTGTGAATGTTTAACAAACAAGGAAATGCTGAATGAAGCTGGAATATAAATCCTTTTAAATTGGTATGTTTATTTCAGTAAAATTTGATGCAATCTCTCATTTGGAGGGCAGTGCAAGCAATATCTACTTGAACAAGTTTTATGCAGCATGAAGATCTGTTGTGGGTTAATTCTAAAAAACATGCACCTCTAAAGATCTTCACAATATTTCAAGCATTTGTTCTTTTTTTTCTCTTAACATGCCTGAAATGGAAATTCATCTGTGAATGGTGATTTTTATTTGAGTTTTCACAGAAGCGTATTTGCGTGCCCTAGAAAAGAATCAATATTGTGAATGAGAACTCTCCCCGAAAGTCTTTAATTATATGTCTGTGTATCAATATGTAACACTTTGTTTCCCCAGATTTTCTCTTCTTTTAGCTGACATAGGCAGACTTTGAAAGGAGTAAAATCAGCAATGTAACAATGAAATGCATACAAACTTGTTAAATGTGATGGCAAAATAAAAAGCTTCAGTCAGTATGATCAGTTAAAAAAAAAAAAGATAGCCAGCAAACTGTCTATCATGTGATGAAATTTGACAGTAGGGATTATGGCTTTGATGGACCAGAACAGCTAATAGAAGAAGCTGACATTTTTGAAACCCTGCTAATTAAGGGTTCCTTCCTTAATATTAAAATAAAGTCTTTGTCTGGGTTTTATGGTTGGAGAATCAGGTGTTTTCATTAATATATGCCAGTCAGTCTTAATAAGCTTGGAGGGCAGAGGAAGTTATTATTGAGTGACCTTCTACAAAATAAGCATGTTGCTAAGGGCTCTAACCCTGCCCTGTTCAGACTGATGAATCTCATTTCCAATGCAAAAGCTTCACAAGAAATCCAAGTATTCTCTGTGCAATCACAGAAAATAATCCTTGTGTCTCTTGTAATGTCCAGAATTGCCACTTACTATACTACTACTGTACAATGAATATTACAATACATATTATTTTTCTAGCACAATTGTCTACATTTCTGAATTGCCAAGAATAGAAAAACTTATTGTCCAGACACTTGTATTGAAAAGTCAGCTCATTTTAATACTTCTCAAATAGTCATCTACCCTGTTCATGAATTATAATGCACAGAATACATCTGACAATACTAGCTTTGAAAAAGAGATATGTCTGTGTTATTACATATTCATTTTCAAATAGATTTTGAACAGATTTTAAACCATTCATTGAAATTCATTGAAATGATAAATTCACAGTTGGATTTTGATTGACTCCTAATCTAATTTCACATTCGATAAGTTTTCATCTTTTTTAGTAGTAATTTTGATTTGATGTAGATTTTTTCAAGCTGAGTGAAAGGGTGTGGTGAGTTACTAGAAGTCACCATGCATTTGCTGATAGAAATTAGAAAATGAGATATGGAACCAGATTAATTAAGTGAAGCATTGTACCTATCAGAGATGTGCCTCACATCAACTCTGTGTGGACTGGGCCTTCTCTAGCACCCTGAGACTTTCTGCAGATATTTACTAATGCTTTGTTGGTTTTAGCTTTCCTTGCTTTTCTCTCACTAGGTCAAGTCAGTTCTCTAAATGGTCTGTGAGATACTACACGAATAATAGAGTAGATAATGGATGAAATTTGAAGCAACACATCCAGTTTGCTGCCATTTTGCTAATAAAATAACATGGCTGCCAAGTAGAAATGTCAGAGTTGGGAGAATATACATGCTCCCAGGTCATTTTGTGAATCTAAAAGTTGAGAATTTTACAGGAAGCAATCAATTGCATCATATTTGCAGATCTCCTTTCTTTAACTGATGGCACAGAAGATGGTTCTACTGTTTTCTTATCCAACCAAACCAAGCTATCACAATCAGCAAAGTACTTTATAAAACTTATTCCAAAAGTTCGGAATTCCAGGTTTGTTCTTTTCTTTATTTGTGTTGGTGACCAGGCTAAATCCTAGACTGGCTTCAGAACTCAAAACACTTCACCAGAAGTGGATATACATACTCTTGGATAATTCTTACTCTGTATTGTTACATACTTAAATACACAGTAAACCAGTGAGACAGTTCAAACCAGAATGCTAGAAAAGACAAATCTGAGGGCCATATATTTAATTTCTGTCTAGATATTTTCTTCCCATGGCATTCTGATATATCATTACATGAAAGTAAAATAAAATATAAAATAATTAATTCCCTGCAAAATCTATCCCATTACGAAGACCCACTATCCACTGTGATGTTTGAGTTATTTCTGAATGCCTAATAGATGTTGCATTTGAATACAATTAGTCCAGTTAGTCTACAAACTGCTTTGAATATGAAAGACCCTCTGTATTTTGTTCCATTAAAGTCAAAGCCATTTATGCACCTTGGACTATCTGTATCTCTACTTGATTTATGTATTTTAAGTTTGGGATTTTGGGCTATTTATCCCTTGAGCACTTTTTCCCCAAACAAAAGTAATTTTATTTAGGTCCATATTTAACCTTGATCCTATTCAATTTGGAAAAGTAGTAAGTGCAATATTTTTCTTAGAATGTGTAAAACTGATCAAATTAAAATCCCCACAGGGTTGTGGGTGGGGTTGTTTGTTTTGTGGTGGCTTTTTGTTTGGGTTTTTGGTTTGGTTTGGTTTTTTGCGGGAAATTTGTGGCTGTGGCTGGTAGAGGTCAAGGAGGCAGCTGAAGTGTGATCAGTGATTTCCACTCTGTCTCCAGTGGACAGATATGAACAATAGAGGGAAGATAGTCTACACAGTACTTATTAACATCTCAGTGGCAGCTGCAAACCACAGATCTACCCTGGGAATGCCTCTTTCAGGTATAGTGTTGGGGTACCTGATATACTGCTACTCTGTAGCCATTTTTGGTCTTTAGTGTTTGAAGAAATGCAAAAAAAAACACTTTCTCACTGCATACAGTAGTTTAGAACTCCAACACTTACTGCTAAAAAGTCTGATTGAAAGCTGCTGATTTCTGGTAACGAAACTTTCGTAGACATCAATATATGTAAGAACTAACCCTCAGAGTTATTCTATCAGAATATTCCATTCTTGTCCTTGTTGGCATTGTGTTGCTAAATAGCACGACGAGAGCTTTCTTACAGTCTCAGCAGTATTTTATGCGGTACCTGCTGTGACTCACCTAAGAGCCAATATTAGTGTGCTCATTCACCAAAAAAGTAAGAGTAAAGCAGAAATGGTACCTTTATGCAGAAATCGATATTCATAAATAAAACAGCCAAAGTCACTGTACTCAAATACTGTAAATGCTATATTTTTTACTGTAAATGTAATTGAAACAAGGTCATTCATTTTGCTGCTGGAAAACAAATGGAGTATTAAGCTAGATTTACGCCTTCTTCAAGAATAATGGATTTTTGTGCAGGAGGAAGGAAATTTATTCCACAGCAGAAGCTAACAGGTGATTTCCACTACCTAATATCGTGACTGTAGCTGAGGACAAGAGATATGATGAGGAAAGAATGCTCCAGGATGTTTGCAAAAGACTCACTGACTGCTGACAATGGGCTACTACTGTAGTAAGTCCGGTATCAAGTTTGAAATCTGCTATAATATCAGTGTGCCCTGACAAAGTGAAGTGCCAAGTCGAGGGTCAATAAATCTTAATGTCAATTTTCATGATGTAATGTTAATGTGATTAGAAGGAGTGGCATACGAGCTGTGAGGCTCATCCTCAGTGTGGGAGGATACAGGATACCCAGAGGACACCCCAATATGCTGAATCATCCATCTCCGTTCCATTAGTTATATAGATGTACAAGTACTCACAGAATGGAATGTTTCAGACTCAGGACAAATGTAAACCAATTGAAAGGTTTAAAAATACACAACCCAACATATATCTGCAATATGAGGTGCTTAGGATCTAGATCTGTGGCTAACGCCTAATTTAGCATAGAAGGAACAGCATAAAAGCAGCTGTAAAGACAGCAAAACTATCAGCATGTCCCACTCCACCAACACAGTGAATCCTGAAATAATCTGACTGTGGAAAGTATTACTCTAAGTGATCAATATGACTAATCACTTTTATTTGGAGATGGTATCTGCATCATGAATAACTCTTGCCTTTCTCTGCAGCTTCATGCTCAGCTTTTCTATGTGCTCCTGATTTCCTCTCTTCTTCACAGTTTATAAAACAAGCTAAATATCTTGGCAGCTATGTTTTGCTCTCACCTTTCAGCTCTTACATCTGAATGCAGCAATGTAAGGCTTTCGTATCTTTCAGACTTGGAATGACCTCCAATTCTGAATAGCAAAAAAAAAAACAGACGGAATTTTCCACAGGGACACAAAAAAAGACTAAAGGAAAGAGAGAGAATTTGAGATGGAAGTAGAGACCAATGAATGTCTCAAGAAAGAGACAAGAATAATGCAACAAGAATAATCACTTAAACAAAAGAGAGGTTCTGGGAACATTTTCCACAGTCGAAGGAAAAGTGAATGAGAAATCTCTCCTCTTTTCCAAAAAAAAGCATAGAATATTTTCTTCTGTTACCCAATTTTTTAAAATGCAAATATGTTTTAGAAAACAGTTTGAGAAAGTTGTGAAATTTGATCTTTTAGCCAGTACCCCAATTTCCTACAATGTACCTGATCAAATCCATTCTGATACACTCTTAAAGGCAGAAGCTATAGGAGTATCTAACTTAATTTAGAGGCTTCCTGCCACAGCACCCTGGTCTTGTTCAGGATTTAGACTCCAAGTTTCTTAGAACAGTGGAAGGGCTCCCTTTCCAGCCTGGCACAGGGTCACAGAGGCTTGTTCAAAGACCTTTAATTCCTTCGTTCTCAGGTTATACAGCTTTACAAAGAACTGCCATGGGCAATCCCTGTACAAGATGAAGAGAAAATAAAACTAAAGGTATGAGAAAATGGGAGCTGAGTTGAGCAAAAGCAGGTGTCCAAAGAAATCTGTTTAATACCCAGTGCTAGTGTTAGCTGCCTTGCATATACTTGCTCCTGACAGACTAGGTGCCACTTGATAACAGCTGCAGAAGGCTACAAGCCCCCACCCTGTCCCAACAGGAAAGCTCTCTAGCTGATAACTGCCTAACATAAAGGTATTAAGGATTTTATATCCATGGCAAAATTTTCCAAAGAGCTGTCTCAGGCTGAGCATCCGGAATCAAAGGCTGCTTTTGAAAAGTTGACCCTGGCCTTTGGGGAGACACTGCAAAGACTTTTCACGTTTCCTGAAAGGGTAATTTGAATCTCATTCTATAGTCCCACATTGGACTAAATTGAAAGTGCCTCCACTGATGTCAGCAGTTTAATGAAAATTGCTGTAATTTCATTGATTTTTTTTGGTAACCTATGCTAAATGAGTTACATACTGCTGTGTGTATATACATGTGTGTACAGTAATTGAAAGTCTTTTTTATTCTATCCGATTAAGTATTGAGAATAAGTTTTTCTTTCTCCTCTTTCTACTAGCATATAAAAAACTTTATTCAGAAGGTTTTTCAGTTTCTGTGTCTGTCCTTGAGATACGTGAATTAAAATTAAAAGATGGATTGGGAAAGAACCTAGCATTTCTGCCCAAGCAGTTCAATACTCAGAAGTCCTGTGGTCTGTAAAAGTTATGAAGAGGGAGGTATCATAGCATTTAGTCTAGAGGAAAACCAATTCTGATGCTGATAACACATTACATTGTATTTCACTTTCCTCTTGGCGTATTATTTCATAAATTGTAGTACAATATGGTGATTTTCATATTGTGTTTCATATTTCATCACTAATCTTTCTTTTTGGGTTACATGGAGCTTAGTATCTAGAGAAACATGAAATAATGAGACAATTAATAATTTAAATGTTTATTTAACTATCTGCAATTTGGTGTGTTAATCCTAATGTAGAAAATTCATTATAACATAGATATATTACTGCTTTTTCTACTACTGAGCTATTTGTAACCATATTTCACCTTAAAAAGTATTTAATTAATCACTCCTTAATCATTAAGGAGTTTGCAGTGCACTGTCCATTTCCACAACCTCAAAGTACTGTTTAACCCATTTGATCAAATGAGATTCACTGTAGCGCTAACTTTCATTGTTGCAATAATACCACAGTTAGACAGTATTGCTCAGTCAGGAAGAGTAGCAAAGGCAATTGATATGTCTGTTGGAAAAGGCAAATTCTTCCTTGTTACCCAGGAATCAAATCCTCCAGAAAGATGTGATGATTCTGATTTAGAAAAGTCACCTGATCTTCAAAATAATTTTGCTATTCACCAAACTGATGTTACGAAATATGAAGTGCCAGTATCTTAGATATTTTTATAACTTCCAGGATTTTATGGCATAACAGCGACTTCTTTAAAATATTAAGTCCTCTTTGATTTTTGGAAATGGCTTTAAAAAAATACACGGTAAAAGAAAAGAAAAAGATTTGTTAACCCATGTTTCTGCTAAAGAATCTTCAGTTTCCCGTTGCCGTAAGCAGATACAGAGGCTCACACTCTATAGTCACTTCATTAGTAACAATCTGCAGCAATTCTTTTGAAGTCAGTACAGTTAACCAGCTGTAAAACCAATATTACTGAAACAAAACCCAGACCTACACCTCCCATACATTCCACCATGTACCACACTCATTTCTCATGCTTCTTTCAGATTCTTGCTATTGTTCATAGTAAAACAATAGTATCTCAGATACTGCAGAGTGGTAACTACTGGTAAATTCATGTTCTTTATAGTGGTGACCACTGTGACTGAAGAATAGCAAATGCAGTCAGCATGCACGACTCTTCTTGCTCAGAGGCAAGCATGGCATGAGTTCAGCTGGAGACCTTTGGCAGCTAGCAGAACACCCATTCCTCCAGAGCATATTTCATGCATCCTATACATATTCAGTTCAGTTAGAAAAGAATGTTTTTTCTACCAATCAGGGCAGTGTATGAAAATAATTCTGTCTCTCTGTGCTGCACGCATCATGATTATGGATGTGCTGAAGCACCAATAATCAATCTCAGTTAACCGGAGAACATTGACACTTGCTGCTCTTAGTCATGCAAAGTGTTGTACAAAGAAGCAGAAGCAATACAGCTTGATTTTCATGGAGGTATTATTGTACATGAGGTACTGAGAGGTTGTACATTATGATAGGAGCACAAGCTGCTCAGCACTGTGCATTTTGCTGTGTTTTTATAAATGATTATGGAAGTAAAGTATAAGCTGTGTGGCTACACTGCCAGCTAGAGTACCTTGGGCTTTTCTCCCACTTTCTTCCACCCATCCAAGCAACTTGCAGAGGTGGCATTACCAGACACTTTTTTTACTCCCAACAAACCATTTTCTTTCTGTGGAGATTAGTTTAAAATGATCCAATGCATATCCTATAAAATTTACTTCTCTGTTAGTGGTAAGTGGCAGCTGGCAGCTGGCAACAGAACAGTTCAAAGGTGCATGAGATCATCCATATTAAACAAAACAACCAAACATTCATTTGCATCCCATTTACCTTGAGGAAGGCTCAGCGCAGGTTTAACGTCAGACACACACTTAGTGCTGTGTTGGGCTGTAAGGCCCTGAAAAGGCTGCTCTCCCAGCACCAAATGGAAGCCTAAAACTCAGCGGGTGCCACTGAATTAGTTTCTAGTAAGAAAAATAAGTTAATTTGAAGGGTGCAAATCCTAAGTGCACCATGTGACAGAGATTTTGTTACATTCAGAGCTGTAAATCTGAAGAAGAGCAAATTGGCTAATGAGAAGACCCAACCTATGCAATTATATAGAATCTTCTGAAAGTCTAGTATTTCCTTTTAGAGTCTGTATTTTTTAGGCTACAAGCTGAAATGAAGCACACTATTAAACTGCTGCTTCTGGTTAGTAGGTTGTTCATGGTTTCTCTCATTTTTGTCATCTGAGGTTGAAATTATTTTCTTACAGATTTCTGTTGTTATTGCCACACTAGTCCGTAGTATAACTAGGTCATAGTATCATTTCGAATGTTCTCGATTTCAGCTAAAGATTGGAAGTCAGAATAAATTAGATCATAGCTCTTCTTATAACCTTATGCAGAGAAGGGAAATATAATTGCTTTCTTTTTGATCTTTCATGTTCACAGC
>VXBT01000047.1:0-10000 GCA_013400235.1 Oriolus oriolus | reverse complement strand
TTTGTTGGGTTTTTTTCTTGTTTGACACTTATCTCATAAAACTAGTGACGTTTATTTTTTCTCCTAATGCATTTAATCTTAAACTCATTGGCCACTGCTTATAAGCAATAGGGAGTGCAGATTTGGTTTGGAATTGTAACATTTTACCCTAAACATGTGTTTTTCAACACTACAATTTGCATTTGATCCCACTATAAGCTTATAATATTCAGGCTGGAGAGATTCTGCCTCTACTCTTTGCAAATGGCTGAGAGGAATGAACTGTTACTTAAATAGAATTATAGAATATCCTGAGTTGTAAGGGACTCACAGGGCTCATCGGAGTCCAGCTCCTGAATAAACACTGCTCTCGCTATGTAAATCCTTGGTTGCAGTTTTGTCAAACTGTGGCTAATAACAACATTTAAATTGACCGATAGATTTCTGTAAAGCAGGGTAGGGTGCTACCTTTAACTAAATATCTTCACTAATGCAGATGATAACTCCAAGGGAGTTTGTTAAAAAGTTAGTGTCAAACTCTACATCTGAAAGCTCCTTATGGTTCCTTAAAAGCTGAAAGAATTTTAACTAGATTTCCTGTATCTTAATAACACGAAAGAATGTTTTTGAAGACTGCTGTTCATTGCACCATAATCTCTTTAACTGTGTTAAGACACTAAGATATTTTTTAAATAACAGTGTGTGTAATTTTGGGGAAAAAAGGATATCAATATGTGATTATTATGAAAATGAAGAGGCAGCTACTAGGTATGGAATTTTGCAGAATCCTTGATGTGTTCAGTGTACCATTACTAAATGACTGAAATCTAAATAACATTTGGCATTATAATAGAAGAAAATAACTGACTAAGCTAGCCTAAGAAGCAGTGATACTGAACCATAATAAGTGGTTTTTTTCCAGCACCAGACTTTCTTCTCTGAAATTAACTGAAGAAAATGGGGGTAATTAAAAATATATACTTACTGGACAGCAAAGGAGAAAAAAAAAAAAGTGGGCTTAAGGATACAGTTTCAGAGGATATATTTGTCAAAAATCTTTAGTTATGTGACTAGCTATTTTCAAGACTGGCCCCTCGGTGGGTATGTTCTTTGACAGAAATTTCTGAAACCTTCAATTCTGCTTAATATAACAATGGAAGATTTTAAGGCAATTTGAAAGACTTGGTGTAGAACCTATCTTGCAGACTCCTATTGTGAGAAGAGAACCTATGGACTGTGATGCCTGGATGCTAATTTACTTTTTCTATACACCTACTTGTGTCTTTCATTAGTTGTAATAGGTCTGCAGACTTGGGATTATAATGGCAATACTGTCCTGAAAATAAATTCAATGTAGCTACTGTTAAGTGCCCAATAAATGGAAAACCAGAAGCAACAGAATAAGGAAAAATATCTCTTACTTTGGGCAAAACAGTTATCCAAGGGTTATAAGGAGTACTGTATATTTCTCTGTTGTAAAGAAACATTTCCCTTTCTGTTTCTAAAACCATCTTATATCTCTAACATCAGTTAGCAAGTGTAATACTGGTGTCAGGAATAACATATCCCAGCTGCATTTTAGAGTGAATTGAGCTGGGACAAGGGGTCCTTGGAGCTTACTGAATGGGTGAGAGCTTTTAAAGGGAGAAATCAATACTACAGCAGGATTTAGACAACTTAGCAAAATATATCAGACAGAACTTTGGTCAAAGAATAACTACAATAGGAAGTTAACCCATGGGGTGCCTGAAGTACAGTCTATAGCATTTCATTTGAACTCTCAGTTGAAAAGAACATTAGTTACTCTAGCAGGGAACTGGAAGTATAGTAAAGGTTGCAAATCCACTCCCTTAAAAGGTCTCCTTCTCACACGTGCTATCCAAATTCTCCTTGGATATTATCTCTGTGATTTTTCACACCAGTTAGACATAAGAAATTAAAGAATTGCTCTATTAAGCAAAATTGCTCAGATGTGAAGAAAATTTACACTTTTTTCTGAGTTGCTACTTAGCAATAAAGGTACTTCTCAGAGAGTCAGAAGGAGTAAGCGATACTAAAAAGACTAAAAGACTTTCTTGGGACAAGTCTCGGTAGAGCTGACTACCTGTGCTTTGAGTGGAAGAGATTGGCACCTGAAAGGTCTGTCACTGCAACTGTATTTTCCCAAGTCTTAGCAGAACATACTTTTGGTAACAGCATTTCCTATGCTTGGACTGACATCAGAAACAAGGATAGCTGTCCACAGAGGCAGAACTAAAGCATGATTTTGGAATCTCAGTAATATTCTGTTAATTTTAGATTTCTAGATTTTCACTTTTAAAATCTCTTTTTCCTATTGAAATGACAAAAATAGTAAGAGCCTGTAAAAAGAGTACGTAAATGGCCAATAAAATGATACTGTTACCAGTCAAACACTACAAGTAAAATGTAGAGAGTCACTCCTTTCCTACCCTGTTCATTTCAGTAAAATGTAAATTTTAGAAGCCCAGTTGGAAGTATTCAAACTATAGCAGGCAGAGCAATTAAATTGTTTCTTTGGGCAATTTCAAAACTGAGGAAATTAAAAACATAAAATTACATTGACACCTCACTGAACACTGAACTTCCTTATAGTCCTGCACTCAAACTGAGTTAGGCTGTGGTAAATTATATTTCTTATAAAGTTTTAATGCCCCATCCATCTTCAGTTAAGGTATGAGAGTTCCATTTTCACTCATTTTGCATTCTCAGTGGCCATCAGCAGATGTATGCAGAAATGGAATCTTTGTTTTGAGTATTTTGTCATTATTTATGTAAACTGTTCAAGTCATGGAATATAAACAGTCCACTTTGTGGCTGGAATTAGTACATTTACTGGAAGGTTGTGGGATTTTGACTCTTGCTGAATCTTCATGTGTGCCTACATGCCAGGCACCTCCTGAAGCTGCTGCACCTGTTGACATGCCCAAGCCAGTTTCAGATTTGTTGGTTTGGGTATTCCCAGCAGCAGTGCTAAAGCAGCATGGACCTCTCCTCTCCCTGTTGCAAAATTCACCTCAAATCTGGGTAAATATCCAGAAGAATCAACTGGAGACAACTATTATTGCTCAGAGTGTCCGTGTCTATAAAAGGCACTCCTCTGTATGTTGCAATAGTCCTTTTAACAGGGAAAGGGTTTATAGCAGGCATGTGTAATAAAAACCAAAAGAGTAGGATAGAGCCCAGAGCCTTAGAGACATCCACCTCAATTTTTGTTTTACTTGTTTCTTTGATCACACATTCAGACAAGAATGGTTTATTAGGACTGTGATTCTGGAGTTTGTTAAAGGCACCTAGGAGGTTACTGCCCTGCTTAAATACTACTACCTCTGCCACAAATTAATGCCAGTACAAGGACAGGAGAGCATGGGCACTGTCACTTGTCAGCTGTAACATTCACAGCCAGGATATTAATATAAGCCAAAACTGGTGGTTTTACCGGTAGCTGATCTGAACTGTGAATAGCAGCTGTTGAGAAGCAGACACACCATGCTTGGCAACCTTAGGCAGAAAGATGGCAGAGATGTAGCAAGCAGACACCTTTGAAATCATCTCAGCAGGAATCTTCAGAGTTTTTTGTGCCAGAGTCCCCTATCTGTAAAAGCAACAGGGAAGGCAAGCCCATACTATGCCGAAGGGAAATGAAGCTGCAGTCTTGCTCTGTGATAGACTTAGTCCCGTCACAGGGATGGCTGCAAGGTTTCAAGTGCTGTCACAAGAGCTTCACTTCTTGTGAAGTCACAGCACTTGAGAATATCCTACATAACCTGTTGATCCTGTTGTCTTATTTTCTTCTGTTGAGCAAGGTTCTTTCCTAACCTCTGTGTCAGAATCTTCCATGACATCAAAGAATAGTTTGATGAGCTGCCCTTCTCCCCACCTAGTGCCACCATCTTCTGCTTCTTTCATTTGTGTTTTCATTTGCTTCCTCCTCTCTGCATCTTTTAGTCGGACAGATGCTGGAAGTGTAGTTAAGAGAACCATTTACAGCAAATGCAAACAGGCTATGGAATTATAGTGTCAGGATGAACCTGAGCACACAGCCACTACATATATTTCTATCCATTCTTGTGTACCAGCAATGATAGTCTAAAAGTAGAATTTTCAGTGTCTTTCTGACTGATTTCCAGACTCCTAGAACAGCCATCCCTGAAGAGCCCAGGTTCACAATTCCTGGTGTTAGAGTTACAGCCAGGAGGGGAGTCATGTTAGAACATCACTGTTCTGTGATCTACTTACTCTAAGTTGCCCTGAATTACTCACAAATAGGAACTTAAGGATATCCTAGACATAGCTTCCAATGTCATGTTCTCTCCTTAATGAAGCTCAGCCAGAGCACCAGAGCTGGAGTCTAGGGAGTGCCACAGCGAGTGGGCATGCTGAGGGATTTAATACAGATATAAGGTGCCAGTGTAAACACCCTGAGAATTGCCAGTTAATTTGTCTGACAATTTTGCTCAGGTTGATGGAGCTGTATTATTGCATGGTGCCTACTATGTACAATACATGCCTTAAAAAACTTACTGTGAAAGTTAAAACTACAAACCAAACACCTGTCTATGTTTCTAACATCATTCACTAGTAAAACATTCATTTGGAAACACTGTGATGTGTGTTGTGATACCTATTAAATTCTGTAAATGTGATGACAATAAGGATTGTCAAATTTTTTGAAGACCCTTTGGTAATGTATTTCAAAAACAGCGTGAAAGTGATTTTTTTTTTTTACCCACTTTGACAGGTGAATTATTTACTGCCTAGTGTAGTTTTCTGAATAGCTGAAGTTTTCTATCAATGAGATGAATTTAGAGTCAGGCAAGGGAAGCCATCTCACTAACCCTGCATCCAACCCCATTCCCAAGGCAGCTTGACTGTATCTACAGCACTTTCTGCTGTACTGCAAATGTCAAACAGAAAGTATAATGGATTTAATATTAGTGCTGGCCAAGGTGTTGAGGGAGCTGTTAATAATGTCACTCCAGTTATTGATCTGAAGCCTTTAGAAATCAAAGAAAAGTGAGAGATCCCCAACTGGGGAAAGGCACAACAGTGACTGGTTTTTATTACCAATATATTTCTACATATATAGTGCTGACTTTCTGGAATTATGTGATCATCATTAATCTTTGAGAGATTTCTGGAATCATTATGTGGTAGAATAATATCAGAGTGACCTGTATGCATGCTAATGTTAAAACTTGCTTTCATTTCAGCCACAAGTTAGCTTTAAAAGGTACAATAGTGATGCCAACAATATTAATACAAATCTTCAGTTGTAGGGAAACTTTATTTATTCTGTAATCATATATGAGTGAGGTTGAGATGAATGGATTTGACTCTTCCTAAGAACATTGTCATTTCTTCTCCCTGTTAACCTGGGATTTGTGAAACTGCAGTTGCAAGATGATAGATTTTTCCTAATTATAATAATCATGGCTCAGCTTCCTCTGTTTACCACAGAGCTAAATTTGGCTCTAGGTTTATATTTTTCTAGGTTCCTCTGCCACAGGTAATCCTTCAGGATTAACTTGTAATGTTTTTTTCTAAAACACTAATGAGTTCTTAGAATAAGTGCAGCTTTTCTTCTTTCTACCAAATTTTGCAATATTCTGGCATTCTACTTGAGGAGAATCTCTGTTGTCTTTAGTCACAATTAATAAGTGGAAGTCAAATGTAGAATTTGTGTTTAACATATGTCAAGTAATATAGTTCTTTTCCATGTTTTTACAGAGTAAATAGAGAAAAATCTTGCAGATAACTTGGAACTGTTATCTGCTGGACTGAAGATGAAATATGTCTGCTGAAACTAGGCCATAGAGTAGGTCCACTAGACAGAAATATAAACACCTGAAAGTGCCTAAATCCAGTGTAAGTGTATAAGTGTGTGTATATACATGAAAATATTTACCTGTGTATAAGGCATACACAATAAGTTGTGAAAGCACCTACTGCAAATGTATTTATTGTATCACAAAATTAGGCAAGTGTATTTAGCATAGTATGAAATTCCAAATCAGTATAAACAGGATAATAATCTACCTTTGCTTTCGTTTGATACCCATGTACTATGATATGCACATATTTTAATAGAATTGATTTTCAAGCAGAAATTCTATTAAGTCTTCCATAATTACAGGAAGACCTGCACTCTGGACAGACCATTAGTTAGTGTGGTTTGTAAGCTCTTTGGAACAGGTAAGAAGAAACTAAAAATATGGCAGGATGATTGGAGACCACGTAGACCTTCTACTGTACTCCTTCCCTCCCTCAATAAAAAGAAACACATAGGCAAAATAGGCTGAAGAGTGTCTTTTTGCCTGTATTGATTTCCTCAGCTGCTTTTTTCAGTTCTGTTAGATTTGGGCTCTGAGGTCAAGATTTTTGTTTCACTGATCATGTGTCTGTGTCAGTTCCAGTGGGGTGTGTTCCTATGTCAGCTGAAGGGTTATGAGAAATAAGGATGACTGATCTTCCTGAATATCCCTAGTCTTATGTGGGATTGTTCTTGGTCATACAGCTGAGTTTGGAAAAATCAGAGTAATTGTGGTTCCATCTTCTCACAGTTACTTGTGACATTCAGCCTACGTGTTCATTTAGAGTATATTCCATTCATTTTTGCACACCACCATAGTGCTCATTTCATCCTTCTCTCGCAAGTGCTTTGTTCTGAAATCTTTCTTAGTTCTTATTTTGTGCTCTCCTCTCAGCTCTTTCAGTTTTGTCTCTTAGTTTCACGTGAATGCCGCATTTTCCCAAATGAAAGAATAATTTTACTCCGTCACCATATTCATCTATGTAGCCTTAAATTACATTGGTTCTTTCCTCCATCCTGCTGTTAAAAATTCATATCTCATTTACTCTTGCCCCCACCACTCATCTTGTCTTTCCAACCTCCTATTTCTTCCTTCTAAATATTGCTCTATGACACTGTGTATCTTTCCAAACTAATTACCATTAACCATATTCATGATATCTATTTTCTAACTGTAGGGAATTTTTTTTTTCATTTGACAGATTTGTTGATGCCCACTCTAAGTAAAATGTAGATCACAAAATCATTTGGGTTTTATTATTATTTTTAAATTTATTTTATGATCTACACATTGTGTTTATTTCTCATTTTAAATTTAGAGTGATAAACCCAGAAATTGTCATATTTAAAAAAATAATTTTAAGATTTTTTTTTGTGTTCCTCTCTAACATAAAATGGCACTACAGTCTTTACTTACCTAATCTATGTTGATATTAACTTGTTTTTCAAATATTATACTTCTAGCTGGAGCTGGATAGGCTGTTTCTTTTCAGAGTAGAACAGTACCAGTGCTTAATAATCTGAGATTTCGAGCAGATCAGACTTGACTGCTTAAAGCTCTTGGCTTGTTGTAAGTCAGTTATGTTTAATTCATCATACTACAGACTAAAACCTTGTTCTTGTCAAAATTACACAATTCTATCTTCTTTATATACACAAAACAGCAGCGATACAAAGGATGATATTACTTGGTATCGATTCAGCTCTGTGGGGGGCAGAGATCACAAAAGGCAGAACTGGCCAAAAGGAATGTCTGCCTCCAGTGAACAATTTTACTCATGGTCACACTGGGAAAAGCCTGAAAATATTGCTTCTGTGTGAAAGGTTTGTTGCTTCCAGTTCTTGCAGCTTTTCCCAGGCAGTTTGTCTCAGATACTGCTTGGTTTTCAGTTATGAATAGGATACGACCACTATGAATAAGTAATCTAACTTTATCATCTCTATTTGTTTATCACCAGGTAAAGTGGATATGCTGTCTCTCTGATTTTATTACATTTTACGTTTTTCACTGGGGTAAATTGCTAAACTAGCTGCAGGGCAACTAAAAAACCCGTTCTCTTGTTTGTTCCCTGAGTGCTCTGTGCCACTGAATCCTGATGTTTCAAGTCTGAATTGGCCGCCCCTCCAGCAGCAGCAGGTCAGCTATCAGAGGGCCGTGTATTCTGTGCCTGCACAGTGCCCAGCACAGTGAGGGGGCAGCCCAGGGCCTTGACAGCGCCACCTGCAATGGTGACAGTGATCTTCATCTATGCCAGTCACAAAGATAAGGCTTGTTATAGTCAGGCTATTGCACAAACCCATGAACTGTCAGTGGGAATGCTCCTGAAGAGCCTCACGCTGGCTCGTCCCTTCCAGGACTGGACATTTATTGGGTGATAATGTGGCAGGACTGAAACACAGTACTAATCTAGTTCGGAGTAGGTGATTAGGATTAATTATTTCATTAACTGTATCTTATCAAAGCACATTGCCCTTAAAGGTTTTGTGGAACATTGAATGAAAAGATGCAGTTGTGCTACCCTCATAACAGAGCTTCCTTTTTTCTTTTTTTTGAGTGAATTTCCTTCTGATGATAGGTGCCAGATGGAGACCGCCCTGGGGAATGAAATTGTTTGTTTATCCACAGAACACGTACAGCGTGGGCACTGGCAGTGTTGTCTTTCCCATGCTGTTGCTTTGCTGTTCTCCAGCCTTTCTCTCCAACAACTTTCTAAAGGGGTAGGAAGACAGTTCACAGTCCAGACCCTGTCCAAACTCCAGGTGTTTTCCTGTGAATATGCAATTTTCATGGACTTCTTTGGCACGGAAAGTATTGGTCCCTAGTCCAGTCCAAATAAGCCACCAAATGATAATACTAATTAACTGCTTACCTAAATCAAATTTTAATCAGTGACCTACACACAAAAGATCAAAGGCTTTAGTTTCAGGTTTCCTATTGTATTTCTCCTGAGGCATCCATTTCTTATAGTAACACTTTATGTCCCAGAAAGAGCATTGAAATAATTATAGCACTATTAAAAAAGACAAATTAAAAATTTGCAAAAGCAAGGTAAAATAATCTTTAATAAGATTTTTTGCAAAGAGGTAAGAAATCTCATTCTTCCACTCTGCAACTCCATCCCTTTTCAGCTGAGAATAAATGTTGCCAGAGATTTCAACCAGAAAACAAACAAACAAACAAACAAAAAAAACACAACAGAAAAAAGATAGAAAATAGTATCTTAAATATTTTCATCAAATGTTCTTAAACCATGTATCCTGTAACCACAGTTGTAATAAGTTAATACATGTTTTAATTCTGCATAAAAACAATTGATTTTAGTTCAGGGCTTGTGTTTGAGAGAGGCTGGCTAAAACCTGAGCTTTTTGTTTTTCTTTTACAGCTTGTTTTGAAAGCGTCATAAACAAATTACTAAAATGTCCAACAAGACAAATGTTCTTTAATCATCTAATGCACTCATTTATCCTCAGCCTTAACCTTAGTCCTAAATTAAGTCTCTTGCTAAACATAACTTCACCTAAAAACACCCATCAATCCTATGTGATTTTGATAAGCACATTTAAAAAACATAAACAATCAGACAGTTGTCAATCCAGTTGAAGTTCTGTCCCATTTAAAAGTTATTCATTAGGATATGTGTCTAATGCACCTGCTGCTAATAAAATTTTAAAGTGGAATGAACAATGTTTTCAGGTTTCTGCTAGAGTTATAATTTTCTGCCATTTACTAGGACTCGCTTAGAATAAAATCAGAATGCATATCAGAAAAATATCAACTTCAACTTAAAATGAGCAACTTCTAGCCTAATAGGATGCATTTTTCTGAAAACATTAACATAATTTATATTTTAATTTGCATACCAGTTTCACAGTACCCTAACGAAGTATGTATCACACCTTTGTGTTAAGTTTATTTGGTCATTACCTTCGTTATCTACTCAGGAATTGAATGTACAGAGAAATATTACACAGGAAAGAATTAGTAACATGGACATAGATGACACATTCAAAGCAAGATATTTTGCAAAAGCTGTCATTTGACCTGAATAATAAATAAAGTGACTGTAAGGGGATATGAAAGATATTGCTGGTTGATATTCATTGTATTTCAAAATTAAGATTATCTTTTCTTTAAGCAATACTTACCCATAGCCAAGGCTAAAACAGCATTTTGTTTTGTTTTATTTTATT
>VXBT01000044.1:1013526-1055358 GCA_013400235.1 Oriolus oriolus | reverse complement strand
CGGGAAGTTGGGCGTGCGAGGAGGGGCCGCGGCCCCGAGCTCCCCCCCGGGCAGGGGGAGCGCGGCCGGCGGGGAGCTCGGGGGCTCGGTGGCCGCATCTCCCCGCGGGGCGGCCCCGGGCTCCGCCGGCTCCTNGCGGTGCCTCCCTTCCTCCCCTGCCTCCCTCCCCTCGGCGGACAGCCGGATCCCAGCGCCCTGCCGCCGAAAGTCCTCCCAGCACATGACTGCTCAGCAGCTCTGCCCCTGCCTTTCTTTCGGGAAAAAAAAAAACGGGGAAAAAATAATCAGTGGAATACGATCGAGCTCTGCGGCGGCAGCGCCGAGCCTCCGTCCGGAGCGAAGCGCGGCTGGAGCGACAGAAGGAGACTTTGGAAAAGGAGAGTTTCTCGCAACCATCCCGGAGTTGCATCATCCGGCCTGTCAGCCCCTACCAGGGAGCACTGGAAAGTTGTTCGCACCCTTTCCCCTCCTGTCCCAGGGCCACCGGGGCACGCTGGCCCTCGGCCGGCACCCGAGAGCCAGCGACATTTGTGCCGGAGCTGGGACTCTGACACCCTCACGGCCCCAGACGGGACGTGGCTGGCATGGGGGTACATTGCGGGGAAAAAGGCCATCCCAGCAGAGTCCCCCCTCAGTGCCTGCAGGGACTTCAGCAGCTGCTCCCGGCCACACTGGAGAGAGCTGCCCACACCCCACTGCCTTTGCACCGAGCCCGGCTTTGGTGCCCGGAGGAAAGGGTCTCTTTTCCACAGCTGACGATTTACAACAGTACACCAGGACAGGGATTTAACTCTGCAATTTTCCCATATCTGCCATGTTGCTTCAGCATACCACTCATTTTCACATCCTCAGTCTCCCTGTGCTGACTCGAGCACGGGTCACTATTCCCCATGGCGAACATCTCTTGCTACCAGCCCCTTCTCGGTCCCTGGAGTGCTACAGATGCCTGTCTCGGGTTGAAAGGGGAGCAGAGCCGGGCATAGAGAGAGCGGTATCCCTGCTTTTGGGGTGGGTTTGGCAGAGGAGCTTCCAGGCGAGCGTGGAGCAGTGAGGAGAAGGGGTGCGGAGCGGTGGGAGGGACCGTGGGCTCTGCGCCCCAAAGAAAGGGCTCATTGAAGCAGGGACGGGCATTTGCGGTTCCCAGCGTGGCCGGGGGCTGCCGGCACGCACAGCAGCTGGCACTGTGCCACCAGCGCCGAGCAAGCAGGGCCTCTCACCCGTCTTGGTGGTCTGCTCTATAGCCGCCCTCGCTGCCCAGCAGTCCGGCGCGCTCGGTCGCTCACCTTTGCTGCAGGTGGTGCTGCAAACCCCACCCCAGCCGTGTCTCTGGTTTCCAGCGAGCTGGTTTCAAGGCTGAAGGTGCTTTAGCCGGCTCCTGGTCCAGATCCAGCTCCAGAGGCTGGTCCCTGCCTGGCAGATGTGCCTGTTTCACCCCCATGCCCAGCACTGATGTTTCTGAGTCCCGTCACGTTCACCAGGGGTGGGAGCAGCAGCTCTGCTCTCTGCTGGGTCAGGAGAAAACACCTCTCTTTGGACAACACCGAGGTGAGGGAGAGAAAAGACCGGTCTGCCCTGGCCATGAAGCCTGTGCTGGTCCTGTCACCAGCATTACTGTGCCATCACCAGCCTCTACACCCTTGCTGGGCAGTGCTTTTTGGGACACCAGGAACAAGGACAGCTCATCTGGGTCATCACAGAGCACAGGTGGGACAGTAAAGAGTGGACAGAAGACAGCCTCATGCACCTGGAATGTGAGAGTTCGTGCAATGGAAAGAGTTGTTCCAGTGGTGCCTGTTTGTACCAACACCAGCTCCTGCTGCTGCTCCTGAGTGTAACCTCTGAGTCAGAAGGACTTTCCATTCCCAACTTTCTCCTCCAATGGGCAGTTTCCAGGCTTCATTTTGATGAGGCTTGTGACTATTCTCAGCAACTTTATAAACATCGTAGGAGGTGACTTTTTTCCCTTCTTTTTTTTAGCTTGACTAGACACTTTTTTAACCAAAAAATACCTGCCTGGACAGGCTCCTTAGCTGCGCTGCAGGGTAAACCAAAGCAGTGCTGTGCTTGTGCCATGCCTTGGAGGAGAGCCAGGACCAGGATGAAAATTGCTGGGAGATGAAAGCAAAGTGGGAAGCTCTGGTGGCACGTTTCCCAAGGCCAGCCTTGGGAGGAAGTTGGGAGCGGAAATAGTTGAAAGAGTAAATACAGAGGGTTTTTTTTCCCCACGTTGCAGACAAAGAGCAGCACGGAGAGCAGATAAGCCCGTGCTCCTTACCTCTTTTGTGTTCCACGCCTGTGTTTTGCCGGTCCGAGTGTCTGCTGGAAATCTGATGAAGCAAAGGATTGTGGAGGGAATTACTCAGAGCAGCAGCAGCGCCGGGGGCAGCGAGCTCAGCTGCAGGTCCCTGTAGGCTCCCAGAGAGGGATGCATGGGAGTGGACGGGGGCTGGATGGACAGAAGGATCTCAGGCGGGGAGGGAACTCTTGCATGTAGGTGCTTCATTGCCTTTCTGTGTCCGGAGCTCAGTTGTTGCCTCTTGAGTCATCAGAGGAAAATGTGACTTCATGCAGTCTCACCTCCAGCTGGCTACCCCTGGCAGCCACAGGCGTCTTTCTTCCCTGGATCCCACCTGGTGGGGGTTCAGGGCAGCCAGATTTGAGGAACAAGAGGCCCAAGGCTTTGTGTTAAGACCTTCTCTTGCCCAAAACTGAGCTGAAAACCCCTGCTCTGCTCTTCCAGTCCTGTGGAATGTTCTACGGAAGGGTGACAAGAACATCCCTTCCCTCCTTCCTATCACAGGGCCTCTGCTCTTCTCACCCCACCTGTACCACCAGTGGGAACATTCATCCCATGAACCAACTTGCTCCAGCAGACTGGAATGATTTGGTGTCTCCATTACTGTCCAAGTCCTTCCTTCTTGCTGTAGCAAGGCTAAGTGAACTTGCTGGTAAGTGGCAGATCTCACCTGGGCAGCTTTGCATAGAAACACAATCCCTAACACCACACACAAAAAGCTCCTTTTCTGGCTTTGACTCATCTGGGAAATCCATAAATCCTGTTATCATCTCCGCAGTGGGAACTGCAGCTGTCCCTGCTGTACTTCCAGCCCGAGAGACAGGAAAAGACAGGGAGCATCGTCTGAGCTGTGGGTGCTGCCATCCAGGACATCTCAGTTTAGCATTCCTGGGAATTATTCTGTTTTGCTTTGGGATGCGAAGAACAAGAGGAGAGCACTGGCCGGCCGCTGCCTGCCGTCCCCGGATGATGTCCATCCATCTGTCTGCTCACATAGGTGCAGTCCCCAGGAGCAGATGCTGGCAGGGCACCCTGGGGCGGCAGCAGCATCCCGATGGTTCTCCTCATCCATCCCATCCCAGCAGAGCCCTGGAGGGGAACGTGCGGGGGACACAGAGCCCCTCTGTTCCCACTCACAAAGGGGCGCTTGTGGCTTGTGCGCTGCCCCAGCAGGGCTGCGCCTCACGGGCCCCAGCGAGGAAGAGCTTTAGGATGCCAAGCGGCCCCAGGCAGCCTCACCAGGTCACCCGCGTGTCCCCAGCCCCACGGCTCAGCCCTGACGGGGCCCCCGCGCCTGTCGCCGCCGCCCCGCGGGTCCCAGGCAGGACGTTTGCAGCCGGCTGTTTATTTAATGAATTATGTCTGCCCCGGGCCTGTGAATGAGGGTTCTGCCAGCGCTGCCGGACACGATTCTCTGTGTCATCCCTGTGAATAATTCCCGTTCTGTGGCTCATTTGTGGCCAGGCAGCTGGGGGCATTAGAAGGGGAATACCCCGGGCTGGCTTTTCCCAGGGATGTTTCTGGGGAAGTGGTTGATGCCATCCGCTGTGCGTGCATGCTGCGGGCAGCAAGGGGACTGTCCCCAGCCCCCGGCGAGGGCAGGGATGCAGATCACCGCCCCTTGGGATGCCGTGACTGCCGGGCGCTGAGAGACGCGGCCGCACTCCGAGGGCTTTGTGTATTTCATTTCTTCTCTCGGTTGCTCGAATACACCGACAAGTCCTGTCATCGAGGGGGCACGACCGAGGAGGGGGGTCTGGGGGTGGCTGGCGAAAGGCACCTGCCCCAGCTGCTGGCCTGTCCCCGAGGAGCAGCGTGATGACAAACTAAACTAACAGGGCTGTTAAACACACACACACACAGACACACACACAGAGACACACACAGACACACGGACATGCACATGTGCCGGGGATCTCGGTGCCGGGGGAGCTGGGGGACCACAGTGGGAGGGCTCTGGGGCTGCCAGGGCTCTCTAGAGTCCCTGCATCCCACTAAATCCTGAGTTTCCTGGGTGCGTGGGTGTGGACGTCTCTTTTTAGAAGGTTTTGCTGGAAAGGAGATGGCTGGAAGCCAAGCCTCGGGAGCTGAGTGGTTTGCTTAAACTGGGAAATTCCTGGTCCTCACACAGAGAGGACTGGGAACCTGACAGGCTGGGGTGCTGCCCGAGCCACAGGGCACATCCCGCCCCTCCTGCCCATGCTCCCTCCTTCCCAGCGGGAGGGGCACGCAGCGAGCAACACTAAAAAATGCACATTTTGGCCGAGCACGACGTGGAAGAGGTTGGGACGTGATGCAATGCCTGGCAGGGCTTCCCCACTCCACGCTCTGCCGAGGGCTGCGGAGCTTGGCCAGGGCATCTCCCCTCCAGCAAACCCCGGGGCCCCTCAAAGGATGCGGCTCTGCCTGGCTCCCCTCCTTCACCCCAAAAGCAGGGGTGGGACGGGCTGCCGGGGTTGCGCTGGCGGAGCCGAGCCCAAGCTGAATAGACTTTCCCTGAGTCACTGAAAGTCTGGCCAAGAAAGCGGGACGAGCAAACGGCGTCACCCCCGCGGCCGGCCGGGCACCAGGCACGCGAACCAGCGGGCAGGTAGCAGGTGCCAGCAAGGCCTAGGGGTGTAAATCTGCACACCGCGGACCTGCCCCAGAGCCTGAAACAGCAGCTTTGGCCCCCAAAATCTCCATCTGGCATGTGGGTTTGGTGCAATTCAGAGCGGTTTCCACCAACACCCCGATTCAAGCGCTGAAGGAAAGACTGGGGGGCGGGGTCTTTTCTGCTGGGCGGGGATGCCAAGTCTCCCGGTTTTGCATCCCACACCAAGCAGCTGCACCATCGTTTGGGGTTTTTTTCTTTTATAGCAAAAACCTCCCCCGGAGCATTCTACTACCCGAGGGGGTCTGGCAGCAGCAGCGTTTTCCGGCCCGCCGTCAATCCTGAAAACTCTCTGGGTTTCATTTTCGAGGTTCAGCAGCTGCTGTTGCCATGCTGGGGGAAGGCGGAAGCTGCTCAGCCCCACACTGGGGCCCTACAGCGGAGCCTCCAACCTTCCCCTTTCCAGAGGCTGGGAGCCTCGATGCACCAAAGATCGGGATGATCCAGGGGCTCTCTCACCGCCAGCAGCAGGTTTTTGCCAGCAGGGAGCAGGCAGCTGTTGGGTGACAGGGATTGGGTTTCAGGGTGGGCAGGGGCAGCTGGTAAACGCGTGGGAAGGGGTCCTGTCGGGCAGATATATTTTGGGAAGGAGGGGGAGCAGCTGATGGGGCATTCTGGCAGCTGCTCCTCGGGGGTGGGATGGAGCAGTAGGGAGGAGCTTCCCCCTTTTTACTGCTCTTACCAAGCCTTTGTCAGCCTCCGACCCTGCCCACAGGGAACCATTGCCATGCTGACCCTTCTTCTCTCCACAGGCAGGGCTGGCAAGGCCCTAGCCCAAGACACCTTCCCGGGGTGCAGGAGGGACCTGTGTGTGCTCCCCATGGAGATCCGGCGCGCTTTACCCCAGGACATGCGGGAGCTGCTACACTGCTTGAAGATGAGGAGCAAGTACGCCGTCCTGCTGGCCTTTGTCATCAGCCTCGTCATCATCGAGAAGGAGAACAACTTCATCTCCAGGTAGGAAGCGAGTACCTGAGCCACCCCATGCTTTGCAGCCTCTCTCCCCCAATCCTGAGCTCCTACGCAGCGGGAGCCCCCCAAATCCCCCGCCGGGATGCAGGGTGGTCCTGCTGTCCTCCAGGCTGGGCTGGGTCTCCCCGCAGGGTGTCAGACAAGCTGAAGCAGTCCCCGCAGGCGCTGGCAGAGGCCAACAGCACGGAGGTCAGCCCAGCACCGGCCGAGAACGGCTCCCTGGCCTCGCTGCAGGAGCTGGACGCTGCCTTCTCCCAGCTGAGGTCCCAGCTGTACAACATCACCCTGCAGCTGGGAGGTGACGGGGACCCCGGGCCACGGAGGCACGTTCTGCTGATGGCTACCACCCGCACTGGCTCCTCCTTCGTCGGGGAATTCTTCAACCAGCAAGGCAGCATCTTCTACCTCTTCGAGCCTCTCTGGCACGTCGAGAAGACGGTGACCTTCCTGCCGGGGGGAGCCAGCGCAGTGGGCTCAGCCCTGGTTTACCGAGATGTCCTCAAGCAGCTCCTCCTCTGTGACCTCTACATTTTAGAGAACTTCATCTCACCAGCCCCCGAGGGCCACCTGACGCCCTTCTTGTTTCGGCGGGACTCCAGCCACTCGCTCTGCGAGGAGCCTGTCTGCACGCCCAGCACCAAGAAGGTCTTCGAGAAGTATTACTGCAAGAACCGCCGCTGCGGCCCCCTCAACATCACGCTGGCGGCCGAGGCGTGCCGGCGCAAGCAGCACGTGGCCCTCAAGACCGTGCGCATCCGGCAGCTGGAGTTCCTGCAGCCGCTGGTGGAGGACCCTCGGCTGGACCTGCGCATCATCCAGCTGGTGCGGGACCCCCGCGCCGTCCTGGCCTCGCGCATGGTGGCCTTCTCCGGCAAGTACGAGACCTGGAAGAAGTGGGCTTCCGAAGGGGAGGCCCCCCTGCGTGAGGAGGAGGTGCAGCGGCTGCGGGGCAACTGCGAGAGCATCCGTGTGTCGGCGGAGCTGGGGCTGCGGCGGCCGGGCTGGCTGCGGGGCCGCTACATGCTGGTGCGCTACGAGGACGTGGCGCGGGCGCCGCTGCAGAAGGCGCGGGAGATGTTCCGCTTCGCAGGGCTGCCCCTCACCCCGCAGGTGGAGGAGTGGATCGGCAAAAACACGCAGGCGCCCCGCGACGGCAACGGCGTCTACTCCACGTGCAAGAACTCCTCGGAGCAGTTCGACAAGTGGCGGTTCAGCATGCCCTTCAAGCTGGCGCAGGTGGTGCAGGACGCCTGCGCCCCAGCCATGCGGCTCTTCGGCTACAAGCTGGCCAGCAGCCCCGCGGCGCTGGCGAACCGCTCCTTCAGCCTGCTGGAGGAGGCACAGCCCGCCTGGGTCACGTAGCGGCGCGGGGGGAAGGCGGCGGGGCGGAACGAGGGGCTGCGGCCGTGCTCCCGGCCGGTCCGGAGACGACCTGGGGGTCCCTGCTCCCGAAAATGCTCCTCGCTGCTGCCAGATGGCAGCCCCAGGAGCCGGAGCATCCTGGCGGAGCTGGTCCCAGGGTCCTGCAGAGCCTCAGTTACACAATTTCTCCGGGAATGGGGAAGTGGTAAGGGTGAGGGGCGGTGGGGACGGCACCAGGGCCACCTCCCCAACTCGGGAGCTGCACTGAGGAAGAGGAGGGTGAGGCCAAACAGAGGGGAACAGGACCAAACACCTCTGCCTTGCCACCCCCATGCCAGCTGGGACGGGGCAAGGACAAAATCCCTGTGGTGCCAGTGAGCACCCAGACCCCAGAGTCCTTACTGGTTTAGTGCCTTCATACACCAGCACAGACTGGAAACTGCCCACAGAGCCCTGGATGGCACTTGGGCTGCAACAAAATGAGGTGACTTTATGGTTTGGTGCTCTTCAAACTTGGTTTTGGAGGTTTGGGTTTTTTTTCTTTTTTGCCTGTGTATTTGCATACCAGATGAATTTATTTATTTATTATGTGAAAAGGAGGGGGAGGCTGGTCAAGGAGCTAAGCCCAAAAATCAGAGCAGTACAACATACCACAAAGGGAGACACCCAGAAGAGAGGTCACACTTTGGCGTGAGACCACCACGTGCCCTTCTGCATGATCTCTGGAGAGCCCCCGGGGACTGACAGGCTCTAACCCCCCCAGCCCCTGCGGCAGCGACTGCAAACTTCAGCAGTGCTGAAGGACGGTCAGACTTATTTGATTAAAAAAAAAAACCCACCAGCACAGAGTCCACAGCATCTCCTGTCTCTTAGTAGTGGTGGGTGTCCTCTGCCTGGGGGGAGCCCCAGAAATACCTGCCAACAGCACTGGTGGGTGACCAAACCTGGTAGAGTCCCAGAGAGTTTCAGGATATTTGCCATGAGCAGACGTGTACCCAGTGCCGAGCTGCCCACTCCAATTCACATTTCATTCATTAAAATGCCTATTTTTAGCCCTCTTTGTAGCTCGTTCTTTTTCTCCCCCAAGTATTTTGGGTTATGGCAGCCACCTGAGGGAAACGCCAAGCATTTTGGCGGAGATTGGTTGTCTCCACCTAAGGTTTGACGAGGAGCCCTGATGGGTCCCAGCAGCCGCATGTCCCCTTCTCCCCAACTAGAGCTGTTGGCCAAAAGCAAAAATAAATAAATGAAACGAGGCGGCGGCTGGCCGCAGCTGGGCTGCGTTTTGCCGGTCGAGAGGAGCGCGCTGGGGCTCCGGCGACGGGCTGCGGCTGGGCTGAGCTCACAAAAGCTGCGTTTTTGACCCAACAGGGAGAACAGAGGCGGCATTGAGGAGCGCGGGGCCGGCCGGCGGGGAGCAGCCGCGCCGGAGCCCCGGGCAGCCATCCGCCCGCCCGCCCCGGCTGCGGAGGTTTTCCGAGCAGGGCCGGGCGGCATCTGCCTTCAAGGTGTGATTTCAGGGTGCTCGGTGCCAGCCGGATGGTGAAAAGGCACAAAAGTGGGGATTTTTTGGCATACTCTCATCGCTCATAGGCGATGGACAGCGTCAGCCTCCTCCCCGCCTCACACGCAGCTCTCGGCATCACAAGCAGCCCTGGGGCTGCTCAGTGAATCGGGTTTTGTTTGGAGGCTTCCTGCTGGGAAAGCAGCAGGGTCACTGAGGTCAGATGGATATTCCGCAGCTGCGCGCTGGGAAAAGCCCATAGGGCTCAGCCAGCATGAGGGGGAGCACAGCCGGATGGAGGTTACTGGGAAATGCCTCTGGAAAAGCACCATTAGGTTGGCTTTTGCAGAGAAAAGAAATTTTAGGGTAATTGCTTGTGAAACAGCATGAGGGATGAGTAGCTGCTGAGCTGCCACAGCCGAAGAGGGGACATTGGGGAGTGCCCAGTATCCCCCTCCCATCCCACCGTGGGTAGAGGCGCTTCGGGGCTTGGAAAGCCGGGTTCAGGGGGCAAGGACAGGCAGATCCAGGAACATGGAAAACAAGCGGCGAGGGGACTGGGAGCTGGGCTGAGCCGGGCCAGAGGGAACGGCGACAGCAGCCCGTTCTCACCTGCGCTGCCTCAGCCCCGGCTGGCTCCAGCCTGCCACTGCTAGCCAAGCATAAGCATTTGTTCCTGGACACCCTCCAGCTTCCCGTCAAAAACGTCACAGGACAGAGAGAAAACATGCCCCCAACCCATGCAGATTTCCGCGGGGCTAATTGCTCCCATTAAACCCACGGACTCCTGCCCGGTGCCAGGCGCATCGGGAAGCCACAGGGAACAGGGCTCCTTTCGAGACTGGAGCAGCTGAATTCCCCCCGAGCTGGCTGGGGGGAGGTTTGCTCCCCCCACAAGAGGGGCCTCCTGCTCACCCTGCTCTGGCTGCTGCCAGGCCTTGCCTGGCTCTTTCCCTAGAGGACAAAAGGCATGGATTTGGGAGGAAAAGCACATGTTGGGAAAGTCATAGCAAGAGACAATGCTCTAGAGCAAGGACATACCTGCATCCAGACGGACCACGCAGGAAGCCCACACCGGGATCTGCAATGGATGCAGCCTCACCCTTTCTCATAGACACCAATGCCAAAAAAAAAAACCAACCCAGAAAGATCAGTCCTCTTTTCAAAAGATCTAAGCTTTCAGAAATAAAACAGTACTAAAGCTTGGTTTAAAATAAGGAAATAAAAGGACCCCAACCTGCAGCTGCACTACCTCCAGGCTCACCTCCCAGCCTGCTGCAGCTGCGCTTTGGGGAGAATTCGGGAGCACTGTGGTGATGCTAATTGTCACCAGAGAGACCTTTTCCACAAGTAGCCCAGAGCAGCGAGGGGACACGTGTCCCATGGGGCAGGGCCACCAGGCACAACTGCTTCTCCTTGGGGTCATTGCAGGTGACACGAGATGATGTAGCACCAGTGAGAGCTTTAATAAATGATGGATGTGCTGTTCCCCTCTAAATGGGATCTTTCTGGGAAATGATTCCCTCCTGCCAGTCTAATCCGGAGTTGACTTTGGATGGGAGGTACATCCTGCTGTTTCTCTGCCTCCCTCTCGGAGCACTCAGCTGGCTGGGGCCATGCTGGCATGGCTGGGCTTGCTGTGGAGAGGCAGTTCTTGCTTGAGGCAGAAGCTGCTGGTGCCAAGTAATAGAGCAGTCAAGGTGGGCAAGTCTCTGAAATGCCACCTTAGATGCCCTGCAGTTTAACACCCAGGTGGCCCTGCTGGGCCATGAAGCCAAGCCACCAGGTTGGTCCATAGAAATCCATAAAAAGGCCTTTTCCCAGCCCGGCATGAGGTTTGTCCCAAACAGCAGAAGTGGTGGCTGCCCTGCCAGCTGCCCTGACCCCCCATTCCCTTCCCCTCACTTGTTCCAGCTCCATTTAATGGGATCGGATGAGCTAATCCCACATGTCTCCTCGCAGCACTATCACATGGGATTTCTGCACAGGGGCTGGAGGGAAGGAAACCCATCATCCCAGCCTGCCTGCGCTCACCCAGCCCCGCTGGCTTCTGCTGCAGGCCAGATCCACCCTTGCCCTTCTCTCCATCGTGGGGCTTGGTGTGGTTCCTGCAGGGAGCTGGTCCATGGCTACAGCTGCACCATCCAAACATCCAAGCACCGGGTCAGTGGGGAGAGCGATGGGCCAGCAAGGGATCCAAGGGCTGCAGCACATGTGGACATTTCAGCATTAAATGACAACCTTGTTTTCTGTTGTGTTTTTCTAAGAGATTGCATGCCTGACCAGACTGCATTTCTTGGTCTGCATCCCATATTTATCCTGTAATTACACCTTTGGACAAAGGCTGCCTGTCTGTGAGGCCCATTTTTTTAAGGACACAGTTTTATTCTATGCTCTGCTTTCACTGTAATGAAATCTGGGGGGCAAGGGGAAGAACACTCCCCACATCAGGAGTGAAAGCTGTTCTTTCTCAAAAGCTGCCCCAAGAGCAAAGGAGTTTGCTCAAGCCCTCTCCTTTTTCCCAAAGAAACTCCAGTCACTGACATTCTTTATGCTTCTATACCACTCCACAAGGATTAATGCCACAAACCAAGTTATCCTGTAAAAAAAGCTGCCACCACACTGTCAGTCCGTGGGCTCCGCTGCTGGAGGAGCCAGACAATTTCCAAGGAGATCCCTGCAATCCTTATAACCAGGCAGCTGACATGAATAAAGCTGATAAAGCTTCTTGTTGCACCTGCCTGGATCGCAGCACAATAAGAGATGAATTCCCACCAAATGGCATTCCTGTAAAATTCCCAGTATCTGCTGTATCCTTGGCTCTGGAGGGGCAGGGAAGATCTGCATGGCACAGAACCCAAAGGTGGCTGCAGGAGCTGTTTGAGCTGGGGTTTCCTCCAGCGGGAAGGACGGCCCATGCTTGGTCCCAGGGCTTGACAGGAGCCTGGCCACCCCTGGTTCCCCAAAACTTGCCTTGGGATGAGCCCCAGTTTGTAGATGGCGATGGCAGGTGAGGTGAGGCCTGTCACCACAGCCCACTGAGCCTGGCTAACTCATCCTGCTGCAGTGTGCAGGAAAAGAGGAGCTGGGGAGCACCTTGGCACAGAGCGCGGTGCGATCCCAGAAGAAGGGGAAGGACATTGTGCCACAGCCCTGGGGTGGAGTGGAGGGAGACACCAGCTCCCCACGGCTCTTCTCATGGATACAAAGTTCCCACCCTTTTCTGGGTGGGATCTGTGACCAATTTATGGGCTGGCACGCACAGAGATGCTGCCTATAAATACACGTGACTGGTCCAGCCTGACCAAAATAGGGTGATTTTGGTGCTGTCATCCATGGGAAGCAGCTTGTCTTCTGCTGGAAATGAAAAATGAGGTTTGTTGGGGAGAGAAAAAATATAAATGGGACCTTGTTGATTTCTGCTAAAAAAGTAGACTTTTATGTATAAGGTATAAAATAGCCAGTGCTGATGTTTAAAAGCAGCCAAGAACGGTCTGAACTGGCTTTTCCAGGTGATTCTTTGCCCTGAACTGACACAATTCCACCTTGGCTGAAGCAGAGCTCCCTGACATGTGGGGGCAACCAGCTCACCCAGGCAAAATGGGGAGCTATGGGGCAAGGATGGGCCAGACAGTTTGTCTAGAGCAATCCCTCATCCCTGGGAGACTCAAAATCCTTCTTTCCCTGAAGCAGAGCCTCCAGAGGCACGGCCAGAGAGCTGCAGCCACACTGGTACCACTGAGGCTGTCACAGGATGATGTGCAGGACACGTCTGTGGGCAGAGGGAATGTGGTGCATGAGGCTGCTGATACAGGAGAGGATTTTGGGTTTTGCAGAGATGGCTGTGGGCCAGAAACAGAGTCTCCAGCAGCTCAGGCTTGGCAGAGAAGGATGGGGCCTTCAGCCTGGCCCAGGTGAGAGAGCTGCTCTCTAGAGGAGGGTGAAGGGAGGAATGTTATCCCTCTTCCAGCCTGTCTGGGCTATCACAAAGTTAGAGAGGCCAAAGTGCCCTGATGATCGGTGTGGGCAGGACAAAGATGCAGAGGCTTACAGGGGTTTGGGCGAGTGCAGAGCAGGGGCACTTGTGGCATCCTAAAGTCTCCCCAGGCAGCACCGTTGTACCCATCCTTGGATTAATCATACTTAGAGGGACGTCTGTTAGCTCTGGGTGATGTTGGATTAAACCTGATGAGGAGAGGACTCACAAACAGGTATATACACCCATGCTGCCTGTCTCAGCATGGCAAACTGGGGCAGGACCATCTCACAGAGCCCCTTCCCTACACCTCTGCCTTCCCACTGGACCCCTGCCATGCCACAGGGAGCATTCGGTCCATGGGGCAGCTGTGAGGAAAAGTCCAGGGAGCCTGGAACAGGGCAGGGCAGTCACTGCCCACATGCCTCTGCCCCACCGACCACCAGCAGGACACAAACCCCTCTCTGAGGCTCACCAGCTTTCACCACCTGCCTGCAGCCAGCTGGAGAAATACCATCAAAACATCCCACTTGCCAAACCTGAGACCTCACCTGTGCACAGAATGCTCCCTCTGCCCACAGCTTTGGGCATTCCGAGTTTCTTCCTGTTTGCCTGGGGCTGGATATGAGGTTTTCACAAAGGCTTCTTTTACCCTCCCTATTTGCTCTGGGCACTCTTATCGCCATTGACCTTATCTTGCCTGTTCATGCATCTCCAACTCGCTAGCCCAGAATATTTTTCCCCTTTTTTTTGGAAGGTTGCCCTGACCTTCTGTTGTCCAACTGGATTCACCTGCCGGAAGCCCTCATATATACCTGGAGGGGGAAAACACCAGGTGACAGGGGAAGTTATCAGAGCACTCCTGGAGTAATGGATTGCTCCCAGCAGTGGGTATGTGCTGTAAAATACAGGCAAATGCCTGGCATGAAAAGCCCAAAACTGCCTCTGGAGAAGACAGAGCTGGGCACAAAGGTGCAGAGGAAGGGGGATGGGGCAGAAGCACTTGGGAAGTAGCAATTCATGCTCAGTATCCTCATCTGCTAGGAATGGGCCTTTGATCCAGCTTTGTTCCAGCAGGATGAAATGCAAAGGAAGCTATACAGGTAAAGACAACGCTGCCAGGACTGGGGTGGGTGCCACAAGAGATGCCAAGTAACCCTGTCCATGTAATTTGAGGGAAGAGCTTAAACTGGATCTAACTTGCAGAGTTCATCCCCTTAGAAATGGAGGTATGTTTGGTTTTTTACAAATTTTTCTCCGAATTGTGCTTTCCCAAAGCCAGTCATTGCCAGGCTCTCCCAGCAGCCTCCTCACAGAGGTACCATGCCAGCACCAGGAAAAAAGACAGGAAGCAGACCTGGAGCACTGTTACTCCGGGGATGTTTCCCAGCCTCTGGACATTCATAGCTCCTGGATCTTCTGGCCAGGACAGGTGCCTCTCCGTTTAGCAGCTGTGAAGGGTTTATATTGCGCTGATTATTCAAAATTATTTTTCTCCTATTGAAAATTTTAGCATTCCCAGCTGAGTCCTGTGTACCAAACAGCACCAGCCTACCCTGGGTGTATTTCAGTGCAGCCACGGCCTTTCCCATCCAGGAGCTCCCCCACTCCGGCTATATTGTTGTCTGTCCCGTCCCTCCCCTCCCAGCTCTCTTCCAGGCTGAAGAGTGTGGGGTGCAGGAACGTCCCTCCGCTGCTTTCGACCCCTCTGTCACCCTCCTTTCCCAGTTCCCGAGCCCCTCGTGCGGCCGAGGCAAGGGTGCGCTGGACTTGGACACCGCGTCCCGTGTCCCCACGGCCGAGCTGGCTGCACCCTCTGGCGGCAATCCTGAGTCCAGGCCCTGCTTTTCCAGGAAAATTCCTTCGTCGTGTCCCACCCACAAGGTTGGAGGGAGTTTTGCTGGTAGGGGGTTTTGGCACCGGGCTGTGTTTCGCTGAGGGAGGGATGAGGAGCAGGGGGGGAGCAGGGGAGTGTGGGGGCAGCTCTGCCAGCTCACAGCACTGCAGTCTGTGCAGCAGCTATTTTTATCCACAGGGCCAGCAGCTATATTTATCCAGAATGCCACAGGAGCCGAAAGTCTTCGGGGCAAGTTCTGTGCTGCGGAAGAACACGATCTGGATGTCCTTTGTACTGTCAACCTTCTCCACTCCCTACTCCCATTCTCCAGGGGCGCTTGCTACCTCCTCAGCCCTTCCCTGCTCCTCTTCATGTCCCACTATCTCCACCGTGGTGATGCTGAGCTCGTGTCCCTGCCCATGGCAGAGAGGTTGGAACTAGATGGTCTTTAAGGTCCCTTCCTACCCAAACCATTCCGAGATTCTGTGATCTTCCCTCCGTCCCTCTTGCACAGCCATGGACTCCCTTTCCTGCTCCACTCAGATCAAATACATGTTTTCTGTGTTTAAGTTGGACATCAGGAGGAATTTCCTTACAGAAGGGGTGATTAGACGTTGGAATGGACTGCTCAGAGAGGTGGTGGATTCACCATTCCTGGAGGTGTTTAAGGAGAGATTGGAAAGACTAAGTGCCATGGTCTGGCTGACATGGTGCTGCTTGGTCATAGGTTGGATTCGATGATCTCAGAGGTCTTTTCCTAACTGATTCTGTGACTCTGTAATCTTCATTTCCCTCTCCAAGGGGTTGTTTCTTTGGGTGGAGTGGGCCATCCTCCGCTGCATTTTTCACCCTGTCTGCAGACTTGTGAAGTTTAGAGCACAGCTCTTGGCTTGTAAAGCCTTTGGTTCCCTTCTCACAGGGGTATGTACGTGGGGGGCTGCTACGATCTGCTTACTGAAGTTCTTAGAAATACCCCTGCCTGAATTAAGGTGCAAACGAGACCATATGCCAGTCCCAATAGCATGGGTTTTATTTGATAGCAAATATGAGAGAGAGAGAGAGAAAGAAAGAAATAGAATATAGTTGGGGGGGCAGGGGGACAGAAAGAGAGTGATAGGGACAGAATAAGGAAAATATCACCACTCCGTGGATCCCAACACGATGTTCCATTGATCCTGTCCAGCTGGTCTTCCTGGTGGTGCAGGTCCCCTCGAAAAGCACAGAATCCGATGGGTTAATACATGCTCAGGCTAGGTGGGAAAACCCAGGCACCTCCCTGGGGCGGGAGAGGGGGAAGTTTCCCACTGTCTCTCACAACAGGCTCCAGGTTTGTTGCAGCACGTGCCGTCCTGTGGTGCAAGGCTTCAGGAATAACTCTGGGGGGGCACTTCGGGGGTCTTTGATGGATTATGACACCCCCTCAGCTGCCTCTTGTGTGAATGTCCCATGGATGTGGCCTGCGGGGCTGGGGGTTCCACAGCTGGGCCAGTTTGTGTAAGGGAGGAGGGGTGTTCAGTGCCTCTGACCAGAGGTTACACCGGAAACCTCCTCCCCCTCCTCGTTTTGGGGGGAGTAAACCTGGCTTCTGCGGGCTGTGGTCTCCCCCACCCCAAACTCAGCCAGGGAAGAATCTCTGCTGCGTTTGGCTTTCTTTTGGATGCATTCCTCTCCTTCAGCCTTGTTTGTTTTTTCCTAGGCCTGAGAAGGCTAAAGAATGGGTTTTCCCCTTTATCTCATCTTAGTGGTTTAACTCACAGTCCAAAGTGACAGTCAGGTGTCTTCAGGGAGCCTTCTTTGGTTGCAGCTTCTTGATGCAGTTTTTGTTATAATGCCCAAAACTTTATATCAGTGTTTGAGGCACGAACTATTTCAGTCTCTGGCAGGGGCTTAGGGCAGGTGGCAGGTGAAGTGCTCTGCGCTCGGGACACGGTGCTCTCCCGGCAGGACGGACCCTCCGGCCGGGCAGCGCCGGCTCTGGAAGCTGCGGGAGCCGCTCAGCGCCGAGGAGCCCGGCTCCGCCCGCAGCTCCGCCCGGGGAGGCCGTGCGCGCCCCGGGCCGGCCCCTGCGCCGGGAGCGCGCAGCTGCCCGCTCGCCATGGGCTCTCGCCTGTCCCTGGACGACTCCGTGCGGGTCGTGGTGGTCGGGGGCGGCTTCGGAGGGACGGCGGCCGCCAGCCTGCTCAAGTCCTGGGCCGTCCCCTTCGTCCTGGTGGACGTGAGAGATGCTTTCCATCACAACGTGGCCGCCCTCCGGGCCGCCGTGGAGAGCGGTAAGGGCTCGGGCAGCTCCCCTGTCCCACCGGGATCGGCGGAGGGATGCGGGGAGCGGCGGGGAACGGGGTGCTCGCACTGCCTCCTCCGCCCTGTGATGGTGAAAGACTTGATGTTTTCCATCTGGGAAACAAATACTTGGCTCCGGGAGGACCCACAAGCCCGTCTGTGGTCAAGCTAATTGCACATCTGCTAGGAAAACTGAGCAAAAACTGCTCAGACCGTGTCCCTCCTTCCCCCCTCCCCCCCTTTTGTTTTTAATTTCAAGAGTTTAGAAGGTGACTAAGCTAAAAGCAGCAGCAGCTGGAAGGGGTGAGTCAGTCACTTTCCGTACCTGGCCCTTGAAATGTGGAGCAGCTCAGCAGTGAGGCCCTGGATGACAAAACCCTGTCAGAGAGCTGCTCAGGCCTGTCTGGGCCCTCAGCTGGATCCTGGGCCCACCCCATTTCTCCAGTCACCGGGGAATTTAGGGGTAAAATATCACACTCAAGGCTGGGAACAAGCATCAAAAGGATAGCAAAAGTTTGGTCTGAGAGGCAGATTACATGAAAAAAGCCTCTGACACCCAGCCTGAAATTGCCAGGACCATAGAAACAGTTATGGGCAAACCAGTACAGGAGATATGAGAAGCAGAGACAAAGCCATCTAGCCCAGCGTGTCACCTGATCTGAGATAAAGGTCTTTAAGCTCCTTGCTGGGCAGAGATAACACACAGCAAAGGCCCGGCCCACAGCCCCAGATGCATGCCATGCCTTTGTCTGAGCAATGACAGCGTGGGGGGGGCGGGTTAGAGAAGAAGGGGTTGCTAGCCTCCACAGAAGGAGAGCTCTCCCATTGCCTCCTCTTCCCACAGGATTTGCCAAGAAGACTTTCATCTCCTACTCGGTCACCTTTGGGGACAGCTTCCGACAAGGCAAGGTCGTGGGCATAGACCCTGGGAGGCAACAAGTCTTGCTCAGTGACGGTGAGGTGGGTATTGCAATGACCTGGCTGCCTTGTGGGATCACCTGCTAGTGCAGGGATTCAGCCTTCAGCACGGTGTGTTCCATCCTCCTGAAGAACTTGACATCCTTCCCTGCACGGCACCATCCCTTCCATCCAACCTAAGTGGCCTAGAGCTGTGCTGGGATGTGGGTGTGCAGTAAATACCCAACCCCGTCTCCTGCTCAGCTGAGCTTTTATTCTCAGAGCTGGATTTAGAGCTCAACAATTAACCCTGGGGCTCAGATCCTTATTTAACTGCCGGAAGAAACAAGAGCAGCAGCATCAATCACTCTTTCCAGCCAGAGCATCTCATCTCTTTTCAGGAGAGGGTGGAGGAGAGAAATTAGTCTCTAGAACCAGCTGTGAGTGTCCAGCATAAATATTATTCCCTGTAAAGATAGGGTAATTTCTTTAAAGCTTTTAGCTCACCTGAATGGTGCCTCCCTCAGACCTTGAGGAACAATTTACTTGGTGTCAGCTGGACCAGGTCTCTTCCTAAAGTCACTTCCTGACAGTGACAAGTACTTTCCTGGTTACCAGCAAGGGATAGAGGTGAGGAAATGAGTGATCAACACGTGAGAGGCAACCACTGTATTCTATGCTCCGTTTTTAAGTGTCTAATCTCCCATTCTACCTTCTGCCCTCCCAGGAGCTTCACTACTCCCATCTCATTCTTGCAACAGGCAGTGATGGGCCATTCCCTGGGAAGTTCAGCCAAGTCATTGACATGGAAAGTGCCATCCAGACCTATGAAGACATGGTTAAAGAGGTGAGGAGTCAACTCCTACTAGGTGCTGCCTGCCTTTGTTCAGCCTCCCTGTCCCAGATACCACTGTGGCTGTCTGGAGCCAGCTGTGTCTAAGAGAAGGGGACCATGAGAGACCATGGTGTCCACAGGGAGCAGCCAGGACAAGGGGCTCATCATGGCTTCTCTAGCACAGGGGAAAACCTGAAATACTCAACAGTGTTACAGGGTAGGCAGTAAGAGTGCGAAAGGCACTCCTTTCTTGTTTCCTCTTAATGAACTAAAGAGGTTTATTGCTGTTGGGCCTGTGCTGTGTCTCAGAACATCTATGGTGTGACTGAAGGTATTCTGGCTTCCTGCAGTTTGCAGTTCCCTTGTAACACAAATTTTCTCTTGAAGATTGAGAAATCTCAGCGCATTCTGGTAGTGGGAGGTGGTGCTGCTGGAGTGGAGATGGCAGCCGAGATCAAAACGGAGTACCCGGACAAAGAGGTAGGAGCATCTTCATCACAATTAACTTCATCCTGGTTTCTGAGACTGTTCTGTGATGGTGCTGCTGGAGGTACCTGAGATGACTGCACATCCAGTGCAGTTGAGCCTGTAGCCAACCACCAGCAAGGACTGTGGCACTAGGTGCTCCTTCCTGGCTTGTTCTTGCAGGCATCAATCAGGGTGGAGGAAGGCCAGCTATAGCTGGTCCCACCTTGCATGCAGCATGTCCTGTTCTGTTCCCGTGTCCCCATTTGCTGTTTTGTCCCCTACAGGTCATCCTCATTCACTCAAAAATTGCCCTGGCTGACGTGGAGCTGCTAGCCAGTGTCCGTCAGGAGGTGAAAGAGATCCTCCTCAGGAAAGGAGTTCGGCTCCTGTTAAGTACGTCCCTAACGATGCCTCTGAAGACCTACAAACTGCCCTTCCTTCAGCCAAAGAATCTCCTGATGTCCTCTTTCTGACTTTTTTGGTTACACATGGCCCCCTTGGATTCCTGTTTCTCTGGGTTAGCTGTAAACCACAGCCTAGTAAACATTTGTGACCCAGGGCTCTCTGTTGCAACAGGTGAAAAGGTCAGCGACGTGGAGAACCTCAGGCCAAACCAGTTCCAGAAAGACACGGTAGTAAGGACAGAGAGGGGCACCGAGGTGGTTGTTGACATGGTGGTGCTGTGCACAGGGATAAAGATTAACTCTTCTGCATATGCTGCTGCATTTGGTAAGTGAAAAAACCAAACCACTGTGTGGGGAGAAGCAACACAGTTCTTCAGTGTCTGGTGTTTGAGGGGTGTGAGGTGGGGAATGAACCGTGTACGGCCTGCGGGGGTGATCCTACTGAAATATCAAAGGATGATGCATTGCACGAGACTGCAGTGATTAACTACAGCAAGGCAAAAAGCATCTCTTCCCTGACACATAGAAAAGAGGCTGAAAAACAACCCCTCACTTTGTGTCAATTACATCAGCAGCATTTTGGGGTCTCGGGCCACACCAAGCAACACAAAGCTGCTTCTAAAAACCTGCTGTTTGGTCAAACAGGTGACAAAATGGCAAGTAATGGTGCTTTGAAAGTTAACAAGCACCTCCAGCTGGAAGGCTACGAGAACATCTATGCCATTGGGGACTGTGCAGATCTGAAAGAGCCTAAGATGGCCTACCATGCTGGGCTCCACGCCAACGTCGTGGTGACAAATATCATCAACAGCCTGACACAGAAGCCTCTCAAAACCTACCAGCCAGGTAAGGTCAGCTTCTAGCACCTGGCCTTAGGTGTTGGGCTGCTTTTCTGCAAGGAGCAGCTGTCTAACGTGCATGGGACTCTGAACTCACTGAATTCACTGTGAAGGAACTCACAGCTGGGGTTGATTATGCCATCTTATAGCTCAGGCCTCATCATAGTCCTTGACAAAGACGCAGTGTAGATATTAATTACCTGTGTCAGTCTACCACACAATGTGTCCTTTCTTCACTAATGGCTTGATAAATCTACTGGTGGGAGTCTGCTATTCGTCAAACTTATTTTCCTTTCTTGAAATTGCTCACTGTCCATTTAAATCCCAGGAATAAGATGACTTCCCTTTTCCTTCTTTCTCCCCTTAAATTAAAACAAACACAAACTGAACAATCTGGTCTCAAAAATCTAGTTGGGTAATGGGTCTTCTTGTTCATGAACACTGATGTAAACACTTAGCAGAACTCTGCTGAAAGCTGTTCCGCGTGGATGCAGGGGAGCTGGACAACACTTGCTTGACTTACACCTCTACATCTTCTTTGCAGGGTCACTAACCTTCCTGCTTTCCATGGGCAGGAATGATGGTGTAGGTCAGGTGAATGGTTGCTATGTGGGACGTCTCCTGGTGACCATTGCCAAGAGCCGGGATCTGTTCGTCTCCAAGAGCTGGAAGACAATGGGACAGACAATGCCCTCTTAAGAGGGCACCAGTAACAATCCAGCAAGGAGTACAGCAACTGGAAGAGGGTGAGGGTACACTTCTATTGCTTGGACTGACTGATGTTGTCCTCTGCAGCACCTCCTCAAGCCCCCTGTGCCACATAAAAGGGGTGCCTGCCTTGCTGTAAAGGGGAAGGAGGCATTTCCCAAATAAACTGCACAGAAGTTCCCATGATAAAAAACAGGGAAGAAATGTTTCTTTTACTTCCCCCGCTGAGTGAGCTCTGAGCAAGAAGCTTGGCTTACCTTGATTTGTAACAATAAACACTGTGGTTTTCAGAAACTCTGTGGTTTGTTTGTAATGTGTTGTTGTTTTGGTTTTTTTCCCTGGCTTTCTCTATTCTTGCTCTTCTAAGAAGGACCTGCTTCTTACAGATCTGGCATCTGCTCTGCTTGCAGGGAGAATGGCTCGCACTGCTGCCAGGGTAATGCCTGTCTAAAACCTGGAAGGGGATATGGTAGGCCTGGAATTCAACAGAATATAATACAGCTTTGTGTCAAAATCTCGTCAGCAGCTTTAATTGTGTCACTTATAGCACTAAACTTCAGTCAGAAAAGCTGTTGGTTGTCATACAGCAAGCACTTAATTACAGATGTTGCTGCTTTTTTTTCTTTTTCCTTTTTTTTCTTTTTAGGGTGAGAAATTCCCAGAGCAAAATTAGGGTTTATAATAATAACGACACTTGACACATCTTTTTCTTTTTTTCTTATAAAACAAACAAAATCACCATGAAATATTCTCAGTAATTACAGAGGTTATTGTGAGAAAAAGCAAAACAGAAGCTCCTCATGCATCACTTCTAAAACCCTTTTCCCCTCTCTGTGGGCTGAAGGCAGAAGTTTGCCATCTACCCTCAAGGAAGGGGAAAAGGGAGCAGAACATTTTTAAGAGCTTTCTTTAAAGTGGAGTGTGTGTGTGTGTGTGTGTGTGAAGAAATCATGACTACAAATCTAAAATGAGGTTACTCTTTAAAAACTTCTAAACTAAAGTAACAAGGGACACTAAACTCCTGAAGACAGACAGTAACTCAGTTGCTTAAAGTGATAAAAATGGCATGAAGAAATCAGACTAAACCCCTCTCATCTCTAATCACAGCTCTCCATCAAGTCACAACACATCACACTACTACCACTCCCCCTCCTTGTCACACTGAAAAAATAAAACCCACCTCTAATGCTTTTAATGCTACTCAAGTTTGTTGAAAAATAAAGTTTCATTTGGCTGCCATTGCTACTTAGTGTCTAGCTTGGCCATTTCTTGCACGTAGATACCAATGCTTTCACTGTCGAAGAGCAGAAAGTAAATGTTCTTCAAGGAGGAAGAGCTGGTGCCGTCGAAATGGGTGGAAATAGCTCTGAGGGTCACCTGGGCTGCCGTCTGTTTTGGGAAGCAGTTTCTGCGTGGTCAGGGAAGAAAAGAGAGCAGGTGAGTGTTGAGCAGTGATGCTGACAGGAACAGCCAGAGCTGGTCCAGCCACAGGCTGCTAAGACAGTGCCAGCTGCAGTTTGGCACACCCCACGGTTTTGACAGCAATATTCACCTGCTGCTGAATTAAGTTTCCTTGCTGGCATAGCTGCTGTTTTCATCTGCTTCTACTTCTTATGACCGCACAACATTTTTTTAACGCTTGCCCTTAGAACTAAACTTTTCCATGCCACCCTGGGCAGGCTAAAAATTTCAAAGGAGGATTATTTTTTTAGCTGAAAACTGAAAAAAATCCCAAACCCAAAACATCACCTACTTAGCTGACTTCCTCACTCTGTCATTAAAATACTTTGCTTGTGATTCCTGTGAAAATAATTGAAATTACAACTCCAAGCCAAATTAGGGTCGAGATGCATTAATTCACTCCTCTTGATGGTGATATTCTCTAACCTACAATCATATTTATATTGAAAACCATCAGAAAGATCTGCCACAACTGAGGTATCCCATCTATTGCAATGTTACATTAGTTACATAGTTCCTAAGATGGGACAGAGGAAAATGAAAATTCACAGATCTGATACAGTACTGTTCTTTATCTACTCACAAAACCAGCATTTCCTGTGCAGACATGTAGGTAGAATAAAATGAGAGCAAAACCAGGAAGTCCTATTTGAAAAACTGCATTTAAAAAAAAAAAATTGAGGTCCTATGATAAAAGAAGTATAAACCAGCAGCACCTGGTAAGGCTTACTCTCTTTTTCTCTTAGGAGGATTAATTGTAAGAGCAACAGAGAGTGAAATGGAACAATGCAGCAGAAGAATCTGCACTAAGACTAATGCTCCAAGAATGGATTATTCTACCTCTATGCTCTTAGAAGACATGAAGTCTAGAAGCTTTTTCTATTGGCATTAAAAGCTACAGTTCGTTTTTGAAAGTTGCACTTTATATTAAAGTTAATGTATGTTAAAATATATATATTTAAAGTATATAAAGTATATATTTTTATATATAAAGTATATATATAAAAATATATATTAATAAAGTTAATGTTAAAATATTTTAGCACATTTTGCTTTGACTGAAAACCATAAACAAAAATATCTAAAAATTGACTAAAAATTGCACTGTTTAAATTCTATTTATTCTTTTGTCCTGATCCACAAAAATATTATTTTGCTTTGCACAGTGTGTAAAAATGGCACTTTCACCCCCTGTGTATTCAGTGATGTGCGGTGATTTCACTGATCAAATGCAGTTTTACTTTCATTTTACTCACTGTCAGGCCAACAAAACTGGACTGTACTCTGCACTCAACTCTTTGGGCACTACTACCAAAATCAGTATAGACATTTCAAACTTAATACAAGCATGTGAACTCTAACAAAAGATAACTTCTGCAGTTAGCAGGGCTTGTGTAAGATTTCTTGTCATCAGAGACCAACAAACTGTTGATTTAAAAGAAATTTAAAAGATAAAAAGAAGAAAAAAAAATTCAGATTTCTTAGTCAAGCACATTCGGCTTGCTAGTTATGGAGGAGGAAATGTATATCTTCACACTTGGTTTAACAGTTTTCCCTTTCGAAAGCAGAACTACATTTGAGAAAAACTGATTTTCTTCTGAAAGAAAAGTTTTGTGTGACAAGTCTTTTAAATATCTCTTCTTGGGAGGGCTTAAGTGGACACCCCACATCCACGTAGCTCAGGTGGCATCGCTGTTACCTGCCTTCAGTATTATGCTGGTATAATCTTATTAGTACAAATGCAGGTTTAATAAGACTCCCCACAGCCAAATGAAGGGACACAAAACCCGAGGTGGTGCAGAGGAATGAAAATGACTGCCTAGCAATAGAAAACACAGCAAGCCCACTCAGCTCTCCTGTGGGTTAGCTAATTTCTCTTTATAAAGGCTCTCTGGCAGTGTCATGCAAACACTGCACTTCACGCTGGATTCCTCTGGAGCAGCACGGTGTCAGATGGCAGCAGCAGAGGCAGGGTCACAGAGCAGAGGGCACCTCTCTGTCACAGCAGCAGCTCTGACAGCCAATTCCACCTCTGCTACCCAACACAGGGAGTCCTACCTGCCGCTGGGAAACGGAGGGAAAGCCACAGACTTCAACTTCTTGTCTTCTGCAGCTGTTAAGCAGTTCTTGACAGTCTCCTCGAGCTGCTCTTCACACTTGTCTGATCCCCACTGTGGGATGTGACAGTGGATGACAAACTTTGCTGCTAGGCCGCTAGACTGAGTGAGTGCAGCTAACACAAATGAAAATATAACATTTAGTTTGGAACAGAAACCACCCTGCAGTGACCTCTCAACCCAACGTGCCTTGTTCATTACGTAACCTCTCCAAAGGAATACATTCGGAATTAAAATAAACCCCAACGGCTTGCTTGCCATCATAACCTGTCTCATCATTCCTTTTGTGATCAATCATTATTTCTTTGGAGACCAAAGAACCCAGGGCTCATTTGGTTAGCACACAGCTACTCAATAATGGTTTTTAGCTCTCTCATTCAGCATGGCCTCTGGGTCTGTTTTATGCAAAGTATGAAAACCTCACCCTGAACACAGTATCAGTAATCCCTACGGACGTTTCTGCAGCGCTGTCACAGAACGCTTTTCACGAATATCCTGCATCATCATCATCATTACAGCTCCAGAGTGTTGGGGAGTAATATTTAGACTCACTTCACAGCTGGGTAATTTCAGACAAGGACATGAAAATCAAAGTTGTCCCCATCAGTTATGCCCAATTAGGAATCTCAGATTAATTTTTCAGAAAGCCTGATATTTGTCCAGGACCTGCAGAGTCCACAGCATGGCATCAGTTTGCTTTTGTTGTAATTGTCACCATCAGCACTAGTGGAAGTCTAGGTCTTGGTAATCTCAGGTTAAACACACTGAAATTAGCTGTGCAGGAAGGAATTAGCCCATGGATGAAAAACCAGGATGTATTCAGTTGTTCACCATCACAGAGGAATTCTGTTGTAGGCACAGAGGAATTCTGTGCCACTTAAATTTTAACCAGGTGTCAATAGCATAAAAGGAGTCTATCTTCTAGCTGGGTAGTGATGTTGACAGAGAAAAGTAGTTTACTTTGATTTTACAGCACATAAATTTGATTTGATATGAAAGTAAAGCAAATTATCTTGTATAAAAATTTCCCTATTATTTCATATGATAAAACTATAAAACTCAATTAGGAAACTTCCAAAACTAGACTATTTAAAGCGTTTATTTTCTTGGGCATAGAGATACTAAGCCAAATAAGGTATATTGTAACTTTTCTCCATCTGTCTTCCAGACATCTTCAATTGGTTTAATCTGTCCACAAAGGAAAGCACAATCTCAGGTCCCAAACTATTCCCTGCTACAATGTGTAAACCCTTGAAGGGAGCTCTTCTAATAAAGTAGCTGTAGTGCCTGAGCAATTGCTCTTCCAAAAAGTGTGCCAGTTCTGCAGATCATATCACATCTTCATCTGTGTTCAAAGTAAGGTAATTATTTAGGTTATATACTGTTAATCAAATATGCATAAAGAGGAATAATTTATAAAGTATCACTAATTTTTCTTGCGCCTCATATGTTAGGCTGAGAACTGTTTCTGATTCTCACTAAGGCTGCAGTAAAATCAGGGCAGGAAAGATGGCACAAGATTTCCTTAATTTTGGACTCCCATGGACAGAAATTGCCTAAGACAAATTGATCAGTCTAAAGACAGAATGTGCACAGCACACAGGTATCCTGTTCTTCCTTTTCTTCCCTCTCAGCAGGCTGCCCATATCAGCAACAGCTTTGAAGAAACATTTACATCACATAAACAATGACACATAATATCAAGAACAGTTCAGAATGTCCAGAGAAAAGAATATATAAGATGAGCCACGTCCAAAAGACAGCAGAGTATCCTTTTTACCTTCAGCAACTTCTAAAGGTCCTTGAGATTTGCGAAGCTCTTTCACTGTTTCCAAGAATTCTTTCCCTCCAGCCTTTTCCAGTGCCTTGCCTGCAAAGACACAGAGCAAAAGGCCTTGGCTTCAGAGTATCAGTGTGGATGAACAAGTCCACATTATTTAAAAGAACACTGTACACACACTATCCTGTCTCCCTCTATCAGCAGCAGCTGATGTTTATGTTCACCACTCTGCCTAGACACAGATAAAGTTTACTCTTCATGATTTTGAAGAGCCCTGTATGCTGTTACTGGAAATTGCTTTAATATAAATATCTGTAAGAATGCTATTTACTCTGATTTATGGCTAAAATAGTGTGGAGTGGGATTTTCAGGACTCAGATTTTCAGCCTCCAAAATGGACTCAACATACAAACCATACTACTTGCTGAAACAAACACAGCTGGGATGCCAGTGAAGGTCTTGATGACTGAAAAACAATGATCCAAAAGCCTGCTACTACATTCTGTGCTCCCTGTGCAACTGACTGAAGAGCTTTTTACCTCCCTCCTGCTTAAATTTCTGTATTTGTGATAATAGTAGTTTCTTATTTCACATGAGCAGTATAAGTCTTTGTACATGACTATTTCTAAATTATGTAACATCCTACAATGAAAGTCATAGTTAGAAGTGTTATTAATATATAATTTTGCAATGCAATTTTCAGATGCAAATGTAAAAATAAGCCAATAAACACCTCAGTCATATTTATTTACACCTTTGCTGCTCATGTGCTTCAACAAATTATCTGTGTTCTGTTTGTCATTAAAAAAAGATAAACTAGTGATCAGCCTGTTATACCTAGTCAGATCCAGACTGATTTTCAGAAGCTGTAAGTGATATTTTATGGCCTAGGGTAGATTTAGGTGAAACAGGATGGGATCTCAGCAGGCAGCCAGTAGACCAGCTACTGTTCCAGCTCTAGATGTGTTTTTTCTGCACGAACAGAGCCTCACCTATTTCCTCCTTGAGGTCTATTTCAGCAGTCGTAGGGTGAACGATGCCTTCTACTTTCATGGAGCCAATATGGCTGATGTCACTCTGTGTCAGGGAAAGCTGAAAAATAATAGTGAGGTGGGAGGAAAAGAAAATAGTAATCTGAGTGCAAAATCATTTTCATACCAAAAAGCTGAAGTGAAAGAAGGCTGGATTCAATGTTTCAGAGATCAGTTATTTTATTCTGTTCAGTATATGCGATTCTGACTTTTAGCTTTTAGTTAATTAATTTGCACACCATTCAGATTATTTGGTAATACGCCCACAACTTGGGAGCTTGCTCCAGAGGAAGTTATTGCTAGAAAACTAATGTTCTAACATCACGATTTGAAGAAAAAAGGGCTGATTTTGGAAATGCTTTGGTTTAAGAAAAAAACATCCTTCCCTTCATGCTAAGCTTCAGTCAGTTACTGCTCTCTATTACCTTTTGTCCTGGCACAAGGCTCTTGGAGGACAAGATAGTGAAACCATCCCCAGGTCCATCTTCAATTGTTGAATTTGAAGCTCCTTCTTTTTCATTATCCTTTTGTTTGTTCTAGTTGATGGGGAAAAAAAACAAACAAGACTTCTCAAAGGAAACAAAATAATCAACATCTAGCATTATTCAATAATGGAGAGATTTAATAACTTACAACAAATCTTATCTTCTCAGATCAATATATTACTCATAGCCTTGTAATCCCCTAAGATTATGCAACAACAGAGGTCTGCACTGTTTATATAATGCTAAATCAGTGGTTCATCTGAGGCATTACATACATTTGTAGTCACATTCAGAGGCAGGGCACCCACACCCATCTGTAGATTTACCGACAGTTAAGGTTGTATTTATATGGGTGGGCATGTGTTAGTTTATTTTTGTTGCTAACAGAGCAGAACCCCATGTTAAATCCAACTCAGTCACTTAGTAACCTAGTCAAATGCTCCAATTTGAAGAATAAACAATTTTGTGATCTGAAAAACAAATGTTTAAGTCTCAGTTATCAAATGAGAAAGCCTTCTTATGGCTTACCTCTAGGTGCAGCAAACCTACCAGTCCTAGAGGGCTGCAGGAGCATCTCCTCACATCTGTCAATATTTGCTTTAAGGTATATCAAGAAGCTACCACCTCCTAACGAGTCCAAACTCTGCATGTGCACAGTTCAAAGTAAGGTGGTAGCTGAGATCAATACACAGAGGCATCCTATTAAACACCCCATTAAGCAACTCTGTTTTCTTTTTAAAGGCTGTTTCTGCATATTCTCAGCTATGGAACTGTATCAAAACTTTGAGGCCTCCAGAAAAATGTGCTCATTCTAAGTTTAAAAAGTTTAAGTCAAAGCTTAATATCATTTAACCCTACCCAATCAAAAACTCAGCAGTGTTTCAAGGTGCATGCTCTGGAATGACAAACCAAGAGCCCTGAGCTGGGTTACTGCTCTACCAAATTAATCCATTTTGGATAGTGATAGAAGATGGGCAACCCTAAGGGAAAGTGCAGTGGTCAAGTTCTGATTGATTCATTCTTCTTTTAAAAATCACTAACAAGAGCACAGCTAAGAACACATGAAACAAAGAGCTTGTCACAATGATACTGACATTCCATGTCAGGACAAGTTCTCTGGACAGTGAAAAATCTTTAACAGCAACCCAGTAACTGTACAAGGCTGCAGGCATGGCATCTTTCTAGTAGAAAATGTTTTAGAACACAGCTTCCTTTATTTTAAAAGCAAGGGTTCACTGCCACAGAGTCAGTGTGGAGGTAAGAGATTCCACACAATTATCAGGAAAACATTGCAGAGGGTGACATGGAGTCTGTACCTGCCCCACGCTTACCTTTTTGGACGTTCGGGCCTTGGTAGACTTTGCCTTCTTCCCACTCTTTTTGTTCACCATGGATTTCCTCCCCTTCTTCTCAGGAGCAGGGGAAAGGATGGTCTCAGATTTGCCTTTGGCACCCCGCTTCTTGGCTAGAAGCTCAGGCTGAATTCTGGGCAGGACACCTCCACTTGCAATAGTCACACCTTTGAGCAACTGCAAGGAGAAGCAGTGTATGGAAGCATATTACAGATCCTCTTAGTCTGCACCACCAAGAAACTATTAGGGGAACAATCCACAGTAAAAAGGAACTTGGCAAAGTCAGCTAGTACATCCTGGAGAATTCTGTTGCTGTACAATCATTCCTCCCTCTTCCAGTGCTGGTCTTAGTGCAAACCTGTCCTTGGCGACTCACAAGCAGTGAATAAGGGTAAAAGAAGAAGACTGTCTGTGGGCTACTTGGAAAAAGGACTGCACCACAGTCCTGCTCAGAGGAGGACTGGGTGCAGATCCCTTTGGCAGGGAAACAGATGCAGTGAAAGCAAGGAAAAGCTCCAAGGACTTGCTTTGCAGAGGCAAACAACAGGAATGGGCTGTGATACCATGCAGAGGACAACATCTGGCTAATTCCTAAGAGACAACACTGGATCTAGATCCCAGTTCACAGGTCACTGACCAGAACCTCAGAGCTGGGAAAAGGCTGGTAGTGTTAGCATACTTTTCCTTCTCTTCTGGCCTGTTTTGAATTTTTACTCCACTTGACTGGAAACAGAGCCACATGACTTCATGGGCACCACATTTTCATTATTTAAAGCAGTCATATTAAGTGCAGGAGTATTCAAAGTGTGAATGACATCATCCATCTTCATACAGAGGAGAGACTCTGATGCTGACTGAACCTTTTCAGCACCCCTGAAAAGTACAATCTGCAGCCCATGCTGTGATCTCTGTCCTCACTCAACAAGTCTAATAGAAGTGATCCCACAAGTGATCCCGAGAGTCAGAGCACTGAAAACCACAGTCTGGGCAAACAGACAGGGAGACAGCAATAGCAGAGTGAGCCAGATCCCTACCCAACATGAGCCTCACAGCCAGTATAATAGAAAACACGCATTTCTACAGCTTTTGGGAAAAGGTCTTGCACATTTTCTTTAAGTATTGAATGTCCCTGAGGAAAAAGTGAAGCATCAAATCTACTTGCTTCAACAGGACTCATAGGCTAAGAAGAACCAAAATTTATGTCCATAAGATCCGTAAGATTTAAGATAAGGTATCTCAGAACCTTTATTTGTTTGCTTTTATTCAAGAGGGCACAATCTTCTGGTCCAATAACTGCGATCTCATTCATGTCTCAGACTAAGCTGTTTCTAACCTTCCCTGGTAGCAGCTTCACTCAAACCACAGGACATAACTCCTGCACCAAAATGTAAACAAGCACCTGATTCAGTTCCTCATCATTTGCAACCGCCAGGAGGATGTGTCTGGGGGCAATCCTTCCTTTCTTGTTGTCCCGCGCCGCATTTCCTGCCAACTCCAGGATTTCAGCTGCAAAACATCAAGATAAAAATGAGTAACGAAAATGCAGCTTAGGTACATGCTGCATACACATTTTTCACTGCTTCTTAATATCCATTTACCTTTTCAGGGACATTTCCAGATTTAAAGGGTTCTTGCTCCAGAAAGGCAGAAACCAAACCCCACTCAATTTATTAGTAAATTTAGATAAATTAATTTGTCCTTCCTAATTCCCTAAAGGATGTCTAGGAGAAAATATGCTAAGCTTGGTTCACATCATTTCTTTTAAGAGCCCCAAGTCAGAACTCTCTTTCAAAAAAGGCAAAAAAAACCACCTAAAAAAAGGTACATCAGCAGTCCAAAATTTATCAGCAGCCCTGTGACAACAGAACAGTCAAGCATGCAGCGAAACACCCAACCTGAAACAGACAGCTCTGACAAACAGCAAGGATTCTCAGGACCAGGGAAGATGAAGACTGAGGTGCATTTGAAGAAATACTTGGAAAGCCAACACACCTGCCAGGCACTGCTGGAGTTCTGCATTAAAGGGGACTGAAAAATCTGTGAGAAGCTTCATTTCAGAACAAGACATGAAAAGTTTGGCTCAGATGCAAGCAGAGACAATGTGAGAGCTTCAATGCATGAAATATTGATAGAAGGGTCCTTCTACATCTCTGGGAACAGAATGTCACTTCAAAGGCAGTTCCTCTAAATTAACAGTAACATTTATACTATAACCAAAGTCACTGAGGTTTTCCTAATAATTGCAGAAATACAGACATATCTTCCTAAGTTTATTTGGACTGTAGTAATCAGTATAATTCATTAGCTTACATAGTTTGGCCTCTACTCAGAAGTTATTTCTCATATAAGAACTCTACTGAAACACTGAGAAGGAAGGAGAAGGGAATTTTTTTTTCTCCAAATAATCATAAAAATCATATTCACACTTTGTTTCAGTATGCAGTGTCCCTGTCGTCTGATTTTTGGGTTTGTGTTTGCATTTGTCAGTAACAGGAATAAGAAAATTACAGCCAATCAGTATTATCCTATTGATAACTTACTGATGTCTTAATGACATCCTACTCCTTTTTATCAACTACATAAAGAACTATAACTATTATAAAAAGAAGAATTTTAATGAAAAATCTAGTGGAAACGTACATAATGTTTGGCTAAAATCCAAATGATTTCAACATGAGGCTTAGCTCTGGCTCATGGGAAAAATACAAGCTTTCAATCCCACTCAGTTAGAATAACAAAATTACAAACTTGTCTTCCAGCTTTCACTGCTACACAGCATACATATTTAACTGAATGTTGGAAATATAAAAGCCTTTTTTTAAAATTTACGTGCATATTCACAGTGAATTGTAAAAGTTAGGGCAGGAACCTCTCAGCTCCAGCATTTCCTAGTCTGTCCCAGATTTAAAAGGAGGAAACTGAAAAGAGATCCCGCATAATCCAGCTATTTTCACCCTGATGGGGCTGGAAGTGTCAGACCCTCTCCCAGACCTCTGCCAGTGGAGCTAACACAGCAGCAGACAGAAGGAACAGATTCCATTCATTGTGCAGACCAGCAGAGAGCAAGAAAAGAGACCCAGGCTCCTCCAGTGGGTTTTGCAGATGTGTGCTGATAGCAGAGGAAAACTGCATCAGGGGAAAAAAAAAAAAATCCAAAAAACAACACATACTTACCTGTGTAGGAACTGAAGTTCTTTCAGGTGTGCCAACAACAGGCACATCCTGCTACCTGTGTGCTCACCCCACTGCCCCAGGTTTGGGTCCTTTGGCCAGCAGCATCCTGATGGTGCACTCTTAGTCCTCTGCCTAATGTTAAGAGCAAAAAAGGCAGAACACTCAAATGCCAGCCATCCACCACAGGACACCGGAAAGAAGGGAATCCAAGGCAGAGGTGATGTATGGCAGATTGTGGAATATGTATATAACTTACCAAAGGATGCCAAACATTTGCATAGGTAAATAATTGCCTTGCCTCCTTTTAATGAAGGTTTCTATGCATATTTTTTCTAATGGTGGAGGCAGGGACTCATAATATTAAGAATATAAAATGGCATTTACAAAATACAGTATCAAAATGGGAAGCTTCACTGAAGCACACATCCTCTGCTACAACAACAGATCCCTAAAGAAACTGCCTTACATTTCATGTAGAAACACCTTAATGTCTGAGGTTACCTAAATTCTAAGAAGACTAGTCTGAGTATATAGGTCCTTTAACAAAGTCCTGTACCATAACAAGCTCTCTTGGAATTGGGCATCTTGATATTCTCAGCCATAAGCTGGGTTTACTTTCCGTGCTCTCAGCACCAGGCATTAAGAATTACATTGAAATCTCAAATTATATTGCTTCCTGCTAGAGTCAAAATCCACAAAGATGCCTCCACGTCAGAAGTTTAAATTCAGACATCTTCAGAAAAACATAACTCTCTTCCAGCACAAGCAGCAGCCAAGCTATGACCTGCGTGGGATTACATCTTGTCATCCTGTGACATACAGGGAAAAAGAGGTTTCTTTAGCTGATGGATCAGCAGATTTGAAATGTCTGGGAACTAAAGCATCCTAGCCAAGCCAAGGGTATTTGTTCAGCTGAGCTTTTGTGAAGCTGGACTGCTAAGAAAGGTCTATGAGAATTACTGATAGCAAATTGGAAAGATTTCATACAGGTTATCTTGTTTTCCACCTCCCCTTCAGGATAAATTGTGTCAGCTCCTATTACACTACCACATAGAAATCTAAGAGTAATACCTTCACTCTGAAAAAATTTATTGGATGATGGAGTCCTTGGTCCCCCATTTGCAGGTGGAAAACTATCTGCTGGACTTGTCTCTGCATGGCAGATGAGCACAACAGGCAGAAGAGTATTCCAGGTGATTCCTGTGAAGGAGGAAGCCTTTGCTGCTGCTGTGTTCTGCCCTAATTTAGAGAGGATGGCTTTCCACTGAGACCTTCCATGAGTTCCTCTGACCAGCACACCATTCACATGACTTCTGTATTCTCTGCCTACTTTTCGGGAGGATGCCCTGTGGGACATGTGCAGTTGATGTTTGATTTAGGTAGTTGCGACTGCAGTCAGCCCTGTGCACACTCAGAGCATGAGCCTTGCAAAACCCATCAATCCCGTGGGACTCAGGCCAATTTTTCACAGACTTTGAACTCTGAAGCCAGTGGAACTCAACCTTGTTTCAGCGAACACAACCTTCTGGATAGGAATTAAGCTGCAGTTTTACAATATGATTTTCAAGCCTAAAATGTAAGACATCACAGAGAGATTAAAAAGAAAGGTTTAGAACAGTGAGTTGATCAGTTGAGGTAAAAGTACCTCTTCCTGAGATACACTGTGGTGATTGCTGGCATTTTAATGATGGGGTTGATACGGCAAAGTGCAAATTTGGGGTTGATAATGCCTGTGAGGTGCTGCCACAATCAATCTTGCTTACAAAGGAAAAAAGCAGGGATCCAGTATCCTGTGACACAGAACACATACCAAAGCCAAACAGCAGTCTGAACTACATAAACTGGGAGTAAGGATGCTCCAGATGTATAGGTACCATCTGGATGATGCCAGTCAAGAGGCTCAGTGCTCTGGGACAACACAAATATAGGCCAACAACAGACCATGCAGGGCTGGTCACTCACAGAGATCTGCTGGTCCATGCCAGGCCCTGGAGGAAAGCAGGCAGTCAGGTGGTTCTGGTCCTGTTTGACCCTTCCAGCCTCATCCACCTTGCCCCTATCCCAGCCATTACTTGCTTTCCCAGCTCCATAGTCCAATTTCCTTTCCCTGGCAATCCACACCAAGACTACTACCTCAGCTGCCTTTGCTGGACAGTCACCATTTCTCCTGTCTACTCAGGCTCAATATTCCTGCCCAGGTCCTTCACTATCAGCCCCCTCTCCATCCAATCCTTGGCCTATTTCCTATTTTTTCAACTTACTCTCCAGCTTCCTGGCAGGATATTTGGACACTCCTTGCCATTTTTTTGCCTACTGGCCCAGCTCTCCCCACTAGCCAGATCTATCAATATTCTTCTTCCATAACCACTGTCTCCCCACAATGTTATGATCTGGGAGCTGAGAGAGGCTGGAACATATTCAGTGAGGACCAAGTCTTCAGAGATTTCAGCTGTTAAAATCAAAGAAACCTCTGCTAAGCATGAACAACCTGTGTTTTATCAAAGTTAGAGCCTGGCCAAAGAGAGCAGATTTCCCTGAGGTGGCAGAGACCACCCTTCCCCTTTCATAAAGCATCAAATCTCTGCTCAAACACAGAGAAGGGGTTTAGAGGAGAAGTTCTCACGAATGTTTTTGACATAACACAAAAAATACATTCGACCTGCTTCTGCGAAGCAGCTGAAAAGTCATAGTCTCTTGCTGCCACCCTCCCAGATTTAGCCTGAAGCAGTTCCCCTGCATGCATCCTTTCATCCCAGGGAACCACCATTTCATAGCTGCAAGTCCAGGAGAAAAGAATGGCATTTGTAATAAAAAGATCAGATAATGTTAAGAAAATTTACCAGTTTGGCACATAATACTCCCTTTGACAACATCCTTGGAAAAACCTATTTTGTTTCTACAGGCTTCCCAAAACCATTTATTCACACGTAATATTAGGAATAACTAGATCAGCAGGGTGAGATGTTGCAACACTGGTTTTTTAACTGAATTCTCCACCTTTGTAATATTTCCAGACAAAACCCTGGACAGAGCACAGGAGCTTTGGTTTGGAAAGAACACAATACACCAGCAACAGATGTTTGCTCAGAAACATTACTCCATTCTATCACAATATATACAGGAGTTCTCTGCTGAACCAAGCAGCTGAAAATAACATTCCCTTACAATTTATGTGGGACCCCAGCCTACACCTCTAGCAATCTTCTTGCCTGGTTGACTACACATTCCTTTTTTTTCTAAAGCAAAGTGTAGGCCCACACATAATCTGCTCATTTCAGATTAATGATTTAAATTAAACTGCACTTACTACCCAGGAGCAGAGCCAAGACGTACATTCTTCTAGTTCAGATAACAGGCAAACAGTGCTGACCACAACTCAGTCTGAACCACTGAAATGTTGTACATACCAGATGTGCTGCTGACAATTTATTACTGCACCTTGTAATAATTGCCACAGCTCAGAACAAGCATCTCCAAATGTTTACCCTAGAAATATCTCCCTGTGGAGCAAGAAAAGTAAAAAAAGTATTTGTCTCCAGACAGAAGATCAGCAGAGTCACAATGCAGCACATTATGTTATAAAAGTTACTGTGATTTCTTCAACACAAGCAATACTTTGTCACTCCAGCTCCAGAAGTAGCCTCAGGGAAAAAAAAATAAAATTTATTCTCATCCTGCAATGTACCACCACAAACACGGAAATTTCTGCAATGTGCTATTAGGCTTCATCATAAATTTAATTTTAATAGTGAAATTGTGAAATTAGTGAAATTTAGTAGTGAGATTTCAGATTTTCTCCACACCTTTGAAAGAAAATAATGCTTTTATTGTCTGGCAGTGAGAACAAGCTTCTCGTGTGAAAAAGACAGCGGTGTTTACATAAAAGCTGTCGCACGGACAACCAGGCTCCATGCAAGCTTCTTCATGCCACTTTGGCAATAAACTACACTCCTGAAACACAACTCATTCAACTAATTCCATCCAGGCTGTGACTCCTCACAGATTCTCTAATGCACCTCAGTCTTGATCTGTAACCCCTGAGTAACCTGAACTAGAATCCTCTCTGCACCGTGAGTTCTAACAATTAGCTAAAGTGCTATTTTCCGTAATTAAATGAGAAACTCAGCATATGTGATCACAGGACACTCTGAAATATTTCTATACAGAACCACAGTATATTGTATCACCATGGGACACCTGCCCCTTCCTCAAAGTTCAATTTCAGAAAGGCAGGAAAAAGAAAACTCGCGGCATGTGGGAAGATTTAAACTCTGGAACACCTTCTTTATACACTTAAGCAAAGCAAAAGAGCTTTTAAAATACAAAAACACCACCTTTACATTTCATAACACTTTGACTCTGTCCTGCAAGGAGAAATGCAGCCAGCAAGACAGTTTGCTCACTTAAAAAGCACAATAGATGTACAAAGTGGGTTTGCTTTTTTTCCTCCTATTATTCACATTTAGGTGTATCAAAAAGCCTAATTAATACCAGTTTTCTCTGTGACAGAAACTACCCAGATGTGACTCCTCACTCTGCAAAGCAGTAAAAAATAACCCTTCCAGCTAGTGACCAAGCATGGTGCCTCTAAAGGAGAGAATTTCCACCCTCAGCCTCTCCAGAAAACAAATGAACCTCCTTAGCGTTTTCAGCAAATTTCAACAAATCTGCACTTGTAGAGCCTGATTTTCAGGAGTGCTCCACACGTTTGTATCCCATGCCGTGGCTAACCCTGGCTTCTGAGTGTGATGAGCACTTCCAGGAGCAGGTTCTTGGTTTACCTGCGAGGTACTCTATGACAGCTGCCATGTACACGGGTGCTCCAACCCCGATCCGGTACTTGTAGGTCCCTTTCTTCAGGTAGCGCATCATCCTCCCTACAGGGAAAATCACCCCAGCCCTGCTCGAGCGGGACAGTTTGGATATTTTCTTCTTCCCGCTCCGCCCTGACATCTTGCAGCCTTGTGCTTCTCAATTTGCTGGTGGTTCTCAATGCCTTGCTCCAAATCCAAGGGCTGCAAGAGAAAACCAACAGGAACTGATGAGAAACATCTTCATGCATCGCTGTTGTTCCAGAAATAAAAATCCAAACCCACCCTCAACGCCTGTTAAAGTGCAGGCATTATTCATTAAAAGTTGGGTAGCTGGAATATTTGCTATAACTTCACTTTCAAACTGCATTGTCAGTGTAGCAATATCAGGAGCAAAGAAAACAAACCTTGTCTTCTCCTTATTTTTCTGGCAACGACAAGATTACAGATAAACAGACAACAAACCCTGGAATCTGCCACTCCACTCAAAGCTGGCATGTGGTCACAGCTACACTCCTAGTTCTCAAGCAATGTTTGGGAAAGTTTTAACTCTGTTTACAAAAATTCATTTTAACTCTATTTTGATAGCTGCCCTGGAGGCCTGGTTACTCCTCTGAAGAAAACAAAGGGCAGGTCTGCCACAGATGGTATTTCTGTCAAGGAAGGCACAGCTACTCCCTCCCAGCATTCCCTCACCTCAGTGAAACAAGGAAACACAAGGAGGGAAACACTTTGAAAAACATTACAATGACTTTAGGTGATACTGCTAAACTTTATCATAATCTTTTCATTCATGATATCAAGGATATAAAATCAGCAGGGATCTATAAAACCTTGGCACGTCCTCATGTATCAGCCAGACAATTTTTTCTTTCTGTGTGCAATGTATTATGTGGGCATGATAAGAAAAGGTGGGAAAGATTAAACCAGTCAACCTGTCAGGCACAGACATGTCAAAATTGGTGTTGCTCATCATCCCATTCCGGGTTCCCTGCCAACTGCCAGCCTGGAATCACGAGTGTAACAGAGCTCAAAGGGAAGGTGAAAAGAAGTGGGGAGGCATGATACTGGTCTTTAGAGCTGCAAGAGGACAGTGAAGGTGGAGAGAGCAAGTGCTCCCTATAGCAGTGACTCTTACAGAAGCTGTATAGCACAGGAGAGAGCGGAGCCCCGGACTCGGTCAGACAGGGAGGCAGCAGAACCTTCCCACCAGGACAACTTTAGAACAATGTGAGAATGTATGTCAGAAATCACTTGAGCAGCACTGGATCTGCCTTGGGACTGGAGGCTGGACAAAGTGATCTTCCAAGGTCACTTCCTCAATGAAACTTGCAAATTATGACAAACCCTTTATAAACTTTCAATTTCGTTGTAATAACAACCCTTAAAACTTTTCAGTTTGTGATAACTGACATCCAAATAACAAACTTAGGCTGGGAATTAGGTTTTTAGCCATCAGAGGAGCCAGTTTCTGGAACAGCCTTCTCTTCAGAGGAACAATAACTCGTTTTAAAGTGGAAGTTAATAAACGTATGCGGTAGGGTACAAACAGGTTCCTGCAGTGCTGGCAGGACAGTTCCATCACTCAAGAGTTCAGTCCAGCACTGAAATCACTCCAGAGAGCCATGCTGAAAGAGTACACTATATGTATCAAAATCATATTAAGCTAACCTCTCTATATTTGTTCCTACAGCATCAAATCCCAATCAAGCGAAAATCAGTGGAAAAAGGCAAATGTCAAGGGATTACATCCACAGAAAATACCACTGTTGCACTTGATCTCCATGATAGAAAATCAAAATATATTTGTATACGACTAACCACCCTGCTCTCGGCCATGCTGTTTCATTATATAAATTTATGTTTAATTACTCACTTCTGGCTCATCCTTCCGTTGCATCACTGAACTTTCCACCCCTGCCTACTCCTTTATTTTTTCCTTCTCTCTCACAGAAAGTCTCTGCCCTTATTTAATCCCCTGCTGCCAAACCAACTTTTGGAAAACCCAAAACATTTTCCAAATGCACTGCAGGTTATGTTTGCAGAATTCTGTGAGAGCCTAAATACAAGATGTTTCAAAACTCTGCTAACACTTTCTCTGCTTTGCAACTTACATGGACCAGGGTGTACTGAGGAGCAACAAATACAACAGGGTGCTCTAGTTTTGTTTGACTCCTATAGGAGGCAATTTTTGGTAGGAAGCCAAGCTATGGCACAGTCACATCAGGACCTGGACAAAGAAATCCCACAGACAGGGATATGGTTCCCTTGCAGGAAGAGGGACATGAGCTCAGCCCTGCCACACTCACCTGAACTGCAACCAACAGGTAAAAATGTAAATGCTGTCCTAATTGTTCTCTTCTGATGACACAGCCAAGCCTCAAGGGCTTATCAGTTGAAAAGTCTACCCACACTTGTTCCCTCCCTGCCAGCTGATTCATCATCTCTACGTTTCTCCTCATGAAGTGCAGCCTCTATTTAAAAATAAACCTGTGCCGTTCGTGCAGAGTCCGTCCTCGCTGAGCTACAAGGGCTGTGTCTATATTGGGCTGCCATGACATCAGGCCTGGGCAATTTAAAGCAATTACTTTCCCTATCCCTTAATTGGTCAGAGCACACTCCCACTCTGCCATGACTCCAACATCCCTGTGTTGCTATGGGGGATTGAGGAGCTACCATATCTCATGGAGCTCTCTACAATATGACTGCAAGCAGGGCTTTCCTCTGTTGAGTTCTGCCTTCTTCAGAGCCCAAGGCAACCAGTGGCATTTTCCTTCTGCCTGCTGGAAAAAGAGGCCACTTTCCACTGGACCAGGTTGCTCCAAGCCCCATCCAACCCGGCCTTGAACACTTTCAGGGATGGGGCAGCCACAGCTTCTCTGGGCATCCTGTGCCAGGACCTCACCACCCTCACAGGGAAGAATTTAGGGAAGAGTTCCTTCCTAACATCTGACATAAACCTCTCCTTTTTTAGATTTAAACCACTCCCCCTCATCCTGTCACTATCTGATGCCCATGTAAAAAGTCCCTCTCCCTCTTTTTCATATGCCTCATTCAAGTACTGAAGGGCTGCAACAAGGTCTTCCCAGAGCCTTTTCATGCCCAGGCTGAACATCCCCAGCTCTCCCATCCTGTCTCCTGAGCAGAGGGGCTCCAGCCCTCGGAGCATCTTGACTTCTGTTATAAATGAAGTCACGAGCTGAAATTTTAGCAGTATAATATTGGATATTTATTAGTAGAGCAAAGGCAAACAGCGCTGGGCGCTTAGCAATTTTGCCAGAGGCGCGATTCCATTCATGTTACTGTTAACTTAAGTGCCCTTCAAACTGTTACATATTCATTAAGCTCAGGAAATAATTCACACTTTACTAAGACCCCCTCCCTGTGCCAGTGAGGCGCCGATTTAAGTCTTGCAGTCCGTTTTCAGGGCTGAGGGCTGAAACTCCTCTCCGCTGCCTCCCCAGTTCCAATTTAATTTGTAGCTGACAGTTTCTCCGGGACGTGCGAGTTCTGAGGAGATAACAGAGTTGTGAGTTCTGATTAGATAACAGACTTCCTGGGATGCATGTGGTCTGTCTTCTTTATTTCTTTAAGATGTCTCGGACTCCGACTCTGTGGTTTATCAACTTAGACATTTATTACTACATTACAACTATCTCATTATTACAATTGATTTTAACTGTGTTTCTATTCATCTATATTCTACCTTGACTCTATTTCTACACAACACACTATCACTTGTAAATACTAAATTCATAAATGCGAAAGTCAACATTCATCTTTTACACATTTCTCACACTTCCAAACACTGAGAGAACTCGAACTGAGCAAAGACTGAAATAAAGCACATGCAGGACTATCAACAGACCTGCACTTCCCTCATCTCCAGCTGAAGACCTATTAGGACAGTCAGGAGCTGACAAGGAACCCACAGACATTATACCTTGGAGCCAGCTTAGGCTGCACCTTCATTTACAAACGAAATATTTGTGAAAAATTATGCAGAAGATCTAAAGCAGGTGCTTGTTACCTGACCGAATTGCTAAAGCACCAAAGCACAAACATAGTGCTATTCGGGGAGCAGGTGCGGTGTCTCCCGGACTCCAGAACCACACACACAGAGCGCTTTCCCAGGGAAAGAAGCTTCCCGGGCACCCCGAAGCCCCGGGGGTCACTGCAGAGGTAGCTCCTACTCACAAACAACAGCGGGCCACCCCTGGGGCGCCGCGCGGCCGCGAGGACAGGGCTCGGCATGGACCCACAGCGAGTCCTTGGAGCCCGCAGAGAGCTGCCGAGCTCGGGGGACGCCGCGCTCAGCCCGCCCGGAGCCCCTGAGGGCCCGCCCGCTGAGCGCCACCGCCCCGCCCCGCGCACGCCGCGCCGTTGCCCGGACACCGCCGCCCCGCCCACTCCTCCCGCTGATTGGCCGCTGCGGCAGCCCGGGCTAGGGAGGGAGCGCGATGATTGGCTGCGAGCCGCTTGATCGACGGGAGATGGGCGGGGGAGCAGCCGGGCCGCGCAGGCGCCCCGAGGCGCAGCGGAGTGTGTGTGTGGGGGTGTGGCCGCCGGCTTTCCCGCGCAAACGCTCCC
>VXBT01000044.1:879028-1012989 GCA_013400235.1 Oriolus oriolus | reverse complement strand
TCTTTTCCTCTTCTCTTTGCCCCCCCTCCCCTTTCCTCCCCACTTTCCCTTTTCGGCTCCCCCCGCCCTCGCTCCGCCTCAGCCGCTCTCTCCGTATTGTATGTTTCAATGGCGATGGCGGCTGCTGGTGAGGGGGGCGGCAGGGGTTTCCTCCCGCTCCGCACATACCGCCTCTAGGAGGAGTCACTGCAGCCCGGACCCGCTACAACCCCCCTCTCTTGGCTGCCGCCCTCCTCGCCCGGGCCCCAGGGCTGCAGTGGGGGCAGGAACCCCCTCCCCGCCCAGCAGAGAAAGGGCCCCCCTGACCCTAGTCCCAGGCGGCTTGTGGTAGCCGGGAGCATAAAGGCAAAAAGCCTTCCCATCCTTTCCCAGGGTGGAGGAGTTCGGAGATGGAGAGGTTTCAAGGCAATCCCAGATTAGGCTAAAGCTCAAGGAAAGCCTGGTTTTTGTTACAGAGAGCCACCCATCCATCTATCCCTTTGGCAGGGTGACCTGTATGCCTCGCCATGGTGCCTCTAACCCAAATATTCCAGCATCCCCAAGCCGGCTCGGAACGGCCATAACAAAGAGTGCCGGCAGCTCTTTGTGTTGTCTCGCGTTGGAGCGTTCTGGGAGCTCACAGGCTTTCCAACTCCTCCATGAGGGCTGCAAACTATCCTTCTAAATGGAAGCTGAGGGTTTTTCCTTTCTTCCCCGCAGTCACACGGATTCAAGAGCTGGAGCTCCAAGAGATGCAATAAGCGCTTGTGTTATGAGTCTTGGCAGCGCCAAATCCGTGAGCAGAGGCTGGTGCAAACAGGAGAGCACAGGGCTACACCTCTTTAACTCATTTCAGGTATATTTTTACATGAAAGTGGGTTTACATCATCATTCTTATACAAATATTTTACATCGTTGCACAGATTTCGCTGTAAAGACATTTGGGGGCTACTGTAATGCACTAGGAGATACATTATTAACACAGACCAAGTGTCTGGGAAAAACAGAGAGAAAGAACCATTCATGCTTTCAGCATTCTCTTTGCCACTGTAAAAAATGATAAAAGATTCACTGGAGTTTGGTCTTTGGCTCTGCCAAAGTAAGCAATTTTGTGTCTGCATAGAACTGCATTTGGTGGGGGAAAAAAGCAATGGAATATTTCCCCAGGTTATGTTAATTGTGGATCGCACCATCTCATGAAGAAAGAGAGCATGAGTTCAGGACCTGCGTTTTCCTGCACTGCTGTGTGACCTTGGGTAAAGCAGTTCACTTTACACAGCTGTATTTTGACTGTCGTTAAAATGGAAATAAAGATATCGTTTCTCTTTTCAAACATTGAGTAAGAGCCTCAGTGTGGATTAATTCTTTGGAGTCTGTTCTCTTCCCTGCTTCTTCTTGAAAATGAGGCCAAGATGCTTTGAGTCCATAGGAGAAAAACTCATGTGTATGAGTTTGACTTATTTTACATGTTAAGAGGAAGCCTTACCTAGATGTTGCCCACTGAGAGCTGGAATTTAGCAAAGGAAGAAGATATCTGTAGGCTTGTCAGTGTATTGAACCAAATTAGGAGGGTAGGATGAAGCTCAAGAAGATTTTCAAGCACTAAGCATAAAAATGAATGACAACGTAAAATCCATGTGAAAAAGGAAGAAAAGCATTTACATTTTTATATTTCCAGATACAATTAACTGCATCCAATAACCCTTACAATCATGCATGCAGTACATGGCTTTGTAATTAAAATTAATTTGAGATGAGGCAAAATAAGCGTCCTAAGTTTTTGAAAACGTTCCCAGTTTGTTAGAGTTTAACATCAAATAGTTGCTGTGTGATAAGAACACAAGCATGTGGGATGTCTTTCAGGAAAAAAACGTCTTTATGTGAGGCAAACTTTCAACATTAGGAGAACTCATTCTGTTTATAACAATATTTTTCTGTTTATAAACAACATTCTCTTGAAGGAAACAGGAGTGCTGGAGAAGTGTGAGAGAGGGCATCGAAGATTTTCACAGTGTAACACTTTTGAAGTCAGTCATAGATGTCTGAATTTTAATGTCAATTTTCCTGCTGTTGTGATTTTTAATAGTCTCACCATAAACTCAGTTTCCCCTCTTTATTTCTCCAGTGGATACAGCCTGTCCTTAACCTAAATATTAACAGCATTACATGGATATTTTATGTTGTTTCAAATATTTCTGGAAGATTCTGAGCCACTTTGTGACACAATAAAGAATTTTTGAGTAGAGCAGATCAGAGCAAAGCAACATTGGAACAGTTACCAGGTGTGAATTGTTCTGCAGTAACAGCACCCTTGGAACCAGCTGCATTTTAGAGTAGGTAAGAGACTTTTGGTCACAGTACCTGTATGTTCCAGCCATTTAGAGGGAGTTGTTCAGGGAAGAACTGTTACTAACTATCATTTGTGCCATGCTGGAGTCACAGAGAGCTTTCCCCATGCAACAGGAGCGGGGCCTGCCCTCTCTAGGTTGTGCGAAGACCATCTGCCTGTTGCCTTCTGAGCGCAAATACAATCTGTTACTTTGTCAAAATAAACAACACATCTATCGGATCATTTATAGCCTGCTGCCTGCCTGCCTCCCCAGCTAGGGAGGAAACAGCCTGTTTATGGCACTCTCATTTTGGGGCAGAAGCTGTTGTATCTCAAACATTGCAATGAATATTTCATAGCTCCAGAACCCAGAGATAGGGCTTCGCTCTTGCTCAGGCTGGCAGGCGTTCAGGGTCAGCCTGGCAGGACAGGAATGCCAAAAGCTCTATTTTATGGGTGTATATAATCCAGGAACTTAATCAAATCGGTGTAAGCATTGCCCTGTCATAAGGAAAACCAAATACAAAGTTGATGCGTATCTATACTACGGCCATAGAGAACAGCTGTAACGACTGAGTTCTGCAACTAATCTGTATTTCTGTAATGAATGATTTTTCCCATTTTTTTAGCCATTTTTTAACCCTTCATCCACCTTTCATATTGCTTACGAGCTTGTTATGCCAGTAGATTGGGTACAATGTGCTAAAGAAGCCAGAAAAGCTACATCCTAACTTTCTGGAGAACTCTCTTTTAGTAGTACTTTCTTAAATTAGACCATCCCACATACTTCAGAATTTAAAGGCTTCGTGTGTGTCAGATTCTGACATGTTGTTTAACGTAGGCTGATTAGCTGCAGTCACAGGTTAGCTATAGTGTATAAACAAGGGGAAAGGTCTTTCCTCCCCAAACATCAACTGATTCTAAAAGTTAAATGTAGCTTATTAGCTTAACAAAATATCAAAAATGTCTTGTCATCCTTTAAAAGGAGGTTTTAATCCTTGTTACTTATCCTTAAATGCAGCTATGCAGACTGCAGAGATCATTGTCTTAATTATTCCTTATATGTAAAAATACTAATTGAATGTTTAATCACAATCAACATGACTTTTTTTTTTTTGTCTAATGGAGATTTACAAATATATCTTCCAGAATGAAGAAAAAAAGAATAAGGTAAGAAACCCCCGAAAATAACATTGTTTTCAGCTGAGGAATACACTGTAGGATCCCTCTCTGCAACTCAGAAATAGTAGCCAGAAAGGGATATGGAAAATTGCGGGAATCATGAGTATAGAATGGCTTCTCCAAAGAATTAGAACAGGTCAGGACTTCTAGCTAAGGAAACTGAGTGGTGACTTGAGAAAAGATTGATGCTTTTGGCTTGGTGCTCTGTGCCTCCCAAGGATTGCAATTTTCACATTAACTACTAAAAAACCTATTTCAGTTTCTGAGTTTGAGGAAAGCTGGACGGATAAAGCAGTAAATTTTTGAGTGGTGCTTTTGTCCACAGATCAGTATGATAACCAGGCACTGCCAAGCTAAGACGCAGAAAAGCCTCTATGCCTGTGACTTTCTTAAAGCAAACAACTTGCAACAATGTTTGAGCATTTACTATAGCACAGCTTTTTAGTGCAGAAAGTGACACATTCTTTTTCTGGGGACTCCTGATGCAATGATTTGGGTTTGGCATTTGCAGAACTGTATTTGTTTGTCAGAGGAGCAAAGATGCAGCAACGCGGCATTGCACCGTTTGATTACCAAGTCACTCAACTACAGATCCCTCCAGATCTGTACTGAATTTGATCACACTTCCCACTTCTCACAGTGTTGCAAAGGGATCTTAGATCCAATAGATTATTCCTGTGCTAATAAGGATGTCTGTCCCTTTGGCGTAGTTTGGAGCAGTGACACAGACACGGACAAGTGACACAGACAAGCACATCCTTTCTCCTCTAAAGACACAGACAAGCACATCGTCTCCCTTGATGGGACCATTAAGCTCCAAGTTCTTTTCAGAGCAGCTTCACAGGTCAGGAAAGCACAGCACAGTGTGTTTACCTGCTTTCATAATTGTTCCTGAGTTTGATTTAAAACAAGACAATTTACCTCATTAGCTGATTTTTCCTGCTAACTGCAGAGCCCTAAAGGAAAAAAGTCTCTCAACAGTGTCCTATAAGTAAATGAAAACGCTTTGAAACAAGCCAACCTTTGGGTCTCACGTTTGTCTGAGGCAGGACACAGCAAACCTCCAGAACGTTTATTTATCGCACAAGTGCAAGATTTCACTACTCTCCCAGAGTAGACCAATACATATCCAGGAGCCATTACTTTATAACACAAGAGTGACCTTGAAGCCTTAAGGAATGATAAAAGCCAAAGTTTCAAACACATTCTCCATTCCAAGTTGGATCATCAAAACATGTTTGTTTTCCTATATAACTTAACGCATCAGTCACTGTTAAACATCCAGATCCTTGAGAATTTTGTCTCACATTCCACGCTCATTGTCTGTACCCAGAGGAGATCAGGAGTGAAGCACACTTTTGCTGTCTGGCCACTCAGAGCCCATGGTTTTTCATCACATCACATTCATTCCAAGGAACCACCACTGCACTGGTGATTGGGCTCACACAGAAACACACCCAGGCACACAGGAGAGGAGGAGGGGAGGGAAAGGGCTGTAACCCTAAGCTGAGGAGAGCGAGAGATGGATGGACACCTTCCCATTGTTCCTCTCAGTTCTGAGGAAAGACAACACACAAAGATGATAATTACAATAATTTTAGCATGGACATAACTAGAAAGAGTCTGTGTCTCTCCCCTCTTTGCCCTTGCTCTCTCAGTTCCACAATTAGTGTGGGTTTGTGACTTATGGTCGATTAATTAATGTTGTAAGGGCAAGCTGCTGTTCATGCCATGGGAGGTTTTGGGCTGTCTTTCTCCCGAGCAGATTCTGCAGTGTCCAGTGCTAGGGCTCAGCTGATGTTGCTGCCTTTCCCTTAGCACAGGCACTAGGTAGGACTCTGCTCTCTGTCCAGCCGTCTAATTTGATAGTGATAGCAGTCTTTTTGAGGTTTTTGTCCTTCTAAGTTCATTGACATTTCCCACCAAGTTCCACAGTTCCCAGGCCTGACTGGCAAACAGCAGATGGCGTGGTTGCCTCAGCACAGGAACCCAAAACCCACCCGCAAAGGGGAAGTGAATTCACTTGTAAGTGAATGTGTGGGCTGTGATTTGCATGTGGTGTCATTTACAAAAGACACAAACTATGTGTAGGTAAACAGGCATTTTTATAAAAGGAGAAGAAAGTATGTACATCATAGGGAACAAATGCAGACTGTACCAGAACAGGTATCTATGTATGTATTTAATTTATAAATTAAAATAGAAACCTCAATAAAACATTGACGCAAAGGAGTAAAGCTTCAACACAACGCACGGGGAATTCATCAGACTCCTCTTGGAAAACAGTGGGATGACACTTTAAATATGATGTCATGTTTACCATTACAACCACCCTCCAGCCAGAGGCATTTTTCATAACATCCTGCCTCGTTTTTTAGCCCACATTTAGTTATCCAAAAACCCATTCTCCAAACACACTTCCTCCTAAAATCTCACATATTTGTTCTCCTAATGTAGTGACTGAGCTATGATATAGTAATAGTAATATACAGCTCTGCATAGCAGTTTTTATCACAATATAAACCAGCACCTCTGAGTAACACCAGCACTGGCTTCTTTTTCTGATAAATGGGTATTTTGTGATTAAACATAAAATTCCCATCTTTTACAAGAAGACAGAAATGCTTTGAAGGTGCTATATTTAAGCAACACTTTACTATTACAAAACTCAGCTTTATTTACTACCGAGGAGTGGATTCAGGGGTTTCTTTAAGTGTATCCCTCATTTCCAGGACAGGGATGGTTTCACTGAAATTACCGGATTAATTAATGAACTCAGGAAATCTGTAACTGAAACTCAGCTTTTGTTCTGACATAAAAATTCCTAAGCTATTTTTCACTCATACAGATGGAAATCATTTACCTAAATCCCTTTCCTTATACATGTTGAGTGTTTAGTCCTTTAGTGTCTTTTTAATCTTATATCACACTGAGAAAAGATTTGCTTAAAAACTTAAAAGTGGAAAAAATACTTACAAAGAAACACCAAATAATTACAATATTTCAATTCTGTTATGATCAGTATGACTCCTCATGGCACAGCTGTCTCTGCTTTTCTAAAATATTGCTAGGAATGGTCAACATGGAATTCAGAATTCCCAGGATTAAAAACCAAACAAATCAGCACTATCGTATTAAGAAGAAAAAAAGTGAAAAAAGAAAAGTCAAATGCTCATTTTGGCTGAAGAAACTCCTACTGAGGTTGAAAAGCTTGTGGGAAAGAACAGCCCTTTGTTCTCTTCATTCTAGCAATTATTTAGCGTGGAATTCTGTGGAAGCCCAAAACATTCCAAGTAGCTAAACCATGTCAAAAGGAGTTGAAATAATGTCTTAGAAACAGCACAGTGACAGTAAAAATTAGTGCTAACACAAAAATATACACAGCATATACATGAATCAATGCCAAATAACATTGGATATTCAATATACAGGCTGAAAAGTTCAATGTGAAAAAAAAGTGTACAAAACGTATTCAGATTTAAACACCTCGATCAATCAGTGTCTATAAGAGAAACATGGAAACAATGCCCTGTGAATGTCTACTCACAATTCATCACTTTACTTACAGCTATAATAAATATTCTACATTCTATGCCATCAAAGGGGAAGAATCTCTCTTATAAAACACAAGCAAACCAGATATATAACGACACAGAGTTGCTTCAGACATCATTCTCCTGCAGGGATCAGGTTATTGGTGTTTGTCTGGTGTTGGCTGATGAGCAGATCTTGGACAGAAAGTGTCCCAATACCAAAGAATTTGGTGTCGAAGTGACACAAAGATGAGAAACAGGAGCAGTGCCAATGACACAAGCATTCCAGGTGTGGGAAAGGCCATCAGGGAGGTGTTTCCTGTTGCTCTGAGGACTCTGAATGCCAAGGAAGGATCAATGTGACTTCTTGGAGGAGCTAAGTCACCTGGATGGGGGACGGCCCACCCACCTCCAAGCCAGAGCATCGAGAACAACACCTCCCCACAGCGACTCACTCTGCACCCACTGGGGATCGAAGCGTGGAGAGCCCGTGACATCCGCAGGCTGTCCCCATAAATCAGGAACTCCCTCCCATCGCAGCACTGCTCAACATTTGGAGCTAATTCTGCATCACAAAAGCCATGAGAATGGTGTGGGGTCAGGCTGATCCTCCCTGTATCGGGGGGATAATCTCAGCCCTTTTTGGGGTGGGGGTGAACACCACAACGAATGTTCTACCGCAGTTTTCCCATCTTTAAATGTAATGGTGAGGGAGAACAAGGAATAGCAGAGTGAAGGGAGTGGGAATGGGACAAGTCACGAATGAATGGTGAAGGACCAGGCTTGGAGAAGGAGTCTGCTTATGGTGGCCTGCACAGTCTCTCTGCCTAGCGTCTCCCTCTCCTTTTCACTGACATCACCCAGAAAAGGTTGTGGAATTTAAGAAGCTAACATTCTTCCTCTGGAAGGCTCAAAAAAAAGTGAAACTGCTTGGTCTGTGGCACTGCTGTAGGGTGCAACATCAGGGTAAAAGCAAATCTTTGCAGGAGAGCAAAAGGGATGATTTACTGAAGCAACATTTTGAAACACGACCTTGAAAAAACAATGGAATTATCACAAGATGGAATTTCGCCCTCCCAGCAAACCCCCACCAGAGATGAGACTGCCAAACAGCACACCATGGAAAGCAATAGTGTAAGCTGCACTCCACAAGCTCCACAACTAGTCCTCTTATACCTGCCATTAGTATCTAACTTACTAAACTTTGAAACAGCAGTTCAACAAACTCATGTTTTGCAGGAGAAACAAAAGTTTAGCAGGTTTTACTTGAAAAAAAAAATCTGCAATATTCTAACTATGTTTAAAAAAGAACAAACAAAATCATAAGAAAGCTACAAAACTACACTGCCCTTGCTGTCTTTGAACAGTAAAAGCTTTACAGTCAGCTCTAAAATAAATCACAAACATCTACAATCTTAATTCATGTTTTGTCATGATGTTCTCATCAGACTAAAATGTTTAACAAAGCAGGCCTACAAGGAGGGAGGAAGGATAGCAGGAAGGATAGATAATAACAGTGAGTGGAAAATGATCAAAACGTGACCAACAGAGATTTTCTGAAAACGCAGAAAAGAAAGTAGCTATTTTGTCTGGATCAAAGACATCTGGAAGATATAGGGACAAAAAGAGGGGAAGGGAAAAAAAACCCAAAGTGTAAAAGAAGGGGAGACCCTCATCCAGCAAAGTATTTGCACATAGGCTCAGGGTGAAGCACAGCCTAAAGCCAAGCTTGAACCAGAGCGTGTTGCTGGATTCAGAGGAGGGAAAACAATAGCAACAGACAATAATACTTGAGCAGGTACCCTCCAAGAACTTGCCATCTTCAGGTAAACGTCTTTTTAATTTAATTTTTTAGCTCTTTCTAGCCAAGCCTGATATTTCAGGCTGTAGAACGTTGCTGAAGAGGACACAGTGGCTCTTACCAGGCTTCACTGCTTTCAGACAGACCACCTAAGGTGCGAAGAGACCATTTCCAATCATCTGGTCCCTAACATAGCCCTTTTGATCTTTGTAAATGTAAATGAAGAGTTGTGGAGAGAGCGTTTTGTCTGGGAGAGGTCACTGGCACCTGGTCCCTAGGCGTGGCCTTTGGGGACGTGTTTATCCCCACTAAAAACGGGTTTGCCTATAGAAAGCACCTTTTCACTACTGAACTTGGGGAGAAAAAACACGACAGGAATGTCCTTAGGACATTTTGGGTGAGGAACTTTTACACACTTATTCCAAAAGCCCATTAAAAATATACCTAAAAGAAAACAGAATAGAGCAAACAAATTGCCCCCAAAAATCATTAACAAAAGGTAGAAGTAACATTATCAAACTATATATATAATGGTTTCATTAAAAAAGAACGAAAAATGCACACCTACCGCCTGCAGTTCTGGTCAGGTTCTCCCTCCACCCCCCCTCAAAAAAGTAAAAATTAAAAAAAATACAAATAAAATAAATTAATCTTTCCACCAGCCTGGTTCCCAATTGAAACAATTTCTTCCCCCAATACTCTATTTCCTGAACACATCTGTTAGAATCCTTAACAAAAAAATCTACAATTCTTCAGATGAACCTGAAAGAAGGACTTTTGCCCCGATCTTTGCAAACCTGGAATTATTTTAACAGTAGACTTTCTGTGCATTGGAGAGAGGAGATGGGTGTCAGGTACAGGTGTCTTTATCAGAAGGTCAGAATGATCCCACCTGTGCTGAGAAAGAGTGTTTGAATCTGGGATGGCTCGGGGTTAATGGCATCCTTTTGAGCTTGAAATCAGCACTTTTTCCCTAACCATAACATGAATTGCTTAGCACTTGGATCTGTCTAATGATTGAGATAATATCATTCATTAGCTCTAGTAACAATGGCCCTGGCTCACCAAAGTATTTCAATATGCAAATAACATCATTGAGGCCAGCGGGAATCACTCCCTTGAAGTTCAGTGTATGGATCAGTACTTGGACCGATGGGATTCCCAATGCACTCAGGGAAGTAGAGCTGTTTCGTCACGTTCAAAAGATAGGTACTTATTTTAGGTTTGGGGTTTTTAAAAATAAATTGCAAGAGCTGTGGTGGAAAGACACTCGAGCTTACACATTAACCTTCAGCAGTGCAGGCTGAGTAAAGCATGCCAGGTTTGCATGGCAGCCGGTAGGAAGTATCCAGGATTGTATATTCTGCCCTTCAGGCAGCTGGGAAATCTTTGCCAAATCTTTATTTCCCTTTAGTGAACATATATAACAGTGGAATTGAACCTTTGTGATCCTTCTTCTCCATCAGTGGAGATGTAACCACAAAAGGGCCTTAATGGGCAGAAAACATTTCTGGAGGGCTCCAGACAAAGTACATCCAGTGGGTGCACTGGAGACCAAAGCACAAGAACAGGAAGCAAAGGAATTAGTCAGTGAAACCAGACTTTTTGCACACTCCACATTTTCCTCTTCTGACAACACATTTCATGCCTTCAGAATCCAGTATGGTTTCAAAAAACCCAAACAAACCAATATAATTTCCTTATAATTGAACAGGAGAAGAAAGTTTGTGATGAAAAGGTTAAAGATGGAATCACCAATGACACAGGTGGAAGTTTGTCATCTGGTAACCAGAAATGGTAGCAAAAAGTGTTATCACGTTGTCTCTGAGCAGCAGTCTGAACTGAACACGGGGGTTTCTCTGCTTTTCTAAACACAATTGTTCAAGGGTTTCTTTCTCGGATCAAAGGATCCCCTCCCAGAAATATTGTCTATGTCTTGCACTCATTTATGCAGCTGCTGCTGGAAAATGAGCCTAACTCTTCATCTGAAAAGTCTGACCACAATAGTAGAATGAAATGAAAATGACCAAAGTAAAAGAATATAAATGGTGCCGTTCTCAACCCCTGCCACTGGCCTCTGGGAGAAGACAGAAAGCAAAGCAGAAAGCGCTGGCATGCCAAGCTCCCACAGCCCCAGCGGGCAGCATCTGGGCACACATTCCTGGTGCGCCGCTGAGGAACTCTTCCCAAGCTCCAGGGAGGGAACTTGCAAAACATCTCCAGCAAATCTTCAGGAAGGGCCTCCTTCTCCTTTCACTCTGCTGCCATTTCTCAAGCTTCTCCACTCTCAGAATCACTTTCTGGCTATCAACCAAGGAGTTTGACCCTTGAAGTGGCAGACAAAAGGTTTCACATGAAAACACCCCGGCAGAATTGACAGGAATCAACAGCAACAGCAACCTGGTTACAGGTTTTAGTAGGGACAGAGCCTGAAACTAAACTGCCACACTCAGGGTGGTACAAACCCAGCTGCCCCATTTGGGTTTCCTTTTGACATGCAAGGAGCTTAGGTTTGGGAAGAGCAGCAGGTCAGTGTGGCGTCACTGATTTGAGACCTCTTGTCCATCCCCAGCGGCTGATGAGATTGTATCAGGATTGGGGCTGTAGAACAGCAATCCAAAATGGTTATCTGGCACTTCAATTAAAATCCCAGGCTATAATCTGCAGCAGCCACAGGGCACACTTGTCACCAATTTCCAACCTTTAGGACAGATGAGTGGCTACCCTACACGTTTTTCCAGTAGTAGCTAAGTCTCTGCTGACCCAAGTCAGGTACTTCCAAGAGTTCTGGCAATTTCACTTCAAGGTCCCTCACACCTCAAAAATACAGCAGTCAAAAATCAGCCCAAGAAATAAAACAGGTACAAGCATCACCTCGAGAGTCCTGTAGTCAGGACAAGGTAACAGACGTGCACTCGCTTTGCTCTTGGATCAGACAAAAAAACCAAACAATCCCATGCAGTGCAATCACAAATACCAGCTACACAAAAACCATGCTACACAGACCAAAGGGAACAGGAAGCTTTGGCAGGTTCTCCTAGGGATCTCTACGTTTTTAAGCATTAAGAATAGCGAGGATTTTTAGAAGGGACTGAAGCATTCAAACATTCTACCTTGCAGCTGAATGCTTCAAGAGAGCAGGAACTCACTGCTGCTACTACAACCTCCCAAACCCAAAGCACAAGGAGTACACCTGGCTGTGTCTTTAGTAACTGCTTTCTTTAACAGGTGTGCAATTAAAACACAATTGGAACATCAGCTGTTCCAATTAGCTCAGCTTCACAGCTGCAAAGCCTTTTAACAGGGAGCTGGGGCTTATATTAACGACATCTATTACTGAGAAAACCAACAAGAATCCCTCAGTGCTCTGTGGTTCATTTTCTTTTCGTGCTGTTTCAGCTCCAGTTCGCCAAGCATCTCATGAAAACATCATGCATGGAAATGCTTCATCCCAAAGACAATGCTGGCATGAGAACAAATGGTTATAAATACCATGAATTAGTTTAGGTTGAAAGTTGCAAGGAGCTTCCTAACTGTGAGAGCACTGGAGTCGGAACAGCCTGCAGGGCAGGGAGTGAAGGGACACAGGGCACTGGAAACCTCACTGGTTTTTAGATGAAATTCAATAAATTTCTGAAAGGGTGAGGTGACAGATGGATTGCAGCAGTCAGAGGCTGGGCTGGGTTCCTTGGGCAGTCCCCAGCAGGCCTTTCCCTGTGTACAAGGGAACTACGTCCCTTACTCTGTCACTTTACTATGATGCTGCTAAAAGGCTGTATGGAATCATCTGGAAAAACAACTGATTAATAGTTTGTGAACAGATGAATAGTTGAGTATAGGAGGGATCGCGGTGGTGACTCCTTCCACTGGCACAGCTGCAGCCAGGAGAAGCCAAATTCCTGTTGTAGTGGCAGCATCACGCAAAGAGCAGGATTTCAGTGGATCAGTCTCGTGTTTCTCCTTTGGGATCATTAAATACTGGTAGCTTCCCCCTGAAGCTCCTGGGCTGCCCACTGCCTTTGCCCCCTACGTGAAGGGCCAAGGCAAGCGGACATGTTTTAGGGAACAGATTTAGGCTTCCACTTTCCCCCTCACCTTCTAAGGAAAGCACACTTACGTTCACTTTAGTCTGGTAGTATTTTCCTCTCTGGGTAGTTTAGACTCGAGACATCAACAAAGGTAGGTCAGGAAGGATAATTAAGATGTGCATATGCAAATGATAATTACACACTCTGCAAATTTACATGCGACCTTTGGTTAACATTTTAAAAAGTCACATGGATTGACTTCCCTAATACACATTTGTTAGGATATCGAGGTATATTGCTGTGTTATGCTTAATTTTAAATAAGGCTTTAATTAAGCTGCTTGAAGGCCTACAACTTAGAAAGGGATTAGAATTTCTTGCCAACCAGGGCTTGTTGTCAGGAGGGTTGTTCCAGCTCATGGGAGAATAATTATAAATCATGGAGTCTCTACATTCCCAGTGCACAGGGACTACCATGAGGTTTTTCAGCAACACTTTAATTCATTGCAACAGAAGTGTTAATATTTCACTTTAATAAAAAATACATAATATTTTGAAATATTCTTGAATGATCCAGCTTGAAAAATGAAAATGACCTTTAAATCCATACAGGGATTGGGCACGTCCTTTGGGCACTTTTAATGCAATAATTTATTAAGCTCCTATATTCATCATGTGTGCACAAATGTCATGTAAATATTACAGCTGTACTCCATGACAAAACAAGCGTTATGCCGACATAGAATCATATGGAGAACTGACAAATGGGAAAAAAGGGAGATCTAGTATTTTCTGTACAAAAAAAATATGCCATTTTATGATAATTTGTAAAAATGCATAACTTCTGGCATTTCAGAGAAGAACACTGTATAAAAATAAATATTCTATGTACAGTAACACACACAGGCCAATCCAGGGTTAGAATCATCACTGCAAAAGAAAACATAAACACGTGTTAGTGACAGCTCACAAGGGGAAGGACACTGTTAGGGAAGCTGGCTCTAGGTTCTCCAGGAGGAAAAGCAATGGTGATGGATCTCAGCAAGGACCCTTTCCACCTCCCCAGGTGGCAAAGTGAGGAAGGGAGATTCATCCCAGACTGACTCTGCCTCCACCCTCTTCCTACCACTGTGGCTTGAGCACTTGGCATTAACACCCACAAGTGGGCACTGAAGGTGGGCCAGACCCTGGGGAGCGCAGGCAGGGTCTGAGGGAATCCAGGTGGAAATCTCATTTTTGTGCAAGGATTAGAGCAGGGCCAGGCAGCTCAAAGGCCATGGATACAGTTCTCTCCTTTGTAGCCCATAGAGCTGAACTGTGATGCACAAATAAGGAGTTTTGGTTGCCACTTTTCAGGGATACAGTCCTGGAAATCCCATCCATGCATCCACACCTCTTCTGCTCTTAGCCACATTCATGGAAAAACATTAGCAGGATCTGTGGCACTGCCAACTCAGCACAACAACGTTTCCAAGATTACTCTACCTTATTCCAGCAGCCTTGAACTGGAAGGCCATCTTCCCCCTGAGACAAAGAGGGATGAAACAGCAGTTTAGGACACAGAAAGTAGTACAGAGACGGAGAAAGGAAGGCACGGGTTAACTATTACTGCAACAAACAGTTTGAACTAGGGCTGGAGGAATAGTCAGAGATATTCCTCGTCCTTTGGATGACCCAGACTTCTGGCTGGCAAAACCAGTGCAGCCTGAAGCAGGGGCTGGGGTGAAGAGGGGAAATGCCTGCAGGCTGTGCAAGGGACTTATGTACCTGAGAACCACTCTCCCCTAAGAAAGGCGTCTATCCAGGCTTCCTCAAAGGAAGAAGAGAAGGAACACAGGAGGTCCAACTCAGCCAGAAAAACACCACCAAGGGCTGGCAGTGGACAGCGTGAGGTGGCTGCTCTGTGTACTCAGGCTTGGCTCTGTAACATTGAGCTTAAAAGCAAACCCCAGAGTCAGCACTAACCTCAGACCCTGAGGAGGGTCTGGAAACAACTCCATTTCCTTTCTGCCCTGTCCGTCAAAGGGTTTGCTTTGTCCTGTGAGACACTGCCCAGCTATCCCCTCTTGCCTCTGGGCAGATCCTGCTCCAGGGAAATTAGGAAGGCAAGCAGCTGGGCAGCCCCTCTGTTGGTTCACGATGTCTCAGCTGACTCCCTGAAAAGGGGCTTTGGCTTCAATAACATCAGTGGGATTTCTGTGAAAATCCCTCAGCACTTCTGTAACTGTGATGTCTTGGGCTTCATGGTTGGGAAATGCTTTTGTAAATGACTGCCACTCGTTTCAACCCTGTGCAGCCTTCTTTGATGGGCTGGATGCGACACCAGTGCTAAGGTGCTCTGGAGCAGGAGATAAAGTCAGATGTAAGGAGATAAATCTCTGACATGAGAAGTCAAATACTTGTGCTGTGTGCATGTGGCAGATTTGTGGTCTATCGCTATTCCCTAGGAAACCCCAAAAAAATACAAACAGAAAAGCAAATGCACAGTAGTATACTAAGAAATGAACTATTTACTGGAGGTGCACTTCCAGGGGGCAGATGAACTGAACGTTGCCATGATGCTACAACAATATTGCTTTTCAAATGCATTTTTTGACTTTGGTCTCCTTGTACTGTTTCCTCCCCTTCCCCCAACTACGTGGAAACATGGGATTACAAGTTATTTACTGGGTAAATTGTGGCATTCCCATTGGTACACTGGTGGTGAGAGGAATGACTGGTGTAGTGCATGGCAGGAGGAGATGGGAAGTTAGGTGTATGAAGGAATGGGAGGCCAGGGAGTCACAGCTTAGGGATCAAAGGAAGACCAGGGTCACAAGGAAGTGTTTGTTGCAGGCGAATGTGCCAAGAACGGAAACATGACATGCTTATTAGTACCAAGGATCTCCTTCCACATATCTCAGATGTGCAAAGAGTTAGTTCACAGCCTCCATAAGCTACACACATGGATATGTCAGCTGGATGCTAAGCTTTTAACCTAGTTGGATCAAAAAACATGCTTATTCACGTTCCCAAGCTAGCTTGCATGCCAGAACACTATGTATAAAAAAATAACAGCATCCATATTTCATCAGATTTTCTGGCAAGTCTCCCTTAACAAAAATAGGTATGAAAAGAAGTGTGAGTTCTAATATGGCTATGTGGGGTGAATCCTCACTGGGAGCAGTGACAAAACTAGAAAGGTCATTTCCCAGGGCACTGGTGGAATCCTTGCACCTGCAAAATTAGGTGCCTTACTCAGCCAGAAGTTACTCTATAGAAACCTGGCTATGATAACTGGGAGACAAAACACATGGCTCTGTGGTCTTCCTCCTTTGTGGACTGTTCTAGCCAGGTACGGCTTCACCTGTGGGACTGGAAGAAGTTTCTACTACCCAGAATTTACAGAGCAGCAACTGAGACTTTACCAGTGGTCTGCCCCAAAGAGGCAACAGCAGCACCTAAAGGAGGGAATACTGGAAGGAAAATTATGTTAGCTCTTCACAAAGCTCAAATAACAAAAGGGTTTTGATGGCAATTTCATGGCTTTTTGTTTTCCTCAAGAAACTAGGAAAACCTTTCAAACTAAATGTGGCTTCTTGGTTTGGGATGAATTTTTCCACCTAGTGAACTAACAATATCCCATCCATTGTAGATGGCATCAAACATCCTTAAGTGAGCGTAAAGCTTGGAAGGACCATCCCCAAGCAAACCTCGTCATGCCAAACAGGGCTGGAAGGGCAGGGGAGTACAAATTTCTGTGTATTATGGAGATGCTGAAACTGTCCTAGGGAGTAAAAACTTCACCTGAATGCTGCATCTCCAGAAATCTCAGAGAAAATGAATAAATTGGTGACCTTTACTGGGATACTTAGAAATCAGCTGGGATTAGGTGTTTCTGAATACTTTTGTCCTACAACAGTTGGGCTAGATCAGGCACTAATACAATAGTCATTTTATCATTCGAATAAGATGGATATTGAGAAACAGGCAATCCCAAATTCAAGTGTTTTAGATACTATGGGTACAATCTGGACTTCTAAGGAGAGTCAAAAGTAGGAATTATCCAGCAGGGAGGTTAAGTGTCCCCATTAATATGTTTCACATGGGCTTACTAATGGGATAACTATTATTTTCAGTCATCTTAATGTATGGGGTGACTGAGGTCATATGGAACCGTGTCAGGCTATGCTCAACACACGCAAGCACTTAAAAATAGAGTTAATGAAGGACACAATAGAGTTAATGAAGGACACAAGCATTGCAGCTCCTTGTGAGGAAGCCAAGCCAGTGCAGAGCTGGGTCTGCATACATTGGTTTACTGGAAGTTGTCAAAGTGAAGGCAAAGGAAGAACTGAAGCAATTGTAAATAAAAACACATTCCAACTCTATTTTTCCTCATGCCACAAAGTACTGCTGACAGCAGCTGGGAATCAGAATGAAGGGAAGGGCCTGGTTCTGACAGCAGCAATGAGAGGAAGGGAGGATGGAGACAGGTAAGGAAGGAACTGCCGGGTGTCTCTAGGGCATGCAGCTGTTTGAGGGGATCAGAAAATAGCACCAAGAGTCAAAAAGCAAACGAGCATGCAGGAAAGGGAAGGTACACCATACCAATGGGCATGGGGCATCCAGGCCGTCCAGCCCAGGTAACCCCGGCTCACCCTTCTCGCCTTTAAAACCTCGGAGACCCTGTTTATGAAATCAACCACTATCGTTATTTCAGTCAGTGCCAGCCAGCTCTGTGTCCCAGGAGGAGAGGCCGAGTCCCCACTGGGACTGGCACAGGGCACTCAGCTGCACACCCAGCACAGACCCCTGTCTGCACAGTGAGCTGTGTCTGCATCACCATCAGTTTCCTTTCTGGTTTTCTGTCATCTATGAGCCAGGAGGTGCTTCTCTGAGTTAAAGCTGAGAGGATAGGAATGGCGTTTCCTCCATTCCAAAACCATCCATTCCTCCAATCCTCACTAGGAAACCCAGCAGCTGGATTTCTAAAAGCATGATCCCCAAGTACTCCTGGAATTTGTGGCACTGCTAGCAGATTTTTGGCAGCGTTTGCTGCAGCATATGAATTTAGATAAAAATGTACATATATTCCTGTATTTATCCACAGACTTATACCAATCTGTTTTAAAGAAACACATCCCATTTAGGATAACTGAGACTTGTTTTCCCTCTGGGTAGTGCAGCTCAAGTGCCCTGTCTGCTCTCAAGCCATCACATCAGCTGGCTGTTACTCCAAGGCAAGGAAACCAGCATTCCAGTTTTGCTGTCATGTAGATTTCATCCTGTTGAGCATCTCCAGAGAAGAGCCGTAACCAGCAGCAAAGGAGACAGGGCTCTATCCGCAGAGGAGAAAGCCCTGGGCTCCCGCAGCACATGGGACACCCCATGTACCCCAAACCTTTGTGAGGTCTGGAAGAGGAAGGAACATAACCATGGTCACTCAGCAGCCTGATCTCTCAGAGGATCAGTTGGTCCCACAGCCTTGCCACAGGCCGTGGTGGGAACCCAGCCGGGCCTTATCCGAACGTTGTACTTTTACAAGACCATTATTTATGTTATGATTTCCTTCTGTCTTCCCCATCAACACATCTTAGAACAATACATTTGATGAAACAGGACATACCAACGGACAGGGTGCATCTAATCCAGGTGCTCCTTGGTCTCCCTTATCCCCTTTAGACCCTCTAGAGCCTTTCTTGCCCCTCTCCCCCTGTAAATAATAGTTTAGTCCAAGAAAAAAAGAATACACAAAAGCTTTAGGATCATCCATTTCAAACAAATGTCAGCGATAGTTTAAAAAAGGATAAACATTTAGGAAACATTTTAAAATAAATCTCCCTCTGAGATGGATCAGCATAGTGAAGATCAGCATATGGAGCTGCTGAGCTGTAACAGAGCTGCATAAACACTGTGGCTGTGGCTGCAGTCCCACACTGACAGACTGTGAGGGCTCGGCATCAAAGGGATCATCACACCACTTCTCGAGGCTTCCCATACACCAGAGAGGGCCACCTTGGAGAACTGCCTGACTCCAGACACACAGGATGGGAAACCACCCCTCTGGCCAGCAGTGTGCCACCTTATCTCAACCTCCAGCTGGCTGCGAAGGTCCCTCTGCCACTGGAGCTCTGGGACAGCACAGAGATGCTTTTTTTACCCCTTTAAATTCCCATTCTTAAAGAAAGACTCACTCAGGGAACTCTCAGCCAAGGAATGAAGGAAGTACTCCACCCCAAGAGTCTGCACAGTCTGGCTGTCCTTTGGGATGCTCTGAGTAGTGCTCTCCCAAAAAACCTGTTAGACCAGGGTAGTCCTAGGCAGCACAGCCACAGGGCAGCAACTGGTCCCTGATCCTTAACTAGCAGCACAAGGCAGGGCATAGTGTGGTATTTGTCAGTTACATCCACACCAAATCCTTCTGTATAACAGGAAAATTCTTAAAGCTGCTGAGCATGAAACAGGGAAGGGGCTGCTGCACAGGGAACCGGACTTAGGGTCCTCATGGGGAGTGTTAAAGGAATTAAGGGATAAAATCAGACAGCACAGGCTGCTGCTTATTCTTTAAAATAAAAATGTTAAACCCAAAGCTGGCAAGAGAAATGGATGGGAGGGGAGAGGCAATGAGGAGAAGTCATCCAGAACCAAGCACTGGAATGGAGAGGATAATCCAGGAAAAATGCAGCATGGGTTGCTCTGGAGGAAGGAACCAGGAAGAAAGGTGGAAGAGGAGGAAGGGATAAAGGGGACAAAGGTGGACCTGTAGGAGCGAGGAAGATGCACAAACACACACCAAAAAAACTCCCACAGGCATTAAAGTAACAGCTGGACAAGTTCAGGGTTCACACTTTTTCAGCTGGATTACACGAAATGCTGCCTGTTCCCACTGCTGTTAGTGCCACAACCCCAGGCACAGCTATGCTGATCTCCTGCTCCAAGCAGAGAGCAGCAGGAGCATTTCTGGGATTTAAAAAGACTAGAGGAAAAGAGAGGATTTTGGTGAACTGGGACTTCAGAGTAGGGAGTACGGGAAAATCCCTGTACAAAGGCTCAGTGGGAAAAGGGATATTTTCTAGGGTCCTGTAAGATATTGCACTTGCCCATTTACACTCCTGAGTTTCTCATGCTTTTCCATTGCAAGGCATGGGCTGCAGTGAGGCAGAGTGCATGCACACTTCAAGGGGCCAGCCAAACTCCCCACTCGTGCTTTCCAACTCATCTTCTTCGAGGAGTTGCAATTTCTCCCAGTTTTCACTTGCTTTTATGACAGAGCTCAGAGAAATCCCACCTAATGAAAGATCCTTCTTTCAACTAAGACACTCAGTTCAAAAACCAGCTGAAAAAGTCTAGGAATTAAAAATTACATTTTTTAGAAGCCACACAAGCAAAATAAAGTGAAGAGGAAGTTAAGAAGCAAAGCCAGAAACGCAATGATCAAAAAAGGGGAGAACTTTGGCCATGAAACTTGAACCTTTCTCCCCTAGTTTAAGATGACAGCTGGCTAGTGCTGTTCAAAACTGTCCTTTCTGTGCAGAGTAAGGTCAGCAATCCATTGCAGATAGAGGACAGAGAACACTCACTATGCATCAAAAGCAAATCCTTATAATGAAATCATCGCACTGGCACATGCACTACAAAAAATTACATTTCCAGATAAATTTAGGTGATGCCAGATTCTTATGAATAAAAGGTGTGTGTGTGACTACATACACTTGTATTCTATTGAACTGCTTGACATTCATACAATTGTAATATTACAGACTCAAATCCAAAAGTAATTTGTATTTCTGAATATAAATTATATTCAATCATACCTCCTAAATGTTTTTATCAAAAAGATTCAGATTCCAAGCCTCAATAGGCAAGAAAACCTGGTGAAAAAGAAGGAGCTTCTCAACATGCACTTCTTAGCAATGTTTATCGTTCTGTAACACAGGTGGTACGATGGGAAAGCTGCCATTCCCCTCACTGGGTTTGACTCAGCTCTTCACCATCACTTTCATTCAGGACAATGCCTGAGGAGACTTCATGTCTGATTCTTCAAGGTATTCAAATTTAATTTATCTTTTCCAAATTTCCATCTTCCAAATTCTCTGCAGGATTGTTTGCTAGAAGACAACCTTCTTTTTCATGCTTCAAGGACAATTTAAGAGTACTGAAATAAGATTTGCAGGCTGCACCTCAGCTAATTCTCCCAGGAATCCCCACACACATCAGTAAGTAGATGAGCAGGATTTCCTAAAGCACACCATGTTGGCCTAACTCAAGTCCTGTGCTTCAGTGAGAACAGAGGTGTAACAACAATGAACATATTAGAAAATCCCTCCTACAGCCTTCAGAGAGATGTTAGCCCAATGTCCCAGGTAATGGAATGAGCTATGGGTATCACCTTCTAAAATACAGGTGTGTAAAAGTTGCTTGGATGAAGGTCTGACAGACAAACACAAGCTGGCTGCTACAGGTACTCAGGAGTTAACTGGGCTGTCACTGTGTACAGGTGTTAGCAATTAAATACAAAGAGTTTGCCTGGTAACTTACCCGGACTCCCTTGTCACCAGGTAGACCTTGTAAACCCTGAAATGCATCAACACAAAAAGAAATATTTTAAAACAAGCAGGTTTCATCATATTCCCACTAATGAGAAGAACGTGCGCTCAAGAGTTTGGGTTTTTCCATTTGTACCAATGGCCCTATGTCAAAACCAAAACTTTTGCAGCAGACAACCTCCTCTTCACCTTCATCAGACCATCCAGGTTGCAACACCACTATTGTTACCCTAAGGGCCTTCAGATAAGAAACAAACTCGTTATGACAATGCAGCAAACTTCCTTTTTTGTGTTAAACAACAAAGCAGCTCCACGACTGCATTAGACCAGAGCACCAACACTGGCCCCATTTTGCAAAAAGCAATGCCAGACAGTGGAATTAACCTCACTGAAGGCAGCTTTCGTCCCTGCAATGACAAGACAGGGCTCTCCCAGACAGGTTGGAGGCAGGCACCCGGGCTGTGAGAGGTAAAGGCAGCTGCTCAAAAGCAGCATTTTGGACTAAGATACACATCCTGGGAGTCCCACACAGCTTCTTTTGGTAGTTCAAGGTCCAAGGTGAATTAACAGTTTCCCTTTAGCCTCCTCCACATAACTCTGAGTCTGCTCTGAAGCTACTCAGCTTCTTCTGTCACTCCCATAGTGAACAAAATCTTGTAACTTGAGTTACGCCTAACCCAGCTGCGACTACAAACACTGTAATACTGCAGCATCTTCAGCTGTCAACCACAGCAAGGCAACAGGCTCTGGAGATAAATCCCTGGTATTCCCATACTTACAGGAAGCCCTGCTGGCCCCATTGGTCCTGCAAGTCCAGGATCTCCTTTACTGCCCTGAAATGGATACAAAAGAGTAGAAACTGTTAACATTCCTATTCAGTACAAACAGGCAGCAGAGCACCATAGAAGAAAAAGCAAAGGATGCATTTCAAAGCACCTGAAAACCCCCATGGACGAGATACTCAGATACCAAAGAGGCCCAGCTGAGGGTCTTGTATGCACAAGGACAGGGCAATTCCAGCTCTGGAAAAGCCTAGAGCTCTTCTATCCCTCAGAGCTGTTGTATCTTCAGAGAAGTTACAGAGCATCCGTCAGTTCTGAAGCAAACTCACCCTTTCTCCTTTTGGTCCTGCTGGTCCCGAAACCCCAACTGGTCCTGGAGTACCCTGCAGTTGTAGGAAGGAAAACACATCAGGACACTTTTATTCCAGCGCCTCATTGAAGCCAGGAGACACTGTTGCTCCCTTAGGAAAAGCACAGCTGGGAAGGGCAGTCTGGTGGTGGAAGGCACCTAGCACCACTACAGCTTTCAGTGTTAGTGGCGATGCATGTGAAGTAGTTGGTAGAGGCAATTTGAAGAACATTGGAACTGCTATGTTAGATCACACCAGCACCACTGTACAAGAGCCTCATTTTCACTTCCGAAGCTCTCTCTTGACAATTGTTTCAGCAGGCATTCCTACCAGTTCTCTCTAGCTCATACCGGGCAAGGCTGAAAGCTGTAGCAGAGTAAAGGCCATTTACACACACGATAAGCAATTCACTTTTCCTTTTGCTTATTTCCTTATTTTCTTTACACCCCCCACCCCGAGTCAGCGTAGTTGAGCGACATGGAAAGTGTTGGGTCAGTCATTCATGCAAGCTGACAGACCCCAAGCTGCAGCACCGAATGCAGGTGGGCACAGGCAGAGATGTGAGCTAGGAGGGGTATCCTCCAGTCCCTCTACTCCCTCTTTGCCATTCCTGTCACTCCACCAGGCTCCCAGTCATGCTGACAGGAAAACCCAGTGTTTTTCCTAACCCTTTGACACAGAGGCCATCTCCTACCAGCACACCAAACTTCATTCCTGGTGCTCACGAGACTTGCCTGGGTTTTGGGAAATTAATCAAAGTGATCTTTAATGTTGGCAACATGATGGTTCAGTAATAGTCCCTCTGGCTAAGAACAGGATTCCAGCACCTCCAACTCAGACTTCTGGTACAGACTCCTTGAACCCCAGAGGTATGGACCTACAATTCCTTCATGGAGCCTCGAGAAAGGGATACTTTTGAGGCACATTACCTGACTCCTAGGAAGAACCAAAGAGCAAGCTTCCCAAATGGGAGAGTCTTTTTCTAAGACCCTTAAAGCAAAGGGTCTTGCACTTTTTAATGTCGGTCTGCAATCCTTAGCCACTAAGTAACCCCTCTGATGTGAGCAGAACAGCTCATGTGGATCAGGAGAGCTTTTCAGAGAAGTTAAGATCTGCAGAATACAAGTGGAGGAGTAGCTCATGCAGCACACAACTTCAGCATGGTGAAGGAAGAGAGAAGAATCAGACACTCCTTAGATTCATGCAGCCATGGAAATCTTAATTGCCTGCACTTATGCACCATTTAGTGCCATTGAAATCTCCCCTGCACATCTATAAAATTGTATCTACAGTTTCCCCAAACAAGTAAGCGGCCACTCAGATTCTGTTCAGAAGTCAGAGCAGCTGAAATTATTCCCAGCTACACTGAGGAGGAGAAATTGCTTTTTGTTTTTAAATAGCCAAATGGATTGTACATGAGTGATCTGTGATTTCCCAAGAGGGATTAAAAATATTTGGCTGTTAAATAACAGCTGTTATCCAAGAATAGTAGAGTGGTTTGCAGAACCAGGTTGGCATTACTTAGAATCATAGAATGGCTTGGGGTCGGCAGGGACCTTAATGATCACCTTGTTCCAACCCCCTGCCATGGCCAGGGACACCTTCCACTAGACCAGGTTCCTCCAAGCCTTGTCCAACCTGGCCTTGAACACTTCCAGGGGAGGTGCAGCCCCAGCTTCTCTGGGCAGCCTCTGACAGTGCCTCACAGTAAAGAACTTTTCCCTAACATCCAATCTAAACCTGCTCAATCTTTCATTTTGAAGCCATTCCCCCTTGTCCTATGACTACAGTTCCTGATGATGAGTCCCTCTCCCATCTCATGGAGAACAGCGGAGCAGATTGGAGATCCCTCAGGATAAAGAGGACAGGAGAACGGAGCATCATGGAACCATGCAGCAGTTTCATTCATCTTGTTACTGAGACAGAGTGGAACAAGTAGGCTGTGATCCCAGGATCCAGACTTGTAGCATCAAAGAACACAAGCGTGTGACATCACTCCTCATTTTAAGTTTAACCCCCTCCCAAGCCTGCTTTGGTAAAAATAAGATTATTCCTGGTCTAAACAAGACTCAAGTGGAAGACACAAAACGGGTCACGATACTGGGGAGGACAAACGTGGGGTAACAGAGAAATGGAACTCACCGGTGGTCCAGGCCTGCCGTCTAAACCTGAAGCACCCTGAACAGACAGGGAGGGTTCACAAAAACAAGGCAGAGGAGAGGGGAGGAGGGTGAGGGGAAAGGAGAGGGGAGGGGAGAGGTGAGTAAAGCAGTGACTTGAGACAAACATATGCTTGCAATTAACAAAAATTAAGATCTCAAGGACAGGTGATGGCACTTACAAGCAAACCAACAAAAACATAGAAACACTGAATACATATAATGTTGACCTGCAACTTTCAGATCCTCTCAAGAGTGCAAATTTCCTTCTCTCAATGCCACCAGGAAAGCTCCTGAAGAAGCAGCTGTTCTCTGACAGGTGGCAAAAAGGACAATGTGACAGTGGAGCTGGAATCTGCACTGCCTTTGTGGCAGGCTGGGCAACACAGGTGAGACACAAGGCTCAGAGGCCGGTGGTCACCAAGGCATTTACAAGCGCAGAGCCATCAGCTGTTCAAGCTGCTACCAAAAAACCCAGGGCCTGCTGGTGCCCACTAGGTCAGCTGCAGGCTTGCTCCACTCCACATGCAGTTGTTTGGGGGCTTATGAAACAGGTGGCTCATCTCCTTGTGTCACCAGTGCAGACTTACACCAGACTGAGATCAAGTGGCACTTTTCTGTTTGCGTGGCTCTTGCCCTGAATTTCCTCATCCATAAGACCTAACAGTGGTTCTGCCCAAGGCCCATCAAGCCCAGTGGCTTGTCTCTGACAGTGGTTGGAAGGGAAATCTGTGGTAGGATATAAGTACCAAGTACTGAGTTTTCCACAACTTGAGCATTACAAACTCCTTGCCCTGTTGGCCATGGAGAAGCCCAAGGCTATCGCAGACAATCAGGACTGGAATTCCAGTGTGATGTCAAGCCCCAAGTAGAAAATGGCAGCAGATCCAGCTTCAGGATTTTACAGTCTGAAATATTTCAGAACCTGCTTGGCACTGCATTTAGTCTGACAGGCTGAAGACACACTGGATGAGGCTTGGAAACCTTACGAAAAGAGTTCAGCGGCTCTGAAGAAGGATACAAGTTCCACAATATCTGATCTTACTAGCTGTGCTCCCTGGTTGGCCAGCCAATATTGCTGATCCAAACATAAAACATGTCTAAGAGGACACTTCTGAGCCAGTCTTTCCACCTCCACAGCTCAGGAAGAGTGACGGGAAAAGCCAAGGGACCTTAGGAACCCCATGGGATTGACTGGTGTAGGAGAAGCAGCTAGCACATTGCTTGCCACAAAGATGAGTTGTTGGGATAATTGCTGAGGCATCTTCTGCTCAGACTGTCACAAGGACCTCCTTCCCCTGTCCAGATACCCCACAAGCTTGAGGGATAACCACTTACACAGAAAACTTCCATTTGCATTTCTCAGGGGACTCAGTTCTGACTTCTCACTGCTTCACTGAGGTACAATCCCTTGCCCTTGAGCCTTCCAAAAGCACCACTTTCTCCCCACTGGCTCTGCCTGGAGCCCCAGGGAATGTACTCATGCTGGGCTCACTTGAGCGCCCAGAGTTAGAGGGGATTCATCCAAGCTCTAGAAGGGAACTACTGTTCAGCACAACTAAAGGAGGAAAACATTTTACAAACAAAGACACGCACATTTCAGCCAAAGTCAGAGACAAGGGATCTGGGTGGTCAAACACAAGACAACAAAGCCACACAGTACATGAGATGCGCTCTGCAGTGCTCATTCCAGGCAGAATATTTGGCAAACGGAGAAGGTCTGCTGTGCCACCAGTGCTTTTTATGATGAGAGAACTTGGGGGCTGGTGGAACGACTGGGGGGGACTAAGTTACCACCAACTCATCATCAGGTTTGTATCTAAAGCTCCTGCAACCTCTCTATAATACATTGTGCCCCAGTTCCTCCCACTAAGCCAAGCAGTGCACTAACGCCAGGCTAAGGGGACCAAGTTCACACACAGCAGGGACACGCTGCGTCAGGAGGAGCACTGATTCCATGGCAGAAGTGACAGGAATGTTTCAGCTATCAGAGAAGCTGGTTGCATTAAGAACCACCATGCTTTGTACAAAGCTTAGCCCAGGAGACAAATGGCTGGGGAAGGTGTTTCCCTTTCCACATCTCCAACTTCTGTTTCTGGTCTTGCCCTGAAGTGCAGAGAACCCCCAGGAAAGCTACTGCTTGTTTTTCCCAGTCCTGCCAGAAGCAGGAGGAAATGAAGTGATCACTGATCTATTCAACAGATCTAGAAGTTGAAGGCTCTGTGCAGAAATTGAGGGTTTGGGTTTAAAAAGCAAAGGCACAGTTATTTATAGGCCATCTCTTTCTCTGACTTCACATACCAAATCCCCACGTGCATCTCCTATTGAGGGATCTTTTTACAGCTGATATTAAGTTTGGCTCACAAAGTGCTGCTTGCTTCCTGGATACTTACGGGTAATCCCAGTGGCCCTCTGTCTCCTTTTTCACCCTGGGCACCCTTCTCTCCTTTCACTCCATCAATCCCTGCTTCCCCCTAAAGGAAGGATGGAGCAGAAAATAAACCCACCGTAACAGCACTTATATAACAAACATTCCTCCCTTTGGAGAGTGCCAGAATACAAGAGGCAGCAGAGTAATGCTTTAGCCCAATTCTCAGCCTAATTTGAAGAAAACCACTGTCAGTCAAGTTACCCCAGTGTGAGCACCTGTTTTAACTCAGTGGCAATAAGAGGAGACTCAGGCCCTGTGGCTAAAGATGTTCAGAGGGAAACTGAGCTCACTACGGTGCTGCTCTCCCTGCTGTTGTTTCTGTATATAAATATAAATAACCAGAAGTTATCTGATACAGTGGGTTTACGTTTTAAGATGTGGATCCACTGGAAGTGAATGATAGGTATCTACATGCTTTGAAGAAAAATCATACAGAAATAACGTTTGGAAAGACTTTTGTAAATGCTAAGGCATCGGTTTCAACATTTCAGAAAAAGAAAAAAAATCAGCATTCCTCTCCCCAACCGTATTTTTAAAATTCTGTGTTATAAACGATAAAGCAATATTAAACAAAATACTTCTTTTTCTTAAATTCAAAATGTAACCCAAAGCTTTTCTCCCCCTTCATTCCTGTTCATAAGGCTTTTTAAAACATACCCATCCCTTTTAGCACCCAAACAGTGCTGTTGGCCAAGTATTAGGGATAATCAGAAGAATGAAGACACTTTACACATTTTCCAATCTTTGCCCAGAATGTTACCAGAAAGATGCAGCTCTCCTTGCACATTTCCACTCAACTATTTTTCATCCTAAAATGAGAGCTGCTAATCCATTTCCATCAAGAAAATATCCAGAAGATGGAAGAAAAGTACCACCTGAACACTAGGAAGTTGTTACTAAAGGGAATTCTAGCACCTGGGACAACTTCAGTTACATTTCAGTATGTAACATTTTGTACCCTTACCTTGGGTCCTGGGACACCCTGAAGACCCTGTATTTGGGATGAGAGACAAAATATAAGTAATGTTTACGGATGGGCTTTAAGCTCCAGGCATCCCAGTTAAGCATGCAGTACAAAGGTTTCGCTTTCTGGGGGCACAAACACTCAGCCCAAAGGCCTCTTTATTTGTGTAATGGGCACTTCATGTACTGTTCTCATCTCTAATGAGGAGCCTCTTGCCAAGCACACCCTGGCAGGGGGCCAGGTGTGCTATTAAGACAATTTCTGCAGTTGATCCCTTTAATCCCATCCATCCCATCTTGCTACTGTCTTCCTTTCATCTCAGACTAACACAACCTTCTTTCTTTGCCCTCCCAGCCCACTGTAGCTCTGACCTACCCTGGGGGTAGGTTTGGAAGTGATACTAAGCATGTTCCCATTTCAACACTGCAGTGGTTCTGACTGTCTCCTCCACACAGAATCCTCCCCAGCCACTGCCTGCTTTAATCCCATTCCCAGTGCCTTGCTCTTCAGGTGAATCACTCAAACTTACTGGAGGTCCTGGAGGGCCTTGGGGTCCAGGGGGCCCAGGTATCTGGAAAGCAATGCAAGAGAAGTCATCATCAATGTGCTGCCCTCAGGGGCAAAGTGGGGCTGCTCAGAGGGGAGACAGGACACAGGGTGCAGCAGGGCTCCTCTACCAGGCTGGGAAACCTGGACTCCCCCCCTAAGGACTGCGTTAGAAAGCAGCAGCAATCCTGGGCAGAGTGGCTGGGAAGCAGCAGCAGCATTCTGGGGAGGGTTATGCAGCAGTTGCCAATATTTAAGAGGAGGGAAAGCAGTGAGGTTTTTTCCAAAGAAAGGTCCACTTCCACTACTCTACCACCATTCCTACAAGGAGGCATAGGGTCAAAGAATAGAAGATAGGGAAGAAGGTGTCTGGCTCCACACGTGTCAGTAGCCTGTGGGACTCCTTGCTGCAGGGCACTCCAAAGCTAGGGGTGAGGGGAGAACAGGCAAATTCAAGCACTCTGAAATATATTTTTTTAAAAAAACAAAACCAAAACCAACATGTGTATATATACACATGCAAATAACTGCCAGGAAATCCATTTACTGCAAATGCTGAGAAAAATATTTGTTATGCTTTCCAAGCTCTTCTGTTCTTCCCTAGGCATTCCTTATTGATCGGTGGTTGTGAGATAGATTGTTCTTGTGTCAGGGAAAGGAGGGCATCAGGAGCCAGAGGTAGCTGGCAATCCAGTCCCACAGCATGAGGCTTGCTGTCCTCAGTGAAGGGGTGCCACCAGAGGGTGGGGGGTGCCTGTTTCCAGCAGCACTGCTGCCAGGTCATCCCTCCCCTACTGCCGATCGAGAAGGAACACAAGAAAGGTGACCTACCGATTCTCCTGGATTTCCTTTGTCTCCACGCTCCCCAGGCTCACCTTTCTCTCCCTGCACACAACAGCAGACTGTCACCACCAGCTGAGTTCTGGAGTCCCCCTCCATTGAAGCTGCCTGTGAACCACCCATGTGCAGGCAAGCAGCAGTTCCCCCCGGGAAAAGTGAGAACAGACCATGTGTTTCACATTCCCTGCCTGCTGCTGGAGGCCTTGATGTCTTAGGTTTTAGCTTTTACATTTTTCAAAATTCTGTGACTCTGAGCTGCCTTGCAGCCTGGCAGCTGCTGCTCTCTCATGCTCACACAGACATAACAAAGCCTCTCCAGGCCTGCTCTGCAAGGACACCCAGCCCGTCCCAGGCCCAAAATGTGTAACCCAGCACCTTGAGAAGGGGGGTGAGCTGAGGGGCAGTTCCATCATTAGCTAAAGTTTAATTGGCCAATTTATGCTGATCTGCAAATGGACCAAACCTGTAAGAGTGTGAAGAACTCGTGACTCGGGGTCCATCTCGGGTGCAGCCTTTGGCCTGCCCAGGGTGTGCCTCTGAAGGCCTTTCCAATAAATATCCCCCTTTATTCCCTTACCCCTGTCTGGTCTCTGTTTCCAGGTTTGCTTCTTTAGGCATCAGCCTGACGGACATTCTGTGACACCTAATGAAGGGGTAGGGCTCTGAGGCTCCCAGGGTACTCAGCACTTTGGGAAATGAGCCCTTGTGTGCTGCTCTATGCTATTTTCTCTTTACCAAGCAGGAAAGAGCAGCCTGTCTTTTCCATTCTTACTGTCAATCCTGGAAGTCCAATGGGACCTGGCAATCCTGATGGTCCTGGTATCCCTTGGTCACCTCGTTCGCCTTTCTCTCCAGTGGGGCCATCTAGACCCTATAGACCAAGAAAGATTTGTGGAGTTTTTGCATGACTAAGTCAGGTAGACATACAAGACATCACTGCAAGAGCCAAGACTAGCTCTGGTCATCCCAAGAGTACTCTGAAAACCCTGGACATCCACCAGGTATCCAGGGAAATGCAGGGCTTCACTAGTATTGGAAGTGGAGGTGCAAATGGCTGAACATCCTCCTGTCACTATAGATGTACCAGTCCCCACACTGGGGATGGGGTACTGCTTTCCTGCCTCCAAGGTCCGCTCAGGGTTATGCAGTTTGCTGGAGTCCATGCTAGGAATCACTCCCCACAGCCAGCTGTTGAAATAGCAGGAGTTTCACCCTGGTAATTTCACAGAGAGGCAGGAAGCTGTTGCATAAAACCCCCTTGAGCAGTGCTGGGGACACAGGAGCTGTGACAGACCGAAGCTGGGAGGCTGGGCACTCTGCCCCAGTTAGTGGCCAGCTTGTGAGGGGTTACCCCATGCAGCTGCTCCCCCAGGAGGGGCTGTGCTGGTGCCTCAGCCTCCTGGCTCACGGTCAGGCCTGCTTGCTTCCAGCAGCGTTTCGCTGCCAACAAGACACCAGGCAGCAAGCTGAGGAACGGACACGGTGCCCAGAGAGCAGGGCAGGCACCTGGGGACAGCCACTCCAGCAAGAGGACAACACATGTGCCAGGAAGCCAGGATCTCCCATACTGTGACACTTCTCACAGCAACACCCACCTTGCAGGGGCGCTCAGGTATCCAAGGAGTCCTGGGGCCTTGCCCCAAAACCTGGGTGGCCACCAGTACTCAGAGAGGCTTTGATTTACTCACCGGTGAGCCTGCTTGTCCTGGCTCTCCCTTATCACCCTTTTCTCCTCTGACCCCGACATGGCCTGGCTCTCCCTTCATTCCAGGAGGTCCATCCTTTCCTGGCAGTCCGTGAGGGCCAGGGGGGCCCATTTCTCCAGGCTTGCCACGTGGTCCCTAAATGAAATTCGCACAACATAAAGTGAAACATTTACAGATAAGAGTCAGGCTACTCCTGCCTGGCCCAGAGCCTCTTGCACTGCTCATCCTTTCCCTCATGGCTATGCCCTTTGGAGACAGGACAAAGTAGCGTTGCCATGACAAACATTAGGACATTGATAAAACATTAATGCTCCTTCTTGTGAAGCAAAACACTTTCTTCCTGGTGGGAAAAGCAACTGCACGATGTCAGTGACAGAGATGACACCAGGTAAGACCTCTGAAGGGAGGAGCATCGTGCCTTACCTTTTCTCCATCATGGCCTGGAGGGCCTGGCAACCCAATTTCACCCTGAAACACAGAATCATTACTTTGTCAGTTTGAAAGCAGCTATTCTGACTCCTTCTGTGGGGTACTGTGATGAAGAAGGGCAGACATTGCAGAAATAGCCTGCACAGACTATTCACAGGAAAAAAAAAACCATGAAAAATCCAGGGTTTTTTCTGTAATCACAAAAAATAAAGCATGGAAACCCCTGGTTTCTTCTGTAATCACAAAAAATAAAGCATGGAAATCCCTGTTTTTTTCCATATTCACAGAATTTAAAAAAAAAAAAAAAACAACAAAAAGACCAACATGGAAACCCCTGTTGAAACATTACATTATGTGACTGCCTGAGAATTTTCCCAGTCTTGTTGATCCTGACTGCCAGCTCACAGCCCCAGAGCTGTAGTATAGTCCCCAGCCAACACAAGCCCTCCGTTTGGTTCCCACAAGCTGCTTCCTGAAGGAGAGGGCAAGTAGAAAGGATCCTTCATCTTTCAGATTAGGCATTATCATTGTGGGAAAAGAGATTTCCAGGATACTGTGTGTGAGGAGGAGTGGCAGAGGCCAGCAGGACAGTCTGATAGTGCTGGACAGGAAGTATGGGAGCACTGGGGAGAGTTGTGGGTGGGAATTCCGCCTGGGCCACTCCCATGTTTCCCTTAGGTCTGAAAGTGCTGAACTGAGACAATACCTTCTGTCCTGGTGGCCCTGGAGGTCCAGCCACACCTGGACGTCCTGGGGGTCCCTAGATAAAGAAAACAATTATTTTGTGTTTTGAAACCAAACACTTCTCCTGAGTTTAAGGGGAAATCACAGAGGAATGTTCCAAGGAATTCCTAAAATCCTGTTTTGTTGGGAAGATGAGCAATGGAGAGCCCTGAGAGATGCTCTTCCCTGCTCCTTCTGAGCACTCCCTGTTCTGAGCAGCATGTACTACCTCTTAAAGCAGAGAGATGAAAGTCCTGATTAGAATTCAAGTGCCAAGATCAGAAGGCCAGAGGAACTCTTCTTTCAGCTGTCAGCTGCCCCAGCTTTAGCTCCCAATGGCAAAGGCCAAGTGTTTTAGCTGCACCAAAATTGTCAGGCCATCTGCTTAGGATGGACATATGGCTACTTGTGTAAAACCCCACAGCAAAGACAGGAACTTACCATCAAGGCCAAAGTTCGTATTTCCTAGAAAAAAAAAGTGAAAAAAATTAAAATAGAAAAAGGAAACAGCCACTGGAAAACAAAGCTTTTTCCTGGAGTTGGCTTATTCTCCACTAATGCAACACTGGCCCAAATGAGCAAGGAGCCTACAAAATTAATGAGAGAAAACAAACCAAAACCAAAAACCTCACTCTGAGTCCCACAGAGCTGTTATTCTACAATTTCTCCTTTTTAGCAGTGGAACCCAGGCCAACCCGGAGCTGGGCACAGCCACTCGCTCACTGCACTTCATCCGCACGCGCTCACGAGGAAGCTTTGGAGACTTTATTCACCACCCACCCCACGCCATGGGCCACTCCCAAGGGGGTTCATGTGACCTCTACATCCACCAGTGTTGATACATCAGCCCAGCCAGGTGCACAGGTATTTACCAAAACACTACACGCAGGGAGCTGTGGGATGAAGGGGACTATGGCATAACCAAGTGCTCCCCGCTGCTGCCGCTGAGGAAGCAGACCTACATTGTTCCCAGCTGTCTGTATCCCCTGGGAAACAGTAAAGCATCCAGCAGTCACCTCACAGGGCAGGAGGGCAGCTGCTCACCTGGAGAGCTTCACTGATGTTCCCATCATACTCCATCATTTCATCCTTCCCAGGCTCTCCTTTGGGGCCCTGCAAAATACCAGGTCTTTAGCCCAGGGGCTAGGGCTGCCCTTCCCTTGGAGTGCTCAGAGCTATGGCTCACTCTGAAAAAGGGGACTCAGACGGGCCCATTTCATGAGTGTCCAGTTTTTCATTTATTAAAGAATGCCTCTGCAGTGCAGGAAATTCTACAGAATTGTAGCCAGCTCAGCTCAGATCACCATGTTGTGACCATCAAAGCTGGCAGTCTGGGAAGAGGTGAAGTTGAGACCAGAAGCCAGGAGCTGGATTGTTTGACCAACTGTTAGATGTGGACATGCACCAACCCTCTTGTTGCCCTTTTCTCGTAGGTCAAGGGCCTGAGTCCGTACTGGGATGCCCAAATCCACCTCCTCCTGTGAATGATCCACGCTGAGACGGCTTGGGAGACTTCGTTTCCTCTAATGTGGGGGTGAGGGTTTGAAGTGGAGGAAGAGCCTGTCTCAAACTTAGCCACTGCCCAGCTGTGAGTACAGTGACAGCAAGACCCAATCTGGACTGACAGTGTGGTCCCAACTAGCCTTAGACCCCTCTGAAGGGCCAAAACTCTTAGTTAGTGAAGAAACACCTACCCTTGGGCCCATGGGTCCCTGGTCTCCCGGTGAACCACGCTCCCCCTGAAACAGGAAGATCACAGTTTTAGCAAAGCCTGTCCCTACACTTGCATGAACTCCAGGAATCACCCTCTGCTGGTTCTCTAAAACAGTCTGGGCTAGACAGCTCGATTTAAAATTCTCCTTTTCAGCTAAGTCTTGTACACATAAGAACAAATCTGCAGCTACTGAGCCTCAGAACCTGGAGCTGGGTTTTGCAGAAGCACTCCATACCTTTTCTCCCTGTGATCCTGCAGCACCTGGCTGACCAACGTCACCAGCTTCTCCCTGACAGGAAGAGAAAGGGAAAGGGATGGGTCTGTATTGTGTTGAGAGGATGCAACTTCACTGCTGGCTTCTGCACCAGCCAAGCACCCCTCCTGTGCTGCCTTCTCCTCAGGTAGCCCAAATCTCCTGCCACAACTGCCCACCACGCACCTCTCTGTTCCACCCAGCACAGAGGGAGTGTTCAGACTGATTTCTCACAGAGCCTAGAGGGGAGTCATTTGACCACAAGAAGGGTATTTTCCTTCCAAAAACAGTTCGCAAATTCTCTCACCTGCAGCATATAGAACAACAGTACTAAAACACTCTGTAAAACCTGATATCCCCTCCAGCAGGTAATCAGAGGTGGGCACAGATGAATACAACCTTTGCTCCTTCCTATACACCTTGTGCTGGGCACAGTCCTTCACAACACACAACTCTGTGAAGGAAAAAATCACTCACCTTTGGTCCAGGGGGTCCGGGCAGACCTGGAGGGCCAGGTTCTCCTTTGGCTCCCACCAAGGCATTCTCAGCAATTCCCTTCTCTCCCTGTTTGCAAAGAACAAGCCATGTGTCTCAGGTTCAGACTCTGCATCTCTGTAATTTCACTTGCCAAAGCATTGGCTTATAGAGACGTGGCCCAAGACAAGGTCCATCAGCTGGGCTCTTGGTAGCCCAGAGAGGCACTGCTCCAGGGGCAGCAGCTGGCCGGGAACAGGACAGTACGGTCCTGCCTGAGGGTCCTTGTGGAGCTGTGCCAGCAGCCACAGTCATGCTCATCCCTTTGGCTGCAGCACAGCACTTACTCCCCAGGGCAACACAGGGCTGCCTGCAGACAGACCTCACCCCCCTTTGAACACTGTGTTCTTCTCTTGTTGAAACTGAGCTGGTTAAACCACCTGATGACGGCTTCTTCTGGAATGTCTCCCTCTGGAGCTGTAGCCATCAGCCACTCAGCCCTGAACACCATGTCCTTTGCACAGAGCACATAAGAAGGCAGTAACAGGAAAGCTTTGCAATTGAACTCTCATCCCTTCCTGAAATGGCCACTGGCATTCACAGCACTGTCCCCTTTCCCAAAGAAAACTCACTCTGTGCAAGTCTGATTTGAAAGGTGTGATTTCTATCTGAAAATCTCAGAGCACAGGGAAAAAATCCAGTTTCAGGGCTTAGCTTTATCTGACCTGCCCTGGGTCTCTTTGAGCACAAAGCTGCTCCTCCAACTCAGAGCACAGCAGTGCAGTTCCCCAGAAGCTCCTCTCCTCATCACCCATGGATCTTGGAGCAGGAAGGAGGCTGAAATGCCATGTTACATCTGAGGCCATGCTTTTAAAGGGGAACTACTGGAACATGATATTGTGGTCCACCTCCCAGGACCACAACCTCCTCCTCACTACAGGAGGGCATGCAATCCCTCACAAAGGTCTTGTGTGGCATCTTTTGTGTGCCTCCCTCACATCCCTGCCTGGGGATGACATTCAGCTGAGCAGTGCAGAACATGCTGCCACAGGTAACAGTGTGTGAGCTGTGCACAGGAGGGAGGGAGGAAAAGGGGTGAGAGTGGCCCCACCCAAAAAAGAAAAAAAAAATCAGGAAAGAGACAAACCTTTGGGCCAGGGAGTCCAGGAAGCCCAGGGTCACCAGCTCGTCCCTTCTCACCCTGTTGGCAAAACAGACACGCTCATGGTTGACTCTGCAGGCTCTCTATCCTGGAGGAGCAGTAAAAAGGTGAGCTGCTCCTGGTTTCACACCCTCTTTCCCTTCTGTAGGGATTTTATTTTGGGCACAGACAAGGCATCCTCCTTGAGCAGTACCAGCTCAAGACATTACATGTTTTTGCCCGTCCTTTTGACTATCTCTGCTCATCACTGCCGTTTTTCTCCAAAGGAAGGTGAGTGGGAATGGGATCCAGGGTCCCCCCTGTGCATCTTCCTTATCCCTCTGGTCTGTTAAACCCATTTCCCTGTCACTTCTTCTGCACAGGCTGTCCCTGATCCATATACTCACAGAAGCTGTTGCCAAGGGTGAATTTTAGTTGGAGTGCAGGACTTTCTCCATGCCCTGCTCCTCTTCCCTAGCTCCAAATCCCAGACTCATCATGCTCTCAAAAAAACCCAAGCAGTGCAGCGTCTCAGCTGGCAGCCAAGCTCTGTGACACGCACTGGTCATGAAAAGCGGTGAAGACAGAAGCGGCAAAAACAGCAAAGACAGCAGCTGATAACGTTAAGATGATGCCTGGAGAGCTGCAGGCTGAGCTGTGTGAGGCACCATGGAGCATGGAGGATGCCACGTGCAGTGAGCAATGGAGAGCATCTGGCATTCCCTTGGTGAAGTGGCTTTGCTCAGTTCACCATGACACTGGGGCCATGTTTGGAATATCGGAGCTCAATTACTGGTCTTTATGTTGAAGTTAAAGTTCTCTTCAGACCATTCCACACAGCTGCTAAACCCATGGTTTCCAGGTACAGTGTCCTGTTTGAGAGTCTGCATTTTGCCAGGACAGAGAGAGATATTGGAGGTTTCTGCTACCCTGAAGAAATGTTTCAAACGCCTCACCAGGGGAGGGTGTGTTCTTGGACACTATCCCCACAGCTCCAAGACTCAGCAACTTGTACAGATTATAGAGAACAATTCAAACCCTCTTTCCCCCCACAGGTGCCCAGCTCTCTCCACAATGGCTCTGGGAGCCAAGCTGCTGGCCTGCAGAGGCTGGTGCTGCTCATCAGAGCTCAAGGGCACGCATCTGACATGCAAGGGACTTGCATCAATGCTCCAGGAACAGACATGCACTGGTGGCTCCCTGGAAAATAATTAACTAGCAGCAATCTTTTTGTCAGGCAATTCTAGAGTGCAGTGACCCCCTTCTCCAAGGTAATTTGGCTTCCAGACACCTGTGAGACCCCCCCTGCCCCATCTTTCTTTCCCTGCCAAAGCATGCACTTTGCTAAATTAATGCTTCTCTCCCTGGAAAGAGGGAAAATATTTTCAGGACCTCATACCCAAGGAAAAGGTTTGGCATTGGGGGTTTTTGTAAAGGTATAATTCCTATAATAAGGAATAATTCTGTCCCAGGCCTCTGTGAATCCCTGACTCTGCCTTGGTATCCCACTTCTTATTCAAGGACTCTTTTGAATACACATGTCCATAAGGGCTACTGAAAACATCCTGTGCTGCCAGAACTAGGGTGTAAAGCAGTGGATTTCTTGACGAAGGAGGTCAGATTACTGAATCCCTGTTTAGGGTGTTATTTCTGGAGTCAAGAGATGCGGCACTGTCCTTAATCGTTCCCAGGACAAGACTACACCCCAGGCATCTCATGCTGCCCTGCCTGCCACCAGCCCCCACCTCCTGCAAGCGGGAACACGCAAACACACTTCACCAAGGGGGCAAGAGCCAGCAAAGGACACATAATCCCCCACAAGCACGATAATGCAACACACGGCAGGCTCCCGGCAGCTCCCGCTCGCAGGGAACACAGCACAGCGCTGCCAGGACACCCAGCCCAAACACACAATGTCCTACCCGCTGCCCCCTCTTCCCTGGCAAACCTGGGGGGCCCATCCTCCCTGGGACTCCAGGATCTCCCTTCGTGGGGAAGAAAAGAGACAGAGAACGTGTCTGTTATACGGCTGTCACACGCTGTAACATAACCCAGCGAGCCTCAAACAAGAGCAGCCAGCTGCTCCGAAACCAAGCCGGCTGCTCCGGGACGGAGAGGGATGGGGCACTTGCGCCCCATGCCTGCCTTGGGAACTCAAACCAGGTCACACTGCACTGAGATGGGGACACTGTGCAGGGCAGTGCATGGCAGAACAGCCCTCTGCAGGGACGTGGGAAGGCTTCTGGGGGCACAGAAGTACTGGGAGGCAGAAAGGGGACAAGGGAAGAAGAAGCAGAGGGAACCCACTTGCTAAACACGGTGTGCCGTGCCTATCTTGTGGGGTAGGGAGGAAAGGAGAAGGCAGCTGGAAGGTTCCCACTGACACAAACACGAGCAGGAGGATGGAAATATTTGCAGTATGGTCCTTCTCTCACTTGGTATCACTGTATCCCACTACCATTTTGCTTAGAGTGGCAGGTGCCATTAGGGCCTGGATTTGGGCACTGGCAAGTACACAGACATTCCTCGGTTCCCTCAGCTGCTCAGGGAGGGGAAAAATACACAAACCAACCAGAAGTGCAGGCTCAGAGCACTCTGAGAGTACCTTTTCTCCTGGAGTCCCAGGCTCGCCCTGGTGAGAAAGAGACAGGAAAATAAAGTGAAAAACCAGGAGGAGTGAGTACAAATCCTCCTAGAGCTACCAGAGTAGGGAAAAACACATTCGCCTATGGGGGCCTTGAGCTGATAAGTAAGGGCATGAGAGTGCTTCAGCTGCGTATTTTTGTGCCTGCAACTCCTTTTATCTTCACTAGCCAGCTCCCAGGCTGCTGTAAGAAGCCAGCAAACCTCAGACTCATGGCTTCTATGGAACAGAGTAACCACCTTGCAGTATGTCAATATGTTTACCAGGCACAGAGGAGCACAGGAAGACAAGACTCATCTGCCGGCACGAAGGAATTTGCCGCTCCTTGCCCTGTTTCCACAGGAGCAGAGCAAGGCTGGGGGTGCAGCCGGGGGAGGCTGTGATGATACGAGTTCACCAGACTCCGCTGCTGGGTAGCAGGGGTGAGGCTGGAGACAGGTGTAGTACCTCTGCCAAAGCCACGGCAGTTCTGATACTCCCCTTTAGTGGGAGCTGTCCGACCATTTTCCAGCGCCTTGCGCTCTCCCAGCTCCAGCCCGTGCCCAGCTCCAGGCACTGCAGTGTAAAACTGACCTTCATCCCTGCGGCGGCCATCCCAGGAGCGCCCTGGCAAAGAGAGGACAGACAGGAACACCTTGTTTGAAATTAATCGGACATAAACGTTGTTTAAAAACAAAACAGTATCAGTCAGGTGAAACTAAAAATGCACAAATCTTTTCCTTTCCACCACTCGGAAGTAATGCTGTAACACCACACAGCACACGTCCTCATTCTCTGAGCAGTTGCTCACCTATGGCAGTGGCTCTGGGATCCAGAAAGCTCTTCCAAAGGCAGGCATCATGAGCACAACCCAGCCAAGACAACTGGATTTCCACCCCCACCCCCACTCCCCCTGGTTTTAGTCCTGCAAGTGAAGCAAAGGCCAACAAGCAGAACAGGGTCAAATAACTGAGGAATGCAAAGACAGACCAAGCACCAAACCCCCACTTCAAGGCTTGAGCCCAGATACCTCAGCTCAAGCATCCCAAGAAAGGCCAGCTCGTACCCCAGAGCCTTGGCCTTGCTATTCCCCCTCATTCTGTTTTTATCACAGAAGACAAACCCTGCAGTACAATGCTTTCAGGAGAGCTCTGAAGCCAGACACCTTAAGGGAAAAAACAGTCTTCCAAGCACTGCAATTCAGGTGTCATTCTGCAGTGCAGAGCAAGCCACCACCACAGGACCGCGGAGTCCAGGCTGCCCTGCCATGTGAGACAGGTGCCTCGGAGCCTCAGGAGGCAGCTGCTCCCACAGGGACTGTCACACTTCCCTTGACAGCGCTGATACAAAAAGCAGGTTGTCCCTGCCAACCGTCCGCTCTGACATCTCTGTATATCCTGTGTTAGTATTAGTTAGGTCCTGGTTAAAAAAGGTCCAGTTAAAAAAGCAAATATGAGGGATAACTAAGGAGAGGGGAGGGAGTGAAGTGGTGTTAGAAGTTGGGAAATGTGAGGGGTTGGGATGTAGTACATGAGGCAGAGAGGAGGACTGGGAGCCAAGTTCAAAGTGAAAAGAGCTTGGAAAAGTTCAAACAAGGAAGAGTGGGGAGCCAGAGAGCAGCAGGATCATACCTCTCAGCTTTCTGAAACAGAAATCAGGGACAAAAGCTAAAAAATACAAGGACAGAAGATGGAGATCAGGGATTCTATGCAATAAATGGGGGGGAAAAGCATTCCAGATTGTCTCAGGGTCAGTAGGTTTTAGTGAATACGGGCTAGAGTCATGAAAGGGATAACATGCAGTAAAAGTGGCTTTAGTTAGGCCTCCACAGTGCCTTGGGATGCCTGTTCCTCATTTTTCAGCCTTCAAACAGCAGTGAACACAGATCACGTTATTTTCTAGTATTTACTCTTAAACTGCAATCCACAGACATGCAGGGTTGCTCACACACTGACCCTGATTCATCGCTGCATTAGTCCAGGTTCACACTTGGGCAGCCCTGCTTATCCCAGCTGGGCTAACACACATCTGCAGCGGTCACCTGGGGGCCCAATTTACAAAACGCCAATTCCTTTTACAAACATCAGCAACTGGCTGCTCTCACTGGTGTAAAGCATTAAGATCCTGATGTTGCAAGTCAGCATCAGACTGGACATGCCATTTGCTCTGTAAAACACTTCTTCCCCCACCATCGCCTTCATAAATTAGGCCCTGTCTTTTGCAATTTAGAAGCATAAATAATTCAGCTGAGGACAGTCACTGACTAACAGACACACACACAAATGCCTGTGCATCAGGGGCAGTCAAGTGCTGTGGGTGAGATCAGGCAGACAAGCATCACTCCTCTGGTTACAAGGTACCTTAGAGCCATGTCTTCCTGGCATCCCTGGCATGCCTCTCTCCCCCTGGAAGCAGAGCAAGACACACAAAGACAGCAAGAGACAGAAGATGAGTCCTCCCAGGGCTCTGTGAGGAGTGCCCAGAGCACAGGTGATGGGAGACCCTCGCGAGCAAGGTGAGGCACCGTTTTCCCCACCCGACTGTCATCAAGCTGACTGCTCTAGCTAGGGCCGTTTCCCGTCAGTGGCACCTCTCAAGCCTTACAGTAGGACTGACCCCCCTGGAGTGCCACAGCCTCCCTATCCTGATACTACATCCCATGTCACAGCATGCTGTAGGGCACAGGGAGGCACTCAGCCTGCAGTGACTATAGGATGAACAAACCTATTTGGAGAGACAGAGAATCCAAGGGTTGCCTTGTGCTGTTAGCCTGAATTTTGTCTGGTGATAACTGGAAAATAAAACATCTTCAGGCAATATGCTTACTGCTGTCATTTTACTCTGGGTGTTTAGTCCTTCCTTGGAAGAGCTATTTAGGAGGGATATATATGTATATGCTTTTTTTAAATAAGACCTTTTTGTAATTACAGCATCCTGTGAACTGTATTTTTTTAAAACATTTTCAAATATCATAATATACATGACCTACTGTGGGCACCTCCTGCCCTACACAGCCTACTTAACTACCCTATTTTCAGCAGTAAGAAAAGTAAAGCAGTAATTAGGAATGTTTTGTACTGGAAAGCGTGGATCGGTCTCTCTGTCCTTCCCAGTTATGCTCCCTGTTTTTTTTAAATGAGACCAAGCAGGGAAGACCGATGCTTTCTGCTGGGACACACCCACCCTGCTTGCAGAGACCATAGGGCAGCCCAGCCTGTGACAGTAATTCCCCTTCCCAGAGACTTTTCTGGAAGAACTGCCCGCCCTGAAGAGCTGTTGAACCACTTAGCCCTGCAAAAGCAGAGCCCACTCGGTGAGAAGGAGCACGGAAACCCCCCCAGAGGGGCAGCTGAGAGCAACCACCCTACGCTGTGTTTCCTGACGGCACCGGCACAGCCCCCGGCACCGGCGGGATCACACAGGCACTAGAGCTAATTAGAGAAGGGAGCAACAAACGTGACACTGCGCCGCTGAAAAGCAGAAAAAAACAACACTGCAGAACATCTTTAAACCCTTATGTGTTTGAAAGCCGCTGTAGCACAGCGAGTACCCGCTGGGCTGCTCCCTTTGCGATCCCCTGCTGCCCTCGGAGCTGCACGGGGTGCCGTAGCCAGGCAGCGGCAGCTGCACACCAAAAGCAGCACTGGAACGGTGCAGCCAAGTCAGGAGCTGGGAAACATCACCAGAGGTGGGTACAAAAGGCAAAATATCCAGCACAGCTCCCCGGGGGGCTTCAAGAAGGCAACCAGTAGCATCTCTCAGCTCTCCTGAGCTTCGTGCTGATTGAGGGAACACCTCCCCCGTGTCTCTGGAAGAGCTAGGCTACACCTCTCCCCTCCACACCGACACCTCACACTCTCCTCCCCTTCTCCCTGGTGTGAGCAGCTTTATCGCCACTGCGTACCAGCGATGCCTCACGCTGACCAGCTCTTTAGCTGCCACTTAAAGCAGACACCCTTCCTTTTTGCCCTTTGCTGTAAGAGGCAAATTATCAGTGGGCTATTGAGAAAGGCTGTGGGCACTTTATGGCTCCTTCCTCAGAGCATGAGAAAAAGCCTCATCCTATGGATCTTTCAGAAAAAAAAATAAGGAAACATCAGTGAAGCTGAATGTGACAGGCTGGGGGCAGCGAGTCAAATGCTCATTCAAGTGGCCCAGGTGATCACAGTCACTGCCTAATGACCTTCATGAGACACAGATTTAGGTCCTTACACGATCAAAGTACAAATGGTGGCCACAGAAGAAAACAGCTGAAAGACAATCTAGGTTGTGGTGCACCTGTCACTGGGTGGGGACAGGTGGTTAAAGGAACAAGGGGTCTGTGTGATGCTAGCAAACCTCTTCGAGCCAGAGATACTCTTCACTGGCAGCCAAAGCAGTGATATTCCACGCAAATTTGGCCACTCAGCTAAACTATGAATCACAGTGTTTGTCCAGGGCTCTTCAAGGTAAAGAGAAGGTAAAGTCTAGTCCAGGTAACTGGATCCAAAGCTGGAAGATTTAGAAGTCTTCCAGAGTCCCAATCAATCCTTCTAGGTGGGAGGACAACAGAAACAAGCAATTCCCATAGACAATAAATGCACGTTCTGTTGGATGCTCAGGAGCTGCTACTGGGTGAGGTCTGGCTGCTGATTTAAAAATATGTCTGCACTTCCCCTTCAACTCCTCTGAGCAAAAAGAAAGGAAGTCGAGAAAAAAGTGACCTTGACAGTAACAAATGAAAGTCTGTGTGTGAAAGGAGCTGCTGCTTTGGGACTGGGGAGGTGCCCCTCTGGAGGCAATCTAGTATCACAAAATGTGTGGTGGGTTTCATCTCTCTCTTCCTGATGTGGGATGAACAAGGGATAAACAAAGGGCCAAGTAGCAAGACTCTGTCTCTAGGGTGGCCCCAAGTCAGGGAAGGCTCTCACCCTCTGGATGACCCTGAGACATCACTGCAATACCTGGAGCCTTCCTGCTTGCCAGAGCCCCAGTGAAGGGCTGGTAAGTCCCTGTACATGGGCACAAGCAAAGCAGGTGGTGTTTCAACGCTAGCAGTGAAACAAGGGAGTTTAAGGAGGGACGAAACACAGCTTCTCCTTTCAGCCTTTTCTCCCTCCCAGGCCACACCCTGACTTCAGTCCTTCAGTTCAGTTTAACGGGAGACCTGCTGTCGAGAGAGCAGCAAACTCCAAGCCCTCAAAACACATCAGTTCTGGGTGCAATTCCACCTTAGTTCACACTGGCACAAACAGGAGCAACACCTTTGTGCTTGATGGAATTACACTGATGTGGAGATGGACACAGGGAACCTTTGGACTCTGCATGCACTGTAGTATTTCTGAGGAGGTACCGGTTTTTTTGTAGGAAGACAATCACTGCTGCTCTATCCAACTATGAACCCAGAGCCGGCATTCCCAAAGAACATTTCTTTAAACTCCAAGTACCGCATCCCTGGTAAGCTCTGAAGGGGCCTTTTCTCTCTTCAAACAGTAATCCACCCAGATGGAAAAGATATAGAAAGTGTATGTGCTGCACAATAAACGAGCTGCATGCCACACACTAAATACTTGAAATGTACGTGTCACTGTTAATGCCTTTTCAAATATTGCAGGACCAGTCTTTCCTCACGATGTTTAAGATGTATGGCATGACACAGTGTGCTCTGACTGCCACGAACACTTGCCAATGTTGTAATGTTTTAGTCTACATTGAGTAATATACTTTAAATATATGGGTACAGTAAATTTTAGTCAAATAGATAACATCTGGGCAGAGACCATATGAGCCTGTAAAAAGCGTCCAGAAACAGACAGAAAAGCTGGTGCCAAACCTCAGCCTGAATCGTGGAGTTTGAGTGGATTTGATGCGTCAGCTAACCAGAGTTTATGAGGAAACTCCAACCTAGGCCATCAAATAGCGAGATGTAACAAATCACCAGCAAGCTTCATAGTCAGAGAAATGCCTTTGGTAAGAATCTAATTCCACCGAACGGATAAAGGCTGCATTTATTGCCTGAGCTCGGAGTGCCTGTCTGTGGTTAATCAGAACACAGATGTGTACTCCATCAAATACCCCACAGAGCTGCCTTGGACACAACTTCCCCTTACAATCCATCAGCCCAAGGAGCAGTGTCTCCCAGGTGATCTACTGTGCATTAGAAAAACATATTTGTCATGCCTACCTTTATGCCAGCATCCCCTTTTTCACCCTGCCCAGCAAAGGAGAGAGAAAGGGGGGAAACAGAGAGGGACAGTGAACACAAAGGGAAACCAAGCAAGCAGTTCAGTTGTAACAGCAAGGGACAAAGAAAAAGTAGCCAAAAGAGGGGTGTGATAAATGCAACCCCAGCGCTCTGGCTCTCCTCACAGCAATATGGTACCCACCCCTCCCAGGGAACGCAAAGGCAGTTTAGGTCCCTGGAGTGGATGCTGGAGGTTGCCCATACTAATGCTTTTCTACATGGTAAGGGTGTAGAAACCATCAAAACATTTCATGGTCCAGAGTACCCTCACTTTCACAGCCCTGGTGCAAAAGCCTCTACAGGCTGGGTCAGTTTTATTCTTTAATGGGGGACTGTGTAGGTCCTGGTTCAGGACAGCGTGGAATCACCTTGGCCAACAACTGCCCAGACTCTTCACACAGGAGCAAGTGTTCCTGTCTACACAGTTCATTCCAGGTTCTAGAGAACTGTCTCCAGCCCCTGGCCTTTGATATCCCTTTAGGATAGGCTTGTGCCTCTTATCTGCTCCTGAGAGGTGTCCCCACTGACTCGAGTTTAAGGGTTACCTTGGGGCCAGAGGCTCCAGGGAGGCCACGGGCACCGGGCAGGCCTGACTCGCCCACCTCACCCTGAGGGAGAAAAGAAAGAAAACAGTGGAAGAAGCAAACACAGCAGCAAGAAAAGAAGCTGTGCGTTGCCAGAAAGGTCAGCAGAGGTGTGAGACACACCGAGGTGTCCCACACTCACCAACCAACCCTTGGGTCTCTCTGGGAGAGGAGCATCACTCTGCATCAAGAAAGATATTCAGTGTATGAAATGTACGGAGTGAAGGGAGTGGTCCCATATCCCACATTATATCTGAGTTAACAACTTTCCTCAACATTTAGCCTTATTTTCCCTTCCTGTTAGGATTTGGTCCCCTACATTCATCCGTTCCTTCCAGCTTTCCCAGAGAAAGGTCACGACCTTGGGCTCATCCTTCCAGGATCAGTGCAGGCTCTTTGCTCGGAAGTGAATTAGCCAGACAAGTTGTTTCATGTAAGAGGAGCTGGTAGGAGAGGCCCTCGCTGTGAGGTCGCTGCTGAGAGCCGCCCGCCCCGCGCACACAGAACAGGATGGGCTCCTAATGGAAAATCCGATGGTTCACTGGAAGAAGGGGCAATAAATTGTGTCTGTCTGCAGGAGTGGGCTGCAGTCTGCAGGGGCTATAATTTCCACTTCCTGACATAACAAAAACTTCTCAGTTTATACAGAGCTAATTAAAAAGCTCTCAGGTCTTGCCACTTTGCTTGCAGAGCACCCATAAAGCAACGTGGAGATAACAGGGGACACAGGATTCCTTCCTGCTGTGAACATTCACCTTCCCCTTCTCCAGCTGACATCTCTTTAGAAGTATCTCTTCATTCCCTCTCTCCCCTTTGATCTCCCTTTGTGTCTTTCCCCTGTCTCTCTTTCTGTCTCTTCATTACACCCTCCAGGCTTGACAACCCTGCTGTTAATCAGCTGCTGCTGAAGGCATTTGGGCATTGCCAGTTTCTGTATTTTAATCCAGAGCAGGATTGACTCTTTCCTATATCCCAGAGAGCAATAGCCAGGGATTAGGCCCTTTCCAGCCTCCTGTTTGGGTCTGGATGCACAAGAAGTGCATTTCAGCCTGGAAGTGGGTGTAGAGAGGCGCACACGCAGGGAGACGTCTGTTCCGTAGCTGCTGGAGACTTAAAGATAACTCTGGGCCCAGGCTCTCCTTACACGGGTGACAGCAGGGAATCTGTTGCAAACCCAAGTCCAGTAGGCAGGAAAAGGGCTCCACAGGAGGCTCCAGCATAGTCCATAGATTTTCAGCCATGATTCCACAAAGCATCAGTGCACTTAATTAATTTAATAACATTGGAGCTTCCCTTCTTACCTTTCTGCCAGGGTATCCCTGAATCCCAGTGTCTCCCTGCAAAAGGCAAAAAGACAAAAGAAAATTAGGCTTGGCCTGAGAAGGATGAATCTCTGCCCTTTTCCCTGGGGTACTGCTGGGATGGGAGAGCGTTCCATGGGGAAAATTCGCCTTTTGCTCAGAGTGATTCCACTGAGCTCCCGTCCCTTCAGACCCACAGGTCAGCATTACCTGCACTGGGCTGAGCCCTGGCAGGAGAGCCCTGGTAAAGAGGTAACGCGTATCAGCTCTGTGCCCCAACTCCATGGTTCCTATCTCCTCCCCCTGGCTACATATCTCAGATAAAAACAAATTAGGGTGGGTGACTGTGGCTGAAAAACAACAACCACCACCCCCTCCCTCGCACTTTGGCAAGTCAATAAATGGGAAACCATGGCAGAGGTAACAATAGCATTGCAAAATCCATTCCTGAAGCACTGGGAAATGCTTTGAGAATGGAAGAAGCCAATAAAGCTGTGTGTGGCAAACAATTTTGCAAGATGGGCTGATGAGGCGTGCCTGGCTCAGTCAAGATGCAACTCAGACGTGTCGCCTGGACAAAACCCATGAGTCAGCACACGGGCCAGGCCCCAGAGGCAATGCTGAGCTGGGTTAGAAATCTTCCTCAGCTGTTTGATGTAACCTCTTTTACCCCTCCTCCACCCATCAAAATGTACCCATCGTCCTCATCAGGAGAGTCCATCTCTGTTCATCATCTTTCTACACCTCTAAGTGTCTCACCTTTGGTCCAGGAGGCCCAGGTAAGCCCTGTGGATAAAATCAAACCAGACACTGGGGTTGGAAAATGTAGACATTACATGGACAGCAGGGTGATGGGAAGATGCTGGCTAGTTTGATTTGAAACACCCCTTAGAGATTCACACTGGTGAGCTCAAACATCCCCAATCTATTCTTCATGTAGATGAAAACTATCTTAGTCCGTACACCCAAATAAATTCATGCCCATAGTGCTCCATCCCTCTAGGTTTGTTCTTGCTGAATCTGAAGACTAAAAAGCTGCTTTGCCTGATGTATTATGCTCCAGAGTATTTTCTGTTTCTCTTGGGGAACTTGTTCCCAGCCCACTGTGCAGCTCTGGAGTAAATCAGGCATTTGCAGCGTCCTCTGGCAAGCTAAACAGAGAGAATATATTAACAAACAAACCACTTGTGTCTTTAAATGAGAAATAACCACACAATTTACCTGATATGAACCATGAAGCATACCAGATATATGTGTGTGTAAATATAAATAAACAAAACATCTATGCAGGAGCTGCATGTGAGCAGGCAGGAAGGGAAAACTACTCTAGATATGCTCGGATGCCTATACCACCCTTAATGTTGCCTGCTTTGGCAATTCAAGTGTTTAGTCATCCTGTCCTTGGCTCTTCAGAGAGAGAGAAAGATCTCTCAGAGAGAAATGAAGATGCTTACAGGATCCCTGACCCCGGTATTGTGTGTGGAGAAGTGCATTTGCCTCCGGGGACAAGACCTGCTTGTCCTGCTAGCAGGCCTTGAAAACTCTTTGAGATGGAAGCTCCTTTCATTCTGCAGTGGCTACAGAGCCAGCATGCCACATTTCCCCTGCAGCTCCCAGGAATGGAGCTGGTTTCTGGTGCCCACCTTTCCATCTCTGCCAGGCTTTCCAGGTTCTCCTGCTCTGCCCTGTTGCAAGAGAGAGGTATGTGAGCAGGATTTTCCGTCCTGTGCCCTGCCATTTAGCAATGGTATTATTTTATAAACGGTGCTTCTGTTCCCACCCTCCTTGGCTGCTTGCTAGGACAGGGACAGGACTTCAAAGGGGTGGCAGGCAGCACGACAATTACACCCCACGTGTTACTTCCTCCCCGGGGACATCTGCAGGGGCTGAGGAGGAGGAAATGAGCCTGGTGTCACCCACTGTGTGTCCAGATAGCAGCAGTGCCCAGTGCATATCTCCGCCTTCCCTCTCACTCCCCTCCTTCCCCGGAACTTCTTCCTCTCCACACATCCACATTCTCTGCAAGGAGGCTATCTCAGCTTCACCAGAGGCAAGAGAGGCCAGAGGAAACAGCCTGTACCCTAGGGGATGGGGAAACAGAAGGATTTGGGTTTTGGTAAGGACTTACAGGGGGTCCAACTGGCCCAGGACGTCCTGGGATTCCTTCAGGTCCAGCTGGTCCAGTGGGCCCTGGTGGACCAGGGGGCCCCGGGGGACCTTGGATCCCCGCTTGTCCTTGTTCACCCTGCAGTTTGTAAAACAAGAGTTATCAGCTGGCAGAGCAAACCCTTCACACCACCACCCTTAGGGCCCAAGGCAGGCCAGCTGGACTGAAGCAGAGGAGATAGAAGCAAGTCCCAGGTTACTGCCAGGAGAAGTTTCCAAGAGTGACGGAGAGCTCTGCTGAGGACAACTGGGCTGCCTGAGAAGCAGGAGCCAGCACCCAATGGTTTGCAAAGACATCTGAGGTCACCTGGTCAGAGCTCTCTTCTAAAGGGATCTAGAGATGACAGAGCAGTCCAAAAAGACCTTTTTCTTCATTGAGCCGGTCAAGTAAAATTTCTGTGCCAAAGACCAATATCTTTTGAGTCTCTAAGGAGGCTTTCCAAAGCACTTGACAGTCACATGTGAAGCAAAGCCTCCCATGACGACACTGGCACTTCCAGGCAGAGCCATAGTGTCTTACCTCAGCCTGTTTTTCCCCCATACTATATTTGTTGGACAACACTCCCTCTGTTTTGCCAAGGACCAAAAGTAGAAATGCCACAAACCCAAAAGAAAATAACATGATCATCATGGCATTCCTGGAGCCCACCCAAGGCAGGCCCCTGTACACCAGGCAGAGCCTGTTTTTCTAAGATTTAACAAGGCAGTGCATGCTGAGCCACCTGCCATTTTCAGCTCTCTGAAACGGAGCCGTTTGAGCCGGTTCCTCCCCAGGCCCCTCAGTAGCCATTCAGTGGCTGTGGCTCATGCCTCAGCAATGTCATCTGGCCCAAAGGACCTGGACGTGGCATCAAGCGGCGCTGAGGAGACAGTGGGTTGGAAGCACCATGTTTGAATACCAGACTGCTGATCTATAATTGATTAATCCAATGAGCTCCTAGGGCACTGCGGCACCCACGCTAAAGCTGTTTGCTTATTAGGCTCACCTCCCTAGATAAAATACCACGACAGCCTACTGCTAGGGATCCAGTTTCAATTTGAAAAACTTTCCTTGGTGGATCCACAGGAAGCTAGAAACCAAATATGGCTGTTTCTCAGTTAAAAGTCAATGGGTGTGCAGTTGGGTCTTCACTGCATTTATCCTCTCTACAGCCTTATACGCTGGAGGAAAATGCATGAAATCTGTCCCCTGCCTGTGTTCCTACCAAGCGCACTGTTTATCCTGGCTGCCTTTAGTAAAACATGCAGATACAGGGATGTTTGCTTTATTTAGAATGATAAATGAAAGTAATAAGCTGCAAATTTCATCCTTTCTGCCATGAGCTCTATTTAAAAGAAAATTTCCAACACGTGGGCCAGGGCTCACGAGAAGCTCAGTCATGTGTAGAGCAACAGCCCTTTTCCTGTGCCTCACCGCCCAACCACAGCCCACGCTGGGAAGCCTGCTGGGCTAGGCAGGAGGGGTGCCCTTACTTCTCCCCATTTTTAAAGTGGATCTTCATTCATCCTGTGGCCCTTGCAAGGGAACGCAGGTTCTTTTCTAAGCTTCCTTACCTTCCATACTCAGTGCTATCCAACCGTCCTGTAAATGGTCTCACAGCTTTTAAATATGGACGGTAATTTGGATGTAATGAAGATACTGGGAGGACACTGGAATATATTCCTAGTTTTGCTCTTGCCTTGACCTCTCATTCCAGCTTCAAAGACTTTCCTCCCACTGCATCTTACAACACCCCCAGCATGGGTGCACCATGGGAAGGCAAAGGGGGCTTTGCCCATCTCTCTTTGGCTCTCCCTCCTCTATTCCCACCTCAGCTGCTCTCTGCCAGCCCCATCCATGCTCCAGATTTAGGGCACTAAAATGCAGCATCGTGCTGGAAAGGGGTGCTGGTAGGGGACAGGGAGCTGGGGAGAGCAGGAGCCCTGCCCCAGCACAGGGAGTGGCTGGAAGGAAGTCACCCAAAGTCCCATTCGCATCACCCTCACTTGGGCACAGCAGGCTTTGTCTAAGCAAGTGCCCATCCTTGCAGATCCATAAACACATGAAGTGTTATTACCACATCATTATAGTCTCATTAATGTGCTCAGCACAAAAGGACCCCCACAGAGCTAAATGGACAGTAAGTCGATACAGTAAGTGGATACAGTAAGTGGGAGATCAGGTGTCATTTTCCTCAGTTGTCGTTCTATATTTTTAGCTGTCGACTGGAGCTAAACTATTTTTCAGTTCTTTTAAACACCAGCAGCCACCCTGACTGTGCCCCAGCAATGCAGTGGTTGCTCAGCCTCCTCACAGAGGACCCCACTCAGCCCATGCCTCGGCTAAGCCCCAGCCCTTGGGCAAAGCACTCCTGCTGATGTGCTCAGAGTTAGCAGCAGGATTTTCCTCTCTTCCAGGCACTGGTGCTAACATCCATTTTGCGGACTCACTTTTTTTCGTAGTATTCATACACTGGGCTCCTGGAATTGCCTGGTGCTGGCAGATCTGTAGGAGCAGATTACACCACGTTGCATTTAGAGAATGAATACACCAAAAGCAAAACGGATCATGGCAAAACTCTCCGGTGAAGTTTTCCTCTGTGGACAGAGGGAATTTGCAGTCCTGGCTGATGACAGGATGTAGGGCAGCTTTTCAAGTTTCCCACTTCATCCTGGAGAGGAACTTCAGCTTTCAAAGCCTTCCCAAGAGGTCAGTCCTTGGCCTGGCTCTCCAGACTGTCACTTTGAAGGGCAAACAGCGCAATCCATGGGGCTCTGTGTGGTGCGAATGCTGAATTGACAGAAACTGAACTGAAATCATGGCCTCAAGTGGTAGGGTCAGGATTCGTCCAGTGCTGGGCAAGGACCAGGCACCTCATGGTAAAGGTCTCTTGCATCCTGCAGTTCCCTGCTAGCATCCCACAGTCTAGACAAAGTCTAGTCTAGCAGGGTGACAAAACCCACTCACTTAATAGAGAGTGCCCAGCACACTTCATTGGGGTAATTGCAGCAGTTTGTCCACACAGGAAAGCTAATCCCAACTGACGGAATGAGGGAGCACAGAGTGGGCTCATTAAAAGCCACATGAACTCTGACTACGGACACTCTTATTCACTGTTCGTGTGTCCATAATTCACTTTATGAATTCATTCCCAAAATAAACTAAACATGAATTATGGCCCTGGAAACCAAAATAAATGTGTTTACACAAAGATTTAATGCAATTTAATGAAACCATTCTAAGAGCTTATTTAAACACACTTCCCCAAGTGCCTCAGACTAGACTAGCTCTTAGAAGAAGCGTTTGCCTATTCATTCATCTCAGTTAAATTTCACAGACATTAGATGCATTTAAGCAAGAGGCTTCTAACCTCTTCTGGAGATTGAATATGCAGGAACTGACTCCTTAAGGGAGGAGGCTGCTTGTCGACAGCCCCAAGAAAGCTTCACGGCCCATTTCTTTTAGTTTAAAAAACTGGCTTCACTGCACTTCTTTTTAGCAACATTATCACATCAAAGATTTCCTCCACTTTAAAGAAACTCCCTCAGCTCTGCCTGAGACTCTTGGAAACCCCGCTGTAGGGGATGAAAGACAGGTAGCAAGCTGATGAATTGCAAGCATCGGGATAAGCTCAGAAACAGGCAACAAGGAGGAGAAGTCTACCTGGAAAGTGCGTCTCTTTATAACCGGAGGTGGAGCCAGCCGCACTGAATTGAGGAGAGGCAACAGCTGAAGAAGATCAAACCAGAAGGTCGCAGGGCAAAGGAGGCCATTAGGGCACCGAGAGTCAGAGAGCAGCCAGGGGAGAGAACAGAGAAGAGGGGAACAGAGAGATTGCCATGAAAACAAAGCCCGGCATGAGAGCGGCACAGGGCGGGCACGGCGCAGGTACCTGCTGGCAGACCTCTGAGCTCCTCCGTGCCACTCACAGGGGCACTCACCAGGTGCCAGCATGGCAGGCGCGGGGTGGCCACTCGCAATCCCAATGCTCCCTCTGCACAGAGCTTTTACAGCTTCCTCTGCTCAGAAATGGAATTACCCAGGGGATTTCTGACTCAGCTCTGCTGATCTCCTTAGGAAGTGTTCACTGCAAGACATACCCTCACTGGCTCTGCTAGGATGTCCAGCAATGGGACTGTTTCTCTTAACTTCTCATCATCATCATCATATTTGGGGCAACTATCAAAATTACAATTTTCTCCAAGTTTTCCAAGTGCATTTTTCTAGTTCTCTGACTAGAAACCCAGTGTATCTCCAAGTCTCACCCTTCTCCAGGTGTGGAAGGGAGTAGAGAGAGGCTAGCTGGGTCAGCACAGAGGTCCTGGTCACTTAGCCAGGTAGACACAATCAGCATGGCCAAGGGAGAAGACCAGGCTTTGGAGCTGGACACCTAAGCAGGGCATTGCCTTGGCAGCCTGAGCTTTGTTTTTTCTTGCTCAACAGCATCATCACCCTCTGACTGCTTATAGTCAGGAATGCTGCCTTAGGGCACAAAGCTGACCCGGACACACAGAAAGCAAATGCACTAAAGCTCTGGAGCATTTGTTCATCCTTTTGCTGTATCCAGTTTCCACTTGCATGCACACTGCTGTCACCCTGGCACCCACTATGCCGGCTCCAGGCCCAGGAATGCTGCTCTGGCCTGATCCACTTTCCTGTTCCTATCAGTTTTCCATTGAAGCTGCTCTTGATTTACATAGGGAGAAGTGAGAGAGACTTTCTGTGCTTGGACAATAAAACGTGCCCATGTGTGACACTTCCCCATGTGAGCTGTGCGCTCAGATCCCAGAGGTGTGCCCACAGGTCTCCCATCACAGAAACCATACACTTCCAAGCAGCACATTTTATTCCCTTTAAACATTGTCCTTCATGTGTGCAGTGAAAGCAAGGATCCAGTCCTGTTGCAAAGAGAAGTGGTAACCCAATATTGCTGCATCATGATCAGGTGGTTGTGTTCAAATGCACTGATCCAGACAGCCACAAGCTACTGCTCCAAAAGCAGTGCTGCTGGAAATTCAGCTGGGTTGATTTTATCCAAAGGCAAACCTCCCCTTTCTAAAAGAAAGTGAAGGAGGCCCCGTAGCTCAGGAGAGCCAGCTAAGCTGGCTTTGCCTGGCTGCTCAAGTGCTGAAGGGTATCTGAAATATTATACAGCTTACAGGGAAGCTGAGGGAGGATGCTGGGATGGATATGGAGGAAAATGTAGAGAAGCAGTCCTGAAAACAGGCAAGACAAGACCCTGCAATGCATTCAGGTGCAAGTAGGAGAGTTTAGAGAAGAAATATGAAGGCACTTCCACCCAGCTCCTGCCCTGCCCTCTCTGTGTTCCAATGGGAAGTTTTTTCAGAAGGCAGCATGCAATATTGGATCTGCACCCTTGAGCCTTTGCATCAGAACTGGGTCCCATCAGACCGCTACCCACAAACCTTCAGCGTAAGGATCTGGTTAGAGCGCAGGGCTGCAAGTGTGGTACTTAGGTATTCCTGGGGAACAGTGAAGACACATGAGACAAACGGGGTCAGTTAGACAAACAGCATTTCTGAGAGCAAACAGAGCATGGCTGGTCCCCCCTGTTTCCCTGAGCGGCACTTCGGAGCAGCTTGAGTGGCCCTCTCACCCTGAACGGCAGCCCCAATGCATGGGCTTGTCCCTCACAGCAGCACAGGCCACACAGACTCAAACAGACAAAAAAATAGGAAACTGCAACAAGAGCCAAGGCACATATCCTAACCTTGTATTTCCTTCCTAAGAAAACAAATATGAAACAAAACTGAAACAACATCCCTGATTTTTCAGGATGCTGGTTTTCATTTCCTCACCCAGAACATCTGACAAAGAGCCTTATCAAACAGAAAAAGCAAGAATAAATTGCAATTCGGTCAGCAGGGTCTCATTTTTGCAACAAGGTCCATCCTAATTTTCATTCAGGGAGGAAGAAAGAGAGCTGCACCTCTGCTGGCTGGTCTGTCCAGATCTGCAGTTCAGGACAGCCCATCCTTGAGCTGATCTGAGGACAGTCACCCTTCCCATGAGCACGTCTCAGCCTTGAACAACTCATGGGCTTTTTATAATGTTGAGCTTGGTGCCTCAGGAGAGCAAAAGTATCTCCATGAGAGCCAAGGAAACATTGCCAGGATGTAAGGCTTTGTACCCACCCTTTTCCCGCTGTCACAGCCCTGCAGCTCATCAGCCACCCTACAACCCTGACTCACCAAACCAGTGTGCCTTTGCCCTCAGGCCTGAGCCAAGGCTATTTCCAGGGATGCACCAGCTCCCTTCCCAGTGTTGCTTTGGGTCCTGCAACTGCTTTTCACCTTGAGCACTGGGGACAGTCAGAGCCAAGGGCTGTAACAGGAACTCAGGACACTGCTCGGGTGACCAGTGCTGTTGGCTTCTTTTTAACATAACAATCTAGTGAGCCGGCTCACTAAATAAACACAGCTGACCGGCTGTTATTGCACGGGGGACTGGCACATACCCACAGCCCCTTCTCCCTTGCTGCCAAGCTGACCTCTCTCTCCAGTGGCTCTGCTGCTCCAACCCTGCTCCGTCTGGGCCAGGGACCAGAGCTCAGCTGATTATCCAGAGGCCCATCAAAAATAAACAGAAAGCTCTTAAGCTTGTCTCCCTGTACACCCAGATTACAAATTCCAGCCACTTCATATGATGTCGTTCCAATGCATTTCCAGCGGATTTTCAGCACTCTGGTTGTTTTTAGAACCGGTTACATCCCCTCAAACCCCATGATGTTCTCTCTCCACTCTTGGCTGCAGCACACATGCTGGCCAGGCCAAGATGAAGCGGCAGGTGGGGCAACATCCTGGCTTTCATTAAACAGTTGCTGGCATCACCCCTCCCTCTCAGCCTCTTCCTTGCAGGCAGAAAGTCCACCAGGCTTAGGGACCAGCATGGGGACCAGCTCACTGGGGACCTGACAGAGCACCATGGCCAGGGGGTGCAGGGTTACTCTCAGGCAGGGAGCACAACCCTTCCCCTTGCCTCTATGCAGGGATGACATCAGCATGAGGGAGAAGAAAAAGGGAGGAATGATGACAGAGTTCTCCCCAGCTCTTCAAACCTCACACTGCTCCTGGCCACACAACCAGAGCAGAGGCCGTGGAAGCAGCACGGAGCCAGTGCAGCAGCACAAGGCGTGAGTAGGTGAGCTCCACTCCTCCAGAAAACTCTGGTTTCACTGGGTTTTGGGGTGAGGACATGGACCTTCCCCTGTCCAGCACAAAGCACAGGAGGGTCTCCAGGAAGCAGAATTGACGGCAGCTATCTAGGGGTCAGCTCCGGTGCGCAGGAACAGACTGCAGAACCAACATCCCTCCTGGAAAACCTTATCTGCTGCTTTTCTGCGAAACACATCAATCAGCCAAGCACTGCCCTGGGGGCCCAGATGACGCATCTTGTTAATGAAAGGGTCTCTACTTCCAACAAAAAGCCATTCAAACAAAGGATGATTAACATGCACGGGAGGGCACGGGACAGAGGATAATAACGCTAATGACTTACCCTGTGTGGGTACTCTGCACACTGACCCTGTGAAAGAAGGGGATTAAAAAGGAAAGAGTTTAAACCACAAACAGAGGCGACCAAAATAGGCGTGCAGGGTCAGATCCAGAAGGTGTAAATCATTGTGACTATATCAAACTCAGTGCAGTTATGCCAGTTTGCACCCGATAAGCACCCTGCCTCCCGTCCCCGATCCCCTGAGCCCTCTGCTCTTGCTGTACTCCTCACTCACAGTCACACCGAGCAGCACCAAGTCCACCAAGTCCCTTTCTCTCCTTTAATTTAATTTTTAACAAGGCTTCCATTGAAATTACCTTTTCTCCTTTTTGTCCTGGGGGTCCCTATAAAAGAAAAGTGATCAAAAAAGGCCTCAGTAAATGTTGAATGCAAGGAGAAAGGGATTAGGGGGAGAGATGGGATAGGGATGAGATACTTACGGGTTGTCCCCTGGGACCCGCAGCACCCTTTAAAGAAACACAGAATTTAACATGGGATGGTTTTCCATTCACAGTGACAAGAAGACAGCGTATGGAGTAGGTGAAAAACTGAGCTTTTAAAAACAATTGTGAAGAAAATTCTCAAGAGAGATCCGGATTCCCTTTGTTACTCTGGAGGAGTGAAAATGCACACATGCTCTGGCTGCACCACAGGGGGGAAATATTAAAAGGAGAGGGGAAAAATCATCAGGAAAACACACCCTTATTGTTCCCAGGACCTCAGCTGACAGCGCGTCTCCTCGGCCGACGCACTGGGATGGAACCAGAAGCAGCCAGGACTGAAGCCTGAGCTAGGATTGAGCAATAGGGGAGTGGGGAGGGGGATCTTCAACATGTGCTTGCCAGAGGGCTATACTGACACTCAGGCTCGAAAAAGAGAATTACAGAATTAGCAGAAGAAAACACTCAACACTTCAGTGAGCAAAGGTGACTACAGAGCTGCTCTCTTGACATACTCATATTTGGGATTTCATCATCAGAGATGCCAAGAGGAACAAGACAGCATTTGGGCTTCCATAAAGTGCAGTCGAAGTTTATCATTTTCAACCAAAAGCATTTTAGTATGATGCACACATGAAACAGAGCTCCAAGGGGCGGGAGGGGGGAAACCACATTTAATACAAAAAATATGCTTTTTTTGGTTGTTGGTAGATAAGTTGAAAGCTGCCAGATGGGTTTTCAGAAATCTTTCCATCAACTTTTACTTTTGCTATGAGGCCAACCACGAAATTGTCAGCTCCCAGAATATATTTAAAGAACATAATTGCTAACTGCAAGGAAAACACATCCCATGCGTAACCAGAGAGTTGCTGTTGTGACATGATGAATCTGATAGCCATAATGCAAAAATTACAGACATGCATCCCAGCACTGCTATTACGAAGTTACAGAATTAAGGATCCAGCTAGTGCATCAGCTGCAGTAAGATTGCTACCCTGCCCATGAGTTTGTTTCCAGCTGAGGCACATCATCATTTCAAACCAACCCATCACCCGCAGACAAACATATGTACTTTTACCATCTCTCCCTTCTGTCCAGGATGGCCCTGCAAAAGAAAGGAAACACACATCAGCTTTGGCCACTGCAGACTCTAGACTCTATCCCCTTACCTTGGTAGGTGCCCACAGTTATTCCACCTCCAAAGGGAGATGTAACACCGAGCATGTGGAGCCTTGCTCACACACCTAACAGGACACCACTCCCTGCTACCCAAAATGCTCAGAACAAAGCTCTTGGGGAAGAATACAGGGTGCCAAGGCTCTGCAGGGCATGGCTGAGTCATGGCTAAGCCCCGCCAGGGCTGGCAGAGCAGCTTCTGCTGAGTGAAGTGTGTGCCCCCAGAGCAGTACAAGGGAGGTGCTGCTGCGTCTCTCTTGGGGGTGATGTTCCTCATGGCAAAAGCAGGGTCCTGCTGCAGGAAATTAGACGTATGTGCTATCAGCTCCTCTATTACAGCACTGGAGGAGTGTGGTGGGGAGCTGGCTATGTGGCTGCTACATGGACATATGGGTTTCATGTCCACTGGGTTCATGGAGAAGTATCTCATTTGTGCCTAACTCTCCAAAGGATGGGAAGAACTTATGTTTCTACTACAAAGCTCTAAGGACACCATGGAGGTCTCACAGAGGTCTTTAGGTTCCTTCCCTCCTCTAGTGCAGCTCTTTTTGGCACAGCAGCAAAAGAAGGAAGCTTCTGGCTAAGGCAGAGGCTGGTACCTCGAGGATCTGCTCTGCCTGTCTGATTTGGGGTGGGAGTGCCTGCTAAGGCTTTCCCTGCAGCAGCCAGGCTGCTGCACTTGTGAACTGCTATTTTATAGATTTGCCAAAGAAGGAATAGACCATACTCTGCCTTCCTTAATCTCCTGACTCCTGCACCTCCTCCAAGGCATCTGTGGCATCCTCCTGCCTGCCAGCCTCCTAATTTTCTTTTAATCCATGCATGTGCATGACACTGCAAAATAATCCCCTTAAAAACATAGGGTGTAACACACAGGCTGGCAGCACAGTGGGACCTAGCAGGAGGCAGGGCAGAAAGCCTGCAGAGAAGTTGTTTGCTTACCGGTTTGCCGTCCAAGCCAATAGGGCCCTGAAATAAAAGAGGAAAACGGATGAGAAATGCTTTCCCTGGGGCATCTGTCCATCTGCCCCAGGAAGCACTATGTGCAATAAGACTGCACGGACTGGGGTGATGTGAGGTGACTCCCTGCCCTCCTGTCCAGTCCTGCAGGCCCCTGGCTCACTGAGTACCACCCCAGGTTTCAAACTGCTTCAGCAAGGACCTGTCACTGTCAGCACATTTCAGCAGCAATGCTGGACCCAAGAATAGAAGCAAAGAGGGATTCATAGGAAATTTGAAAAAAACCCTCCTAATTTAAAATTTTACAGTGTTCGGTAAACTAGTTGAATATCAGCAGTTTTCTCAAGACTTTGATTTAAAAGGGCACCCACCTTTGGGGAAAGAGGAATTTTTGCAAATGATAGAATAATAGAAGTGTCCCAGGGAAGAGGTGACACACAGCTCAGCACATGCTGAAGGTACTGTTTGATGAGAAGCAGGCTCTGCAGAGCTGTCCCACCCAGCACTTTCTCATGCGCTGGGCCGATTTGTTTCCTGCTCCTCCAAAAGCCAAAGACCACAAGGGCCTGGAGAGATCTGCTTCTCCTCAGCCCAGGGGCAGCTCACAGCCCCCCTTTTCACAACGGGCAGAGCCGTGGAGCCCGGTCAGATAGCTCAGAGGCTGCCAATTCCTCCCATTTTCCAGGCGTGAGAGTCTCCCCCGCAGACCTGCTCTGGCACATCCAGTGTCCTGGAGCAGCAGCTGAGCTGCCTGGCAGGAGCAGGGATGTAGTAGGGGGTGTTTGTGTTTGCCTTAGGCTTCCTAGTTGTCCAAGATAAATGCATATGAATAAATAGCAACTGTTCGAGTTCTTCAGCAGCCTCAGTGCTTCAGAGAGTGCTGCCAGAAACTGTAGGATTGAAATGAAATTTGCTTTGTCCTCTCCTGGGCATATTCTCTGCTCCCTTGCAACTGTGCTGCAGAAGAACTCCCCTTCATGTCTTATGTCCTTTCCCTTTGGCATGAGCAGGGTGTTCAGCCTAGCACAGTCTCCAGCTGACCCTCAACAGGCAGGGCCACTTTTGGATCCCAGGCACTTGCTGCCATTGGAATATAATCTAAAAGCTCAAGTAAAGTTGGAATTTCACCTGCCTAGGGGTTATTTTCTTTGTTTGGGATGGGGGTATTTCTTAGGATGGTATTCTTTCACTGAAAAGATCTGGCTTTAACTATGTTATTTTAACACTTGGGGGTTTTTTAAAATTAATTTCCTTTCAGAGTTGTGTGGTTTGGGTTTTTTTTCCCCTCAGTATCGTTTGAAAGAAAAAAAAAAAAAGAAGTAGAAAAACAAATGAAGAAAAAATTACTTTTTCCAGTGATATCAGATCAGGTCCTTGGTTTCAGGAAGAAATGATGAGATACAGCAAGCACTTATGAGGCTTCCTAGTAATATCACACATCCGTACCTCATAAATTCAGAGTTACGCTTACCGGGAATCCAGGAAAACCTCTTGTTCCAGGCTGTCCCTGGGAAGGATGAAACAGAGACAGCAGTTTAGAGGAAATGAAATTAATTTTGATGGACCCTAAGTCCTCTCTATAGAGCCTTTCCTCCAGCCTCTGACCAATTATGCTACAAATCTCTGAAGAGATACCCAATTCCCCTCCAAGGGGAAAGTGTCTTGGGAAGGAAGGGAAATCTCTCATCCCCACTCCAATTTGCATAGGGCCAAGAAAATGCTGGAGCAGCTCCAGTTTGGACTGCAAGCAGTTTCCTTGAAGTTTCTACATTAATTAAATGGGTGTCCCTAGCCCATATGTTAGGCTTTTGGAGTATATTCCAGAGGCTGAGCTCATTTTATGGCAATTCTTGCTGCCATAAACCTGAGATGTTTAATGCAGGGTGCTGTTCTGCGCAAGACAAGCTTTGCAGGTCACTGGTGTCTAAATACAACCATCCCTCTCCTCCTCCTCCCCTCGTCTTATGTTCCAGCTCATTCATTTTCCTCACAAATAATTCTGGAGATGATTTTATTTTTCTCTTCTGGTTTTTTTTGGTGGCTTTTTTATCCTCTGAGAGCTAAGAGAAAAAGGAGAGTTAGGCTGTGTGATGAGAGGAACATGAGCACCAAGACTTTTCCCCCCGCCTCTTCTGGCTAGCTAGCTGTGGCTACCAGTTTGGGATCAGGTACAGTAAACACTGGCTTGGGATATGTTTGGCAGCTTCTTCATCCCCTACTTAAAAACACAAAAAAAAAAAGTCCTGTTAATTTTTCATAGTTCTTCAGTTTTTGGGACTCGTGACATCCCACGTCACAGTTACTGTAGCTTTGTGGGTATCCAGGAAAGATACCACTTCACTTGAGGATTCTTCAAACTGTTTCCCAAAGAAAGCATGAGCCAGGTCAGGAAGCATATGGTCCATATGGCCCAGACTGCAGCAGACCTTGAAGCACACTCATGTGGATAGGAACAGCTGGATGAGGTAAATCCTGTGCCACGCTCATCGAGTGACCACTGTGGCATCTTGCCTGCCCTGGAAGTTGTGCTATGATGCCAAAATGCCCACCTTCCTTATGTGTTCTCTCATTTTGGGGAAGAAAATGCTTTCTTCAACAATTTGAGCTACCATGACTGGACTGTTGGAGTCCCACAGGGGTTTCCTAGGAATAAGCTGGGCATAAACAAGGTGCATCTCTGCCTTAACCAGAGTGATCCCATGTGGTGCTGAGGGAAGGGAAGGGGAAGGAGGGGATGGGCCTCCTGGGCTGTGAGGGTGAGGTCTGCCACAGCGAAGCAGTGACAATCCTTTGGGAGAGACCTCAGAGCTACGTTGATAGGGAAAGCCTTCACCTTCAGGTAACATCTCTAGCCACCCTCTGTCTGCAGAGAGACCCAGTGAAGGTTTACCCCTGCAGAGGATGGGCCCAAACAGCCTCTTTGCAGGATTTGAGGATGCCCCCGCCACAAAATGCCTCATGTTGCACTGAAGAGTTCTGGTTTTGTATGCAATGCTAGCAGGACCTAATCGCATTTGCACTGTTTCTTTAGTTCTGCAAAGTTGAACTTGGTCAGCTTTGCTTTTCAAGATACGCACAAAACCACCTGGTCCTGTTGGCCAGTGACCAGGAGGGAAGATAGGCTATAAATTAAAGGATCTGTCCACCGCTTGAAAGTGAAAAGGCAAGAAGCAAGAAGAGCTGAGCCACAATTCATTAATTTTGGTTCCCTGTTGGACACCTCCCTGACAAGAAGTGCTAAAAAAAGAATAAGGGAGAAAACCTGGAAATGTTGCAATTTGGCTTCCTCTGTAGACTACAGACTGTTGCCTCTTTCTCCTTGGAGGACAGCAGAGTGATTTGCATGGTATCACGCCAGGACAATAGTTCAGCAGCGAGCGATTCCAAGAGACTGTTTTTGTTGGGTGGCTGGTTTTCCTTGTCTCCTTTTTAAAATGTTGATTGTATGAAGTATGCAATCCTGGGAGCTGCCAAATCATGGAGACCGTCTGTTTCTGCCACTATCGGCGCACTGTCCCTCTACGGCCAGGAGTTAAGCAGCTCTGAGCTCAAGCGAAAACTTTAACCTCCAAACAAAAATCTGGAAACTATTTGTCATCCCACATCTTTCCGAGTGGCCCCTTGGCCAGGGTTTCCGTGTTTGTCTGCAGTGCTCAGCCACCCTTTTGACCTATTACCAGCTCCCCAGGAAACTGGATCATCTTCACGGCAGGCTTTGCAGGGGTAAAGTGTGGAGTCAGGCCACTCCTGGCACCTCAGGGCTTTGATTGGTGCAGCAAAACCCCATTTTAGGTACCATTTGCCATCTAATTTTTCTGCTGCTTTAAAGATGCAACATGTTCTGCACTTTCCCAAATAGCAGCAAAGGCAGCAGCACCAAAGCAGACAAAAATTGTCCTGCCGCCCAGGCATGCGTCCTTCAAGAAAACAGTGGTGCCTGTCTCCTTTGCAGGACCTACATGGACAGGAACTGATGGCTTTTCTCTCTGATTACTACAATTACACTGTTGAGAAGGCTGAGAGCCAGAGCTTGTGAGAAACAGCAAAAGCAATGGGGCACTTATCTTCCAAAATCTGCTTTGTGGAGCAGGGTGGTCTTGCTCAGACCTTGGCTTGAGGGACTTGCCAGCCCTTTTTCCTTGCCTGGACACGTGGCCAGGGACCATCTGCTAGGCATAAAGCACTTGGGGAGAACCATTTGGGTCCTGGGCTTTGATTCTGTCGCTTCCCAAACTCCAGCATCCCGGGCAGGTGGGCCTGGGGACCAGCAAAGCTGTTTTTTATTAGAAACACTTGTCACGGGGCTTTTGGAAAGTTAATTGGAAAGCCAGATGTAGCCAAGTGTTCACACTGCCTAGGTCTCTCTCACTTGACCTCCGCTGTGAAACAAAGGTTGCCAGCAGCCCATCCTCTCTGCAGGTCAAAAACAGTGCTCTTCACAGGTTAATCAAAATCGGAAGTGCCCACTAGGAGGGAAGAGAATTGAACTTCCAGGTCTTTTTTCACGGAAATCTCTGGTGGAGGCTGTGCAGGGATGGAGTGGAGAGGTCTGGCTGCACCCACACAGAGGCAGAGGCTTGATGGCTGAACCACAGTGCAAGAAGCATCCAGCATTTAGGGCACGTAAACACTCCAAAACCCTTGCTCTTGGTCTTTTTTTATGACCCCATCCTTGCAAAAAGTTTTGTCTGGCTGACTTGTTGCATCTTGTAGAGACACTTCTGCTGGAAGAGGGTGCAAAATCCTGCCTTTTCGCAGCCAGATAAGGGACTCTCCAGATAGCTGTAACCAAGCTGACAAAGAGCTTCCAAGATTTTGGGTACTTGACAAAGACCTCTGAACTACATATCTTTGTGAGCTCCCTAGTCACGGCTTAGCTCTGATCCTGCTCTTCAGTAAAATCAGGGGGCTTGTTCCCTGCTGGTTAAACCAAAGGCTGAAATCAGCCAGGAAAAGGGCAAATTTTCTCCAAAAGTGATAGCAGCCCTTTTGAGAAAGGGAAATACGCTTCTTCCTTTCAAATGCAGGAATTTGGTTTCCTTGCCAAGGGAAGGCTTCCTCATTTGCTCTGGAATATGAGCTATAATTTCATTATATGCAGTATATAATAGCAGTATAAAACCAAGGCTGGCTCAGCATGGGAACCACATTATACAGGGGTTTTGCTCTTTCCAGCTGATGCTGAGTCTTAATGCCCCTCCTAAGTCTTTCCTGGTAACTTGCCCACATCCTGCATCAGACAAAAATAGAGAGAAAAGCCACTTACGGGTGGACCACGGGGCCCGATGATAGACATGCCAGCTTCTCCTGGAGCACCCTGCAGAGAGACAAAGCAGAGTGAAAGGGGTGAGAATAGGAGAAGAAAACACAAAGACAACTATATTCCTATCAAGACTGGGGTTAAATGTGGGTGCCTCAGGTGTGAGACCTTCAGGGCTTACGGGGCAGCTGCTGTTCTGGCCTCCCCCAGCTCCTGCCTCACACCTTGGGAGAAAAGATGTCCTTTAGAGCTGCTCAGATGCGCCAGAAAATGGAAGCTGCACAGCAAGGAGAAGTATAAACACATAAAACACTTTCTGGCAAAACACAGGTTCTGCCCCATTGAAAGTGTGAAAGATGGCCTGAAACCCTTTCTGTTTCCTTCCTGCGAGTTCCAGGAGGATTGTGTCCTGCAGAAGAAAGAAAAGAAAGAGGGATGTGCTGGGCTCCAGGGAAATGGGAGCTGCGGGCAGCTGATTTGGTTGCCTCCAGAAATGCCTCACTTGCGTACTTCTCAAACTCAGTTGAGATGTGGATGAAAACAAAGCAGAGTGCTTGCTGGAAAAGAAAACAGCTGCCTCTCCAGCTCCTAGCCACCCACAGCGTGTGATGGGCAGGGTGTTACCTCTCTTTGGAAAACATGGTGTATTCTTGAGAGGCAGCTCCAGAAGTGCCCAGGGCTGGGGAGCTTTGGGATGGAGCATCCCATAAACCAAGCAGCCTACAAGAAAGCAAAGCACTCAGCAAAACAAAGCTGTGGCCTGCCAAAGACTTAGGGCTCTCAGGGAAGGCTTTGGGGAAGCAGGGGCAATTAGGAGTGATTTTTTTTCCATTGTTTGTTTGTATCTATCTGCTGTCCCTTCATGAAAACTTCCGCCAGAAACAAACGCAAGGACACGCAGAGAAAAAGCAGAATGGCTTCGGGTGGGAAATTCTGGTCTGTTGGATAATGTTGGTTGGCTCCAATGAGCAAACAGTGAACACAAGGATGAAGAATCTCTATCCTACTTTACCCTTCCTTGTTGTGTTTTTCTCTCTGTCTACTATGAAGAGGAACAAATGGGCCTGGTATGGTACCGCATGGATGACCCTCCTTGTCAGGTAAACATCCATCCCTTTCCTAATTTCTACACATTGTTATTCAGTTATTCACGAATCCCAAACACCTCCATTTCCCTGCTCTCACAGGTGGGAGGTACTCACAGCTCTGGGGAAAACATTCTAAGACTGAAATGCCAAACGAACACTTCAAAACAGGGGCCAGCTGTAGGACTGCTTTGTAAACCAGCACTTCTTTGTGGGTACAAATCCCAGCTCACTGCACAGCAAACAGTCTGTGAGATGGTGTCCCACAGACTTAAACTACACCATCAGCTTTCCTCAGGAGGAAGAGGTCCCACTGTGTCAGAAATAGGAGCGTGCCATGCCACTTTATTCCTTGCTCCCACCTGCACCAGGGGTCAGGCTAACCTGGGAGGTAGAAGGGAGCTGCAGGTTTGTTAGGGCAAGCAGAGCTGCCAGAGGGGGAGAAAGTCAATGGTTAAAATCCAGGAAGCCTTGAGGGAAGCCCTGCATGTGCCCACTGGCTCTTATGATGTTAGTAAATTGTCATAAACAAGAAATACAGCATCTTTGGAGGCTGACTGGCCTGGAAGGAATTTAGGAAATATACTTGCACTGACATGGAAGATGAGGCAGCCCAGGGGTGTGGAAGCCCAAAGCTGGCTGCAGTGGCCATGACTCTGATGGAGGAGTTTGGGCTGGCCCTAGAAGAGGACAGTTTGGGGGTGCTACAGGCTACAAGGAGCTGACTCACCTTCTCTCCGGACTGCCCTTTTAGTCCCTGGGTCAGTGGCACCCGTCACAGCCACATGCAAGAGAGTGCAGGGAAGAGAGAGAGAGAGGAGGAGAGAGAGACAAACACAGGCATCAGCGGCAAAGGCAAAGGCACGCTCTCCTGCCCCACAACCCTGGCTATGGGGATGGGATGAGCAGCGTGGCCTCAGCTGCTGCCCCACTCCTCTTCGCTATCCTCACCATGGGATGCCCAAGCAAGGAGCAGCTCCAAAATACAGCACTCAGCCAGGCAGGTGATGGCCCCCTTTGCTCAGGGCAGAGTTATTTGGAAGGGGCAGCTGCCAGTGGCAGGCAGGGCTGTGTGTTAGCAAACCCAGAGTTAGCAAGCCCAGCTGGCGCACAAGGTGGCAGCGGGGAGACATCCAAACAGGGGGATGCTGAACCAGAGGAGGCCCTGGATAGCACAGCAGGTGAAATGGAAACACCTCCCCAGCATGTATGTGGCTTGCAGGACTGGTAACCCTGCTGAGACCAGGGGAGCCCCTCAGGTGAGGGGCTCAGGGAGAGTAGTTTTGCTCACACTGACACCTGATAAGGATTATCCTGAAAGCCCCCCTCCCCCCCAAATTTTGGGGGTTGGAAGAAAATGGGGAAGATAAGGCACACAAAAGAGGGTTTGACTTACCGGCCGCCCAGGGATTCCCATCGCACCTTTGTCTCCCTGGAAATTAAGGCAAAAATCAGAGGGAACTGGTAACTGGCCAAAAGCAAGGTTATAAAACAGCAAAACTGAACTAAGCCACAGCAGTGGCTTCACACTGTCGTGCATGTGTCCAGGGATTTTGAGAGGGAGAGAGAGAAACTTAAAGAGGAAAGTGTGCTTGCGTGTGCCCAAACCTGTCTTTAGAATGCGTGAGCCACCAGTTCATTTCCACATATGACAAACCCACACATCTCACAACAGAACTTACATACAGCAATTTAGGCAGCAAAAGGAGGACAGGAGTCTCCAGTCAAACAAAGTACAATCCCTATTTCCAACACTTCATAAAATTCAGGTCCTGGGAACTGGCTTCCTGCAGTAGCCAGCTGTCATGTTTTTCTCCTTCTTGACCAAAGTCATCTGGGTGTCAGCTATTTATTTATAGAGTTATCACTTTAAAACACAATTCTCTTAGACTTGAAAATACTATCCTGTCCAGAAGCAAGAGAAAAATGTGAGAACACAAGCTGACACAGGAAAAAGCACGTCTGGAAGAAGACATATGAGCAGCTGTTTTCAGTGTCCTCTATCCCTTTGAGATACTTCCCAGTGCATTGTCAGCATGTGAGTGATCCTAACAGTGGTTTTGGGAATGATTTTGGGTCAGGTGACACTGGACAGAGCCTCATAAACACATGAACACAGGACCAGTGACTGTTTTCTTTACCCACTTACCTACAAGGCAGTTGGCTGCCTCTTACAGCTAAATTGTACTATGCAATTAAAAAAAAAAAATTACCCCCTCTGCATTCCAGGTCGCCAAAACTGAAGGCTGTGCAGATCTGGAAGATAGCAGTTCATTGCTAAAGGATCTTGATGATTATGGCTTCAACAGTCATGTAGCTTTTGCTCTATATTTTGCAAAAATGACGTGATAATAATCCCTCAGTTCTGTTTCCAGTGATGTTTGGGGTTTCCTTATGTAAAACAGAGTGTTCCTGGCCCCTGGCTGACTGTGTCTGTAGACATAAGCCTGGTTTTCTGGTTTCTGCCGCTGGAGACACCAGCCCCACTGGTGCCATCACTTTGTGCCTTCCCCCACGTTCAGTCCCAGCGCATGTGAACATAATCTGAAATCTCTGGAAGGGGAAGGCACTTAGCTCTGTTTGTTCTTCTGGGTGTACACAAAGGCTGTCTATCCCAAACTCAGACATTATTGCTTGGGATCAAGCCATTCCCTGGTGGAAGTTCAGCCACCTCCCTCTGCAGAGCTGGGGGGGACTGTTCAGTATGGGAAGCATTCCTTTCCATGCAGCATGTGTTGTGATAAATTGAAGAGCCATATACACTTTGCAAAAGCATCCCTTGCAGATGGATGAAACCCTAAACAGCTGCTTGATTTTAAGTTTTATTGCTGATATATTATGGGAAACTGCTTTCTTCTAGGGTTTTAGGTGGGTTTTCAGTTGTACTAATATTTACCTATCTCTGTGTGCCGGCAGTGAGTGAAACTCCTGGTGTCGGCATCTGGCCCTGGGATTACTTTGTGGCTGGTGGAAAACATAATGCTGAGCTTTCCTCTGCTTTTTGTCCCTTAAATGCTGCTTTCCCCCAGAGCTGAGCCCAGACTGATTTCCCTCATGGTTTTTGAGGTAAAAGCCGAATTTACTTCTTCTGTCTCTGCTACGGCTGGTGCCCGAGCAGGAAGAGTCCAAGGTCAGGGCTGAGCTGTGTCAGGTCTCCCGTGAGTACCTGGAGTGGTACATGACGGCATCGTGTCTGGTACGTGACTGTGCAGAGTTACAGCCCTCCAAGCAATGGCAGCAAAGGGGGAGCTCCCAGTAGGACAGCAAATAAATGCCAGATGTTTATAAGGAAAGGTTGTCTGTGACAGGGAGCCAGGAGAGAGCACTCGTGGGTGGATGATACGATGTAGGTTGGTTACGAAGTCATGAAAAGCTGCCTGAAGCTCCCACATCAGAGTTAAAAGAGCATGAAAGGCGACCAGCAGCCTCTGTCCTGAGTCAGGGGAGAGCCAGCAGCAAGCACAGTTTACATTTTCTTCATTGGGAAACTGCCTGTTATGGCTTGTGCAGTCTCCAGGTGAGCCACAGCCTGGGGAGCAGGGAACCATCACCAGGAAATCATGCTGCTGTAACTCCAAAACCCACGCTCCTTCCTCAGTCATGACTAACTCAGATGCAGATACTGTTATTATGGGGTTTTGCATTTGTCCCAAGGTGACTTACACCTTCTAAATCTTGCTGCAACTAGCAAGTCCCATCAGCAAGAACACTGCACACCATGCCTCTTCAATCAGACCCTCAAAGATATCTTCAAAAGCAGTGTTTCCCACACATAGGAGGAATCATGAGGATTACGTTACCCTTTAAGTTTGGACCTACAAAGATCCTGTGGTCCCTACTCTGTATGAGCCATGTCCTGTTTCCAATATTCTATTCCATGTCACATTTTTTATGTGAGTCTACCTTCTACCACCTTATGAATGCTCAAGGCCTCCTGATCAAAGTACTGCCAGACAGAAAGAATGAGGGGATGGAACAGAAAGAATGAAGTATTTACCAGGAGCTGTGGCCTTTCTGTGAGGCCTGGAACAAAATACACCGAAACAGCAAAAGCTATCCTCAAACTCTGAAGGGAGGGCTTGATAAAGAGATGGAATCAAATGGAAGGGTTTAGGAAACAGAATGGTTAAAAAACTCTCCGCAGCTCCTTGACCATCAGCTCTGATTGCTTTGGTTTCCTAATCTCCTGCTTGTGAAGTTTTCTCTCCTTTTGGCACGACTCTACCCACAGCTCTCTGCACGGGCTCTGAAGGTATCTGCAAGTCCACGGAGAACAAACTAATTACAGGGCTTTGACTTTCTTCCTTAGTTTCCATCTGCTAAATATTATTTTTTCATGTATGGAATTGCTGCAGTTGCCACAGAAATGTTGCATGATCAGAAATGGGAGGGAAAATGTCCGTGAGAGGATCTTTTGCTTCGGATGTGGTCCAGACGGCAGAAGGACTATTGCACGATTTCATCATTTCCTTCCTTCCTTTGCCCCTTTTAGTCCCAATCTCATCAAATATCTTACATGACTGCGGGTTGCCCTTGCCTTCACCAAAGCCTTGACTGACTTCAGGAATAAGGGTGGGAGTATTGGTTGGGCAAGAGAAGAGCATGAAGATCCCTTTTGCTGCTGTGGTGTTGCTCATCCATTTCCCTGGCTTTTGTCCTTGTCCTAAACTGCAAGCAGGGCTCAGTGCATTTCTAATGAGTATTTCTGCCCATCTCCACGCTCAAGTCAACACCAGCACTGGGAGCTAAGCCCTGTCATACAGTGCTGTCTTTTGCAAGCTGGGAAACAAAAATGGGAGAGAGATGTGGGGTGGTCATTGCTTTGGGGTTGCTATCCACAACAACATGTATGACAATCAGCCAGGCAGGAACCCAGGTTGTTGCTCATACAACCATTTCCATTTCAATCACAAGAAATATGGAGGGGTGGGGGAATACTTCCTACAGCAACACGTAGGACTCACTCGGCTCTTCAGAGGTGGACTTTTGCTCACAGTGACTGAGCTGATCTCACTCGTCAGCTGATCAGAAACCTAAGAGGTCCTGAATGAGATGAAGGTCCTACTAGTCCAAGACAAATTCCACTTTGGCTAACAACACTCAGTCTGCCCAACTTCCTCTTCTTATTTCCATTGGCTGTAGCATTCCTTGCAGCCTGTCCTAGAAGTCTGCTTGCAGAGACAGGTTCAGGGGTCGCAATAAGCCAGGATATGGTAGCATATAATGTCAGCACTTCTCTGGTGGTCCCATGTGCTTCTGCCAGGCTTCAATCTCACATTACAGTATTAGGTTTCTAACCCTTATTGCTGCAGAGGAAGCCTGGAGTGTGTGTCTTCCTCTCCCCACAAAGGCACTGACTGCTCTCTAGGAGACGTCTGTGTTGATCTATTGATTTCTCTCTAATTTCTCACGGCAATAACAGAAATGCCAACACCACTACCACTTTTGCGCCCACCTCATCCCTTTAGTGCCAATATATGGGCTACCCAGGCTGAAGTGGCAGGGACAGCCACGGATGGACTCCACTTGCAGCTGCCTGCAGAGAAGTGCTCTCCTCCCAGAAAGCCACAGCTAATGCTGAAATACATCCACTTCAGCATCCACTCCTGAAAGCCCCTGGGATAAACTATCGCTGAAGTTTTGCGTGGATCAGGGCTTCCAGCTGTGAAACGCTTTCAGACCTTTTGGCCTAGAAGGTGCAACTTTTTGGAAGATTGTTGTCATTAAATAGGTCTGTGCTCGTATATCTCTGGGAGTTCAGCCTATAGCATTTCAGCCTGATGAAAGGGGAAAGAAAATAGGTTGTGCAGCAACTACTACTCAGAATGTCATCTGCAAACTGTTTAAGACATTTTTGCGTGAACAGACAAAAGATGACTACCGTATGTTTAACTTCTCATGTTCCTTCACAGAAACCCTGAATGGTCCCTCTATTGTACACAAATATAAACCATTTCCTCTGGAAGGACCGTGCTACAGATAATACAGCATTTCTTTATAATCCTGAGAGTTATCAGTACATGGCTTCAGCCCTTGCACTGCTTCTTCTGGTTCACTGTGGGTCTCGTAATAGCTGCAAGAAAATTTCTGCAATAACCTAGCTATTTTCCTGAAGCCTAAATTGTCTGTGCTGAGGTTTTACATTAGCTAACATTTGAAAAGGAAGCTGTCAACACAATTTTTCCTCTGAAATTGATAGTTGCACAGCTATACTTGAAGGCCCAGCAGTTCAGCCAGCCCGGGTGAGTAGCAGGGAACAAGTCCCTCCAGCTCAGCTCCTGCCATGTGTTTGTGATCTATCTTTCCCTTTTCTGCAAACACATCTCATTCAGCACGTGGCATCCCATGCATGTGAAGCGCACACAGCCGGTTCCCCCAGAGGCTGTGAGGCCAACTGGTAACACACAGATCTCTGCACCACATGAATTTGCCATGCCCCCGTCCCTGTGCTCCCTCCATCTCCCCCTCAGAGGCTGAGTTACAGCCAAGAGCAATCCCACCCCAATCCAGCCCTGAGCTCCCGCAGTACTTGCTGTTCAGGATATCCCAGGCTGCCAGGACTGCAAAGGTGGCTACCACACCAGACACCACAGACAGGAGGCTGCGAGTTCATACCCCACAGACTCTGTGTCAACAGCTTCTAAAACCATAGAGGTTTGGTACTTACAGGCGGACCTGAAAGAGAGAAGAAAAATAAACAATAATTAATTCTTTTATGCAATAAATCCTAACAAGAAGAGCTAGAAAAAACAGTGCACCATCTTTTGGGCTTAATCCTCAGGCTGCTCCCATTGGCTGATGCACTTTAACCAGCTCCCTGCTTGTTAATTAAGGTATCCCCACAATTAGCAGCTGCTAGTAACTGCCGTGAGTGCAGGGCAGCCTCTGGCAGCCCCGTCAGAGCCCTGTGCTGCGAAGGCCGTGCAAGTCAGCCCCTTGGCACTGTCACATTGAGTTTTGGTCCTCTGGCACACATGAGAGTGAGGGATTTGTTATTTATTTATATGACTCCCCTTCACATCCACATCCTGTCCACCCCTGGGGGCTGAGAAAGTTGGATGTGAAGAGGCAAGAGCCTCTTTGCTGCTAAAATTCCTGGCCATTTCACACCAGCATTGGTGATCTCGCAAAGGTGTGAAATAGTTAACAAGGAAACTACAGCTATTAAAGACATCAGGTACCTTTTCTATTTAACACAAGCAAATTTTCCCATTTTCTTCTGCCTCTGATCCCATAGAAGCCCACCTGAACTCTTGGAAGAAATTCCCTCAAATCCTTTGGGATTTCTTCTATTTTGGAAATCTTTTTTGGAACCTGCCAGTGTGGAGCACTGCATCTCTCTCATACAGAATGGTTGTACAATATACATCAGGGCTTAAACAGCACATTTCTTTCATCAGTTCCCAGAAAATTCCTCAAAATCCTGACAGATATTGTGTGTGTGGAAAGAAACCCCTGGACTCACTATTTTGTGGTTTCCTCTCTGTGGGAGAAGCAAGACACACCATACAACTGTCAAGGGTTTCTACATTTTCCATACTTTATAGACACTCTGTTTTCTTTTTTTTTTTTCTTCACACAGAGTGCCAAGAAGTAAGGCTAAGCAGTATAACAGGCGAGCTGACAGATAACAGGCAGCAACCTCCTCTTTGCATGGGAGGCGGATGTCACGGTGAGCACCTGTGGAACACGTCGTCACCCTGAAAATGCCCCTGGCTGAAAGTCCACAAAAGAAACTGGAGACTTGGGATGAACAAACGTTCTCCACATTGGAAATCTCTCACTTAGCATGACTCTGTCATACCAGGTTTGGTGGTCTGAAGTTTCCCTGTCAAATGCCACTATTAGACACAGCTTTCATTGTGGTTGATCAGAAGAGGTTACCTCTAGAGAGTAACTTTTGGTTAAAATACAAAAAATAGTAACCACCTCCATGATAGTTGACAGACAGAGCTAAAGTCAACACTCACAGCTGGAAGGCTCAACAACTCAAAACAACTCAAATCAAATTTAGGACAGGGGCTCAGGGGGAACCCAGATTTGGTCAGCCTGGGAACCACCCACCACCGGTGTTGATGCTGAGGTCCCTGTCCTACTTGGTACACCAAGTCTAAACAACAAAAGGGCTTCTGATCAGAGAGCTCATTTAGGAGGGCAAGGTCAGACTCAGAGGCAGGAATCCTAATTTATGCCAGACTGGGAGAAAAGAACAAAAAAAAAAAAAGGCGAGTTTTCTGAGTCTGGCTTGGATGACAATAAAGTTCTGTGAGAGTAATGTTTTTGAGAGATTTTGTTTCAGCATGAGTGCCCTGTCACAAGGTCAATGTTTATAGCTTGCCAATACACAGACTTCATTTCCATTAGCAACACTAATAACCTGCCTACCTGTCTGCATGGACTTGGGGCACTCATGGAGTGCATGAACTGAACTGTTGAGCTAATATTAAAAGAAAAATGTAAAGACATGCAAACCCTGAGCCATCCCTGCCCTTCCAGCCCAAACACGACCAGCCAGAGCACAGCCTGTAATGGTATTGCCATACCACTGAGAGCAAACATAAGCCCTTGTTTGCTCCAGAAGCTCTGTCCACAGAGCAGAGTAAATCAGCAATGCCGGCAGCTCCAGGCCACGCACCCCACACAGATCAAAGGCGGGAGGAATAGTGGAGGCCCATCTCTGTTACGTGCCCCCTATAAAACTAATGGTTATGTGAAGGGGACTGCACAGTCTTGTATAAACACCCATCAGTGAGCTGCAGGGACATAGTCTTGGCTGCAATAAGTCATTCAGTAGAGACCATCCAGGGACTGGGCTTCAAATGCCAGGATCATCCATGTGACCCAGGAGAAAGAGAAGCCCTCAGACAGAGCCATTTCCAAAAGCAACATCATCTTGCATGGGCTGGAGGAGGAGAAGGAGGAGGAGGAGAAGGAGGAGGAAAGATGACCTAAAGACAGCAGGGAGGGAGGAGGTGCTGCTGGATAAGCTGTTGCAAAGCATAGCAGTTTTTACAAAGCAAAATAAAGCTTCAGCAAAATGCTTTGGTCATATGCTGTCAGAGTGATGAATGACAAGGTGGAGCAGAGGTTCTGAAGTGGCTCGTTCCTTAACACAAGTAGTAAATTAATGCACATTAGAGGAAGGAGTGGGTAAAGGAGGACAGAGATGCTTGCACCTCTACTCTCAACTACTCCAACCATCGGCAGTGCAGTGAGCTCAGCCCTCGCCAAAGCTCTCGCAGAGCTGCTCTGGCCCAGGCAGGGATGCTGACAACCCTGTAAGCCAAGAGAACAAACCCACAAGTTGACCAGGCTGCATGGGACCCACCTGAACTGCAACAGAATCACCACACTACCACTGCATGTAGTCCCCATGTCACCTGTCTCTTGCAGTCCCAGCCAGTTTGGGGCAACCATGTGGAAACAGGCCTGCTTGCCCCAACATGGGCCAAGTCTTGGTTTGTGGAGCTCCAAAGAGCTCCACAAACAACCAGGAGCCAACAATCTTGACAGCCACAAGTACAAATGTGACCTATTGCGGGTTCCTCCTCTCCTTACAGCAGGCTCTTTTGGGGAGAGACAGAGATGGTGCTGCATAGGAGATGAGCTAGATCCCCTTTCCATGTAAACAGTCAACAGAGACAGGACGAGTCAACGGAGCAACAATAAAAGCTACTGTGAACATTTCCAAGCCCATTCCATAGCTAAGCCCAGCCAGCAGACAAACCCAGAGCTTCCAGATCACCAAATTCCTCAGCCGCAGAGAGAATCCACACTTGTAATTAGCACTTCCAGATCCTGTGTGTTTTGAACCTGATCTTGCTGGGACCAGAGCGATGCCGGTGCTGGCATGCGGGCTGCAGCATGACCGTCCGCCCACAGCTCAGGAAGCACCTCTCTGTGCCGGCGCCTCGCTGGAAGGCACTGGAGGGCTGTAAGCGACTGCAAGCGCTGTTTATCCAGCTGCGAGGCTTGTGGAGCAGCGGGGGACGGAGGAGGGGGACAGAGAAAACGTGTCAGGAGTGGACGAGTGGGAGGAAACAGTGGTCTCCTGCAAAGAGGAGACCTCCAGAGTACCTTTGAAACTGAACATTGAGAAAACAAAGAATGCTTGTAGGGCTACCCAAGGTCCCTCCAAACATATGGCCTCTGGAAATTAGCACCATCTGCACTGTCCCTTCTCAGCTGCTCTGGTTTTTATGCAGACAATTTCTTTAAAGAAGCTCTGCCTTTCCGTAGCCCAAGTGAGCAAATGAGCAGCCATCTAAGGGTAGGTCCACCTTATTGCACATCCAGAAAAAGCACACCTGTGGTGAACAGCAAGGCCATGCCACAGAGCCCTCTGTTCATTTGACCTTCCTCATGGCCCGTTCAACCAGTGACTGACTACAACAGAACTGCAATGATTCCTTTTCTCTCACCCACTCAGAGAGATAAAATGCCACCCTCCACGCTGTAGCCTCTCTGGCCTCAGAAAAGGAGAGGCTTGGTTCTGCAAGTGGGTCAAATTTATCCTAATCTGCAAAGTCCCATGTTCCAGACTATCAGATGTTAAAAGCTGGACATAGAGGAACAGGTTTGCTGAGAGGCCTTCTGCTGATGACAGAGATATTCTCCAGCTTGAGACGGCAGTGCTCTCTGGACCAAGAGGATCATCGAAATGATCCCATCCACTTATGGGCATTTCCTGAAATCTGGAAAAGTGTCCATTCTCAAAAGGTTCCCAGATGCTGTTGATTATTTTTTTCTCTCTTATTTCTTGGATTCAGGCAGTACAGTACAGTGTCTGCAATGTGGGTATCTTCCAGCCTGCTCCAAAAGCTCGCATACAAGGGGTTTTTTTCCTCTTGTATAGCATACACAAGATGAGGACAGAGAGGGAACATGAAGACATTATTGTTGCTTACTTGGGTCATCCTCACTATACACTCCGGCAGCAGGGAAGATGTAAACATGTAATCCATCCCTGTGAGGAAATCCAGCCATTTCACAGACCCAGAAGCCAGCCTTAGGGAGTTAGAGAGATACAGTTACTTCCTGACATTCAGGGCTATGTTAATTGATAACAAGATAGCTGTGGCCAGGCAATTAGTTATGAAATGCTGATTAAAATGTCAGCGGCCTGAGCATGACCTTACCCAGGGTCATGCTGGCATGGAACCCCTAATTCATGGCTCCATGGGCATTGAGTGCAGACTGACCCCATTTCAGAGGAGGCAGACCCCAGCTGGGTGCATGGAGTACAAACGATGGGTTTGGCCTATTTTAAACACTGGCCATGCTGCAGTTTTCACACAGCAGATCCAGAGTACTCATATCCTTCTAGAGCCATCTTCCCGACCTCCATCAGGGGACAAATGATACAAGGGGAGGTGGAGGGAACATTAACTCAGAGAACTTCAAATGAAAAGGCAAAAATGCCATGTGCCTTGCCATAACTCAGTATTATTAGCTGTAGGTGGAATTAAAGAAAAAAAAATCTTGAAAATAATGAGAAAGATTTTAAACACTGACTACTCAAAGCTCAACCCCCAGAAATTTTGCTTCAGGTTTTGTCAGCAGTGGCAGAAAATCTGAGTGGATAACTCGCTCCAGAGAGCAGAAGGCCCTTGCAAAAGGCCAGGCCCCTCCACCCCTAAACATTCCCCTCTTGGATACACCCTTGCAGAGTGGCAAGAGGTTCTTCAAAGGATTGAAGAAATGTTGGACACTGAAAGGACCATCAGGATTTCACTGCCAAAAAATCTGACAAACGCTAAGCTGAGGCACCACGTTATGCCAGTCATTCAAGCTCGCCCCCAAAATCAAACCCATGACATCACCGAGACTGGGCAGTTAATATCAGCAGCTGTTGAGGATAAAAGTCACTGCTCAGGCACTCTGAGCACCCCAGTGCACCACCACCACCAGCCCAAGCCAAGCAGAAAGCCACCAGCCCAAGCCAAGCAGAAAGCCACAAGCACAGCACTGAAAAAAGTCCAAAGGACGCTATGATCAAAGTAGACACCAAGGTAAAGCCTCACAGAAAAATTAACACGATTAAGCATTAGTCTCAAAAATAAAAGAGGGGGTCTGATAGTGAAGTTTAATCACAGATCCCAAGCGCATCTCCGAACATCTCTGCTTGTTTCAAAAAAAGTCTATAAGGACAACGGGAGCCTGTCAGCTTCCAGAGCCAGAAGAATCTGATAAGGGTAAGTGGGGCCTTTGGCATAACCACAGCCAGCCCATTAGGCAAATTAAAGTGCTCAAAGACAAGGGCTCAACGATAGACAAGCAGTAATATTCCAACAAACATTTGGGAGAGCCCTTTGCAAAACCAAACGGCAGGAAAGGGTCAAGAGCAGATGGCCCACACAGTGCTGGCTGCACCCAGGACAAACACAGCACCTCCGGCACTGCCAGGGGAGAGATGGTGGGATGGCAATGCTGGGCAGCACAATGCTAGTTTTGGGCAGGCATCCATGGGTCAGCAAGCTCTTCCCAAGCAGCAAACAATCACTTTTGTCCCCTGCCATGCTGAAGCACTTAGCACCACAGAAAGCAGAGAAATCCGGGCTGGGAAGGACTCCCAGGGTCAGCTCACCCTGGGGATTTTCATGCTTGAAGGCCCCCCCAAGGTTTTCCAGTAGTGGTGTGGACCCCTGGATGGTAAATTGAAACCTTATGGCGACAGGCTCATTCCACTCCACCACCTTCTGCCAAAGAGCCAGCGTGCCCCCAGGCTCCAGCAAACCACCAGCCCAAAACCGCTGCTCTTGACTATCCCCCTTTCTCTTCCCCTTCTGCCTCCCCTGAGCAAACCAAACAGAGATTAAAGGATTCCTGTGAAATGAGAGTGACACGAAAACTGAGGAGGGAATATCTTCAAAGCAACCAAAGGAATAAAAAGTCTATACCTAGCCATTTGGGCAAATATTTCTCTAACCTGTTGCTGTCCTCTGGGGATAGTGACACCACATGCTTCCCTAGTGATCCAGTCCAGGCAATATCCAAGCCCTGATTCATAAGGCCATATTTATTATCTTTCTTAGAGACTACCCAAAATTTCCAGAGCTGCTGTTTAAGTCAGTCAATGACCTCTGATGCACAGCAAATTCAAAGAAGAGATTTTTTTATTTCTCTCCTTTTTGTGGTTACCTCATGTATTTGATGTCTGTTGTCCTGTTCCTCAGTCCTCTCTTGCCTTTAGACTAAACAAAACCTAATTCTTCCAGTCTCTCCTCAGAGGCTATGTTTTCTGGACCTCTGGTTGTCCTCACTGCTCCCCCTCAGTGGCCTTTTTGCCTCCTGAAATGTAATTCTCAAACAGCAACCTCCTCTCCAGCACATTGCATGAGTCAATGGCAGACAACTCGGTGAAGGCAGAAGACATGGTGTCTATTTATCTTATCCACAGGGTGTTACTCACAGAGGGAAAATGAGCTCCTCCCTGTCACCACCTCTGCCTTGCTCTTATGTTCTGACACGTCACTTGTTCTCCATGAGCCCTCAAAGGCTCAGAGATTTCTTTGAGAAGCTGATGTCCTCGCTGTCTGTTGTGACTGGCACTCATGTTCCAGTGAGAAGGAAGGTCTCCTCCTCACTCACAAGGAACAAGTTCAGCCTTTTCTTGGTGTCCTTGACAGTCCCACCTCACTCTAGGCTCTCAGATTTTCATCTTGCATACCCATTCATTTTAAATACTTCCAGCTTTACTTTCCTCCTGTCTTAAATTTCAGCTTGCTGAAGACTTCGTGATTTTCTTCAGCTGATCTCTTCCTATAGCTCCTTTGCACTGGGACAACTTCAACTCGTGCCTTCAACAGCTTCCCTGTTTTCTCAACTTCTTCCCCAGTTCCTACTCTCCAGGGGCATTACTCCACCAATTCTCCAGCTCCTTCTGTTTTTGAAATCCACCTAAACACCTGGAAATTTCCAGAAGCACCTCACAACTCTTAGTCTGAAGATGTGCATGCCAATTCAATAAGCTACCACTCCAACAAATCCCACCCTTTGGCAGATGCTTGGTAATCTCTCTGGAACTCCCACCCTACATCCTCTGACACACCCTCTTCCATGCCAGGAATAAGAAGGAGGCATTTGAAAGCTCTGGAGAGATCCAAACTGGTTTGAAAATTGCAGCTAGTTGTTCAAGAGGAGTCTCTCATTCTGCACCAAGGAGCTGGCCACTTCTTCAGTACTTGGCCAGGCCCTGCACAAGTCCCATTCCTCAGAGAGCTGCAGAATTAGGAAGGAACCAGAGGAAAAAAAGTGGCCAAAGTAAATCATGGCTGGGTAAAGCAAAAATCAAAATCCATGACATTTTTACTTCCTGCTGAAAATTACAATCTCTCTCATAATGTGGTTGTCTGGGAAAAGTAGAAAGTTGGACCTTACTATAGCTAAAAATTATTCAAATAAATTCTCTGATCACGCACTTCAAATGCAAGCAGCACACTTTATTCACTCGGCAAACTGCATAATTCATTTTAATCCTACATAATTTTCGCAATTAGCAGCTGATTTTAATAACTAGTGCACTGTTACTTTTTTCTCCCCCTTAATTCTTGTTATTCTTCTCTCTTTTCCATCTGCTAACTCTTTTCTTCTTCCTTCCTCCTTCCAAAATACTTTGCAACTTTTATAACAGCAAATTCTGTCACCTACCCAGGGACGAACAAAAGACCATTGTGTTCAATTTATCTTTTAATAGACTCCTTCCTCAAATATCTCACGGACTGCCAGTACTGTCTTCCAGACCCTGTCTCACACCCTTTTGAGTTATGAAAATGTTTGGGAGGGTCTTTCCTTTAGCCCAGACATTTTTCCACCTCAGATGATTGATAGCTCCCAGTTACCACTAATTACCCCATCAGCAGTTGGACACGAGCCTAGCCACAGTGCTCTTCCTCCAGAGGCCGGCAATGCATCCCTGTCGCTCGTTATCCTCTCCTTCAAGGATGGAACAAACTGACTAATTAGAGACATCATAAATTCTTCCTTCAGGCTCTTCCTGATGCGTCGCCTTGTTTTCAAACAGAGCATGTGGAGGAGAGTTGGGCTGATGCTAGTCCTTTCAAAAGGAAAAATGCGATGGGGTTTATGAGCCTAAGTGGGTTTGCTCAGTGTGTTTTATGGAGCAGAAGAGCAGAGTATTCATTCAGCCAACTCTAGCCGATGCTTTTTAGCACGTCTCAAGCTGGAGAGGTTGGTTTAGCTTGGCTACCCCCGTGCCTGGTTGGAGCCAGGCCGGGGCAGCACGCACATCTGGAGACAACCTGCGTTGGCTTACAGGGATAAAGGACTCACGGCTTCCCTTACCTAGAACGAACTGAACGTGCAGATCCCTTCCCCGCCGCCTCCAGTGCCAACATCAGATGCACAGCACACACTGTGGAGAAAGCCATCAAACTGGAAAGGCAAAGAAGTAACCCCCACCAACTGCTGCTTCCCACTGAGCATGGTCTGGAAGGCACCTGTATTCTCTCATCTTCTCAATATGGCAAATTTGACTCCGTAAGTTTGCTAAATTCTGTCAGGACCTCCATCTTGTTTAGGAGGGCAAGACTTTTTCTTATTGAATACAGGTGGTTATTTTTTAAGGTAGTGAGAGATCCCATTATAATCTCAAAAAAAAAAAAAGAGCACAAAGAAAATGGAAAAGAAATATTTTCCCTTCTCCCCAGAGCAGAGAAAAAATAAGTTGGAGGAAAACCAAGCAAGTTTAGACATCAGTTACTCTGAAGCTCTTCCTACCAGACAAAAGGAAAGGCCCTGAGGGCACGATGGGAAAAGGGCATTACATTTAGAGAGAAGTTTCTCCAAAGTACATGGGGCATGTGGTACACCTGGTAAAAAAAGGTTGAGGCTCCTCAGCCACTGCTAAAAAGGCAAGCTCTATCAAAACAGGAAACCCTCACTGTTCTAGAAAAGAAGAGAGCAAAGAGGAGGAATGAGAACCAAGGTCTGCAACACTCTGCTGCATGGGAAAGACACATAGAAAAACCCATGTGGAGGAGGGGGAATGGCTGAATGCATGCCAAACCATGTGGGGCTGGGGATAGCACATGGCCCACACCAGCCCTCAAGCCAAGAGTCACATGTTTGTAGCTTCCCTTCCTAAAGGGCTTGAGAGCCACTTCCCATCACCATCCCAAGAAACTCCAGGACCCTGCCTATTAAGATACAGTTTACTGCAATAGCAGAGCATGGAGATCTATTCAGGATGGCTCTGGAATTGAGAGACAGAAATATTCACCATCACACCTGATAACCCCCATCTCCACCTGCTTCCCCAGAAAATAAGCATTTTCTATAAGCATTCAGGTCATCCATAAGCAAGAGATCACCACACACACGAATTGGGGGCAAATTAAAAAACACGAGGCTACACCTTTCAGAAAAAATACGTGTCTTGCCCCCTCTCCTCTCCTTCTGTTTTTAAGCCCACATTAAATCACACTGCACAGGGGATGGCAAAGAGCCCCACAATACCACACCTTCTCCCTGGGTTTCACAGGAGTCAAGAGCCACTCTGAAACCACTCCCTCTTGAGCAGAGAGCTGACAGGTGGCTCCCTCAGTGTGGCCAGGGCAGTGCCACAGACTCATAAGGTCTGTGGGTGCTTTCGGGGTTTCAACCCCTCTTTCACGTGTGTAGCACTTGTAGGGTCTAAGGGGAAGTTAATCTGTAGGCAAGGACTGCCATTTTGGGAGACATAACTACTCCCTCTTTGCTGCCAAAATCGCTCCAATAAGGAGCTAATATTTTAAAACTAAACAAAAAAAAAGGATTAAAAAAATCCTAGCCCATTGTGTTCTTCAGCTCCGTTAGGGACAAGGCCAACACACAACTCCCAGCAGCTGCTGTTGCCTCCAGCAACATCTCCTCCCTTGGACAGCAGCGGCAGATGACAGAGGAAAAAGACAAGAAAACAGCAGCCACCAGGATCTGGCGGCATCCACCCAGTGCCACATTCCAGTACCAGGTTCAGCCTCTGGAAGACCCCTTCCAAAAGGTCCTCTAACCTGCTGCTGGTTGAGCTGCCCAGCAAGGGTAGCCTGGCGTGGACTGGATAGCTGGGTGGTCCCCAGCGAGGCGCACACACTGCCCAGAGCAACACCAAATCATAATAAACAAGTCCCTCGCACAAAGTTCTGTCAGTTCAGATTCCAGTTCAGCTGATATAATCTTCATTTTCCCTTTGAAAGAAAGGAAAAAAAGAAAAGCAGAAAGAAAAAAACCAGACATCCTAAGGGAGAGGAGTGAGGCAAGCGATGGATGGATACTGCCCGTGTGTGTCTCAGCCCCCCCATGTGCTGTTAATCAGCTGCCCCCCCCCAGGGAATACGCTGATTTAATTACCGCCTGCTTGCACAGCCCATCTGCGATGCTGCTCACCCAAGACATTGCATGAGGAGGAAACAGACAGAGTCCCAGCAGCCAGGCTAGAACAGGATGGGCAAGCAGAACAGGAATCATCCAGCCTTGGTTTGGGGAGTGAGGGAGTGAATTGGTCCAGGGAGCCCATGCAAGCAGGCTGCCACCCAATCCCTTATGTGCAAGAGGTGGGTAGCATCAAAGGGCACATCACTGCCCCACCAGAGCCTTGGGCACTGCAGAGGGGATGGATGCATCAGGGAGTCACTTTTCTTCTATCTGAAAAACGACCTTATTTTGAGGGGAAAACTAAAGACACATAATGGGCAACGCAGGGTTTTCCAGACTGGAAAGGGGAGAAATAGCCAGATGCAATGAAGGGCAGATGTCCAGTTACCAGGTGTCACATCACAGCCCACTCCTCCCACCAGGTGCATGGCACAGACCCCACACGTGAGCACATCTCTCCAACCCCTCTGACTGTCATGCTGCTGGCATTCTGCAGTGTTAATCTGGGATGTTTGAGCATCACCCTAACACAAACAAATATTTTCCAGGGCTTCTGCTTCACAATGCATTCATAATGTCAAAGAGGCAGTGCACAGGGGACACAGACCTCATACAGCTCCTGGAAGGGGAGAGCTGCATCAAGTGCATCCACCCTCAAAGTGACTTGTGGGACAGTCACTTTGAAGGGGCTTCAGCACAAGATGTGGGTTGCTGCTCTCCCACCTGGGGGACAGCCAGGAGGTTTAATAATTAATGGCCATGCGCTTGCCTGCAAAGGCTGGCACAAAAAGCATCGCTGCGTCTTTAACAGCTGCCAGCGATGGGAAACTCATTGGAGTGTGTGTTCGGAGGGGAAGAAGGTTAAGATGATTAACTGGTGCTAACAAGTTTAGGATGTGGAAGAAGTATTTTCTTGGACGTCCATCAAAGAGAGGATTGAATGTTCCCCGGCGGAGGGGGGGCGGTATGTGTTTAACAGATGAGGTTTCTGCCTCCCAAGGCCCGCCCAACCCCGCATGATGCAACCTCTCCCTTTTAAAGGCTGCCTCTGCCCCTGTACCATCAGTGTACCTGCGGCCCCAGCCTGGCACAGGGGCTGAAAGGCGATCCGGGGGAAGGAAAGCCACCCCTCCCCTCTTCCTGTTGATCTGCGTCCTGAGACACCCTCGGGCACCGGCAGATCAGCCTGGTCCTTGGTCCCCACAGGGCAAAGGTGTGGGCAGACACCCGGAAAAACCAAGAGGGAATCGGGTATCACCCCACTGAAAGCAGAAACCTTGAAGAGCACAGCCCCTCATGGGCCTCTACATCCCTCTGTAAAACCCCTCTCTGTCCCACCACAGGGACACCAAACAGAGCCATCCTGCCACTGGCCAGGCCAGCAACCTACTTTTTACCTCCCCATTGCCCTTAAGCATGCGGCAGCATCTAACATTGGCATCGAAGCAAAAGTCCCCTTGCAAACAGCTTCGGAGCGAGCCGCTTGGCGCCTGCGACACCTCCTTTGGCCCATCCTGGGTATTTTCAGTGCTCTTCGGCGGCTGGCGGGCGCCCACGCTTTGCGCAAGGGGCTCGGCTGCCACCGGGCGCCGTGCCCCACCATGGAGCCTGGCGGCCGGTACGACTCACCCTCATTCCTCCGGCCGCCGCAGAGCTGCCAGGATGGGCAGCGCACGCGAGACCCGCGTCGCGGGGCCCGGACGTGCGTCAGCCGCTGACGCAAACCAGCCCGGCCATGTGCACACAGCCCAGGCCTGGGAAAAATCCTCCACCCCGGTAGCACGCTCGTGCTGAATCAAAGCCGTCGCCGTACAGTAGCAGTGCAATGTGCTCTTCGGGTTTCCTCAGCCAGCTGGGATGGTTTTGCCTTGCTTTGTCAAGGCGTTGATTTATGCCCATATGTACCATATACATTGTAAGCACAGGCACGCAATGGTGTAAACACTTCTACCAAACATCTGTACACAAACCCGTCAAATATGCAGAAGCTCCCTGCTGCAGCCCTCAACATGTGCCCCAGCTGCCCCGCAGGCAACCTGTCGGGGCCCAGTCTGCATGTGGGGTGCCATGTGCCACTGGATTTGTTATTCGAACAGGGACAGTAAAGGTCACATCAGGACCACTGCCTGATAAAAATCAGCACAGCCACAATGCTTTTCTCCTGCCTCAGTCTGTGCTTTGGCTGGAGCACTTCACAGTGGCTATCTGCTCCAAAATCTCTTTCCCGTGCATTTAATCCTCAATGTCTTTCTCTGCATCATACCTTTGCCTGAGGAATAGATTCGTTTATCCCTGGTTTTGCATGGGGAACAGCTGTATCAAACAACTAAGGTTTACCCAGGGCTGGGATATAATATTTGGGCCATAATATACAAGCACTATTAAAGTTAATGCTTGTGTCACCACGACTCATGCACGCCTGAATATAAATGTTCACCTGTTTGTACCTTTGGGCAGAGTTCAGCCTCCAGAGAAAAAGTCCCATAGCAATTCCATGTCTTTGAAGGAAATTCTTCCCGCCTTCCAGTTAGTTTAAAATAAAAAAAGCCAAAAATAAAAAGTTTAAAATAAGCAGGCATATAAAAGACAAAGAGGGGAGTCCTGGGATGTACAGGAGGCAGGCCTGAGCATCACAAGGGGGAATTATACAAACAAATAAACAGGCCACCCTCTTTCAGAGCACTTGCATCCATCACTGTGCCAGAGTGCCTTCTCTTTTCAATGCTTCGGCTGTTTCTAAGCATATTTTGGATGAAGAGGGAAAGGCCGAGGCGATTGCCATCCTAACTGTATTGGATGGTAGCACCACAGGGATGCTCTAAGCCCTCCAACCATTTTGCAGGGCAGGCCACACTCACAACTGTATTAATGGCTTACGCAAGCCCTCCTAATCCGCACAGAGGCAACAACAGCAGGTTAATTACAACCAATAAAATACTCCTCAATAAAGTCAGTTTAAATCCCAAAAGCAGACTAAGCCGGATGAGTTGATGCTTAGAGGCATAAGGAACATCCTTTCTCCCTCTTCCTGTCCCTCAGCCATGGATGTGGCAATACACAGGTGACAAAAGCCAAGGTTGGGGTGACTCCTCAAGCCGCTCCAGGCAGTTAAGAGCACAGCAGCCTACATGTTCAGAGAAAGAGAGTTAAGTGGCTACCACCAAACTATTTGTTTGGTTTTTTCCTGAATTGTTCACCCCCATTTATTCATAACTGATCACAGAATCCATGGAATTCATTGTGTGGTTTGCATCTTCAAAACAAATGAAACAACAGTATGTCTAAACCAAACAAACCCCAACCCAAAATACAGCCAGCAGCCCAGGGCGCATGAGCAACTTTCCAGGCTGAAGTGTGTATATACTCTGGAGGGCCCAAAAATGTGGATGGGGGAATATATTTAAATTTCAGGGAATAACAGAATTCACAGGAAGATGTCTTACAAAGCAGCGAAAAAAAGGAGGGTAGTATTTAAGCAATGATTATGCTACAATTTTTCTTCCAGATGTGCTACGGGGATGGCGTGCCAGAGAATCCCATTTTCTGACATGGCAACGTGCTGCTGTGGCTGCGGTGGTGCCGGATGCCCATCCGCAGCAGCCCAGGCACTGCTCCCTCCAGATCCCAGCTCTCTGGGCCAGCCCTGCCTCAAGGGCTTAGTCCTTCCAAGGAAAAACACAATTCAGAGAGCTCAAAGCTTCTGGCAAGGAGCAGCTGCTTGAGACAGAAGTCCTCTTTTCCAATTTTTTTGTTAGTGCTTGTCAAAAAGCCGCGTTGAGCCACTTTCAAGGCGGAAAACACCTTTTGCACAGTCAGCAGAGAAAGCCACACTGACTTACTGTCCTCAAAAGGGGTGAAATACAAAACCACAGCATTTCAACCAGTTCAATGCGAGGGGCCAAGGGTGTTCCATTGCAACCTCCCACCTCATCCTCCTCATGGCTCTGAGCCAGGGCCACTGACACAGCTTGTGGCTGCTGGTGTTTAAATAGCTGGAGTTGACCTTTCCACACCCTCACCCCACACCAGGGATCCCAAACACCTCCTTCACCTCTCAGGGCTCACCAGTGTGTTCATGTTTTTAATCTCATGAGAGCCCTTGAGCAGCATTAAAACACTTGCACAGGCTGCCCAGAGAAGCTAGGGCAGCCCTATCCCTGGAAGTGTCCAAGGTCAGGTTAGACAGGGCTTGGAGCAACCTGGTCTAATAAAAGGTGTCCCTGTCTATGGCAGGGGCATGGAACTATTTAATCTTTTAAGGTCCCTTCCAACCCAAACCAATCTATGATTCTATGGTGTGTCCAAGAAGCCCCAGAAAGCTGAAAAAGGATCATGTTAAACATGACAGCAAGAAAACAAAAAAGCCATGAAAACAACCTGGCAAGAGATTGAGCACCCCAGCTGGGATGCGGGAAGAAGGCAGGACTTGGGCACTGTCCCCCTTTTTGGCTCATCTCCGCAGAGATGTTTGGGGAGAAGATACAAATCCCAAGTTAGAAACAGATGCATCCTCTTGGATACAACATCCTGCCTGTCTGCGGCAGGGCCAAGGCTCAGCCCACACTGCCCAGGAGTCTCCCCTTGCTCCAGCCATCCCCATCAATCCCTCACCTGCTAGGCCAGGTCCTGTCTTTCCCAGCATATTTTCCTTCCTCTGCAACTGTCTGTGAGGATGGGCAGAGGTTGGGATGTGGGAAATCCTGCCACTTCCCACCCAGAGCTGGCCCCTCTGGCTCTGGGTGACACACCCGGGGTGGGAGCCAACGCCCCACTGCAGCCCTACACTGCCTCCTCCAGCAGATGCCCGTGTGCCGAGGGGTCTGGACAGGTGTAGCCAAGGGGGAAAGCAGAATGCCTGAACCGAGTGTGTGCACCATGTGGCACACATCCCCTGGGTGCAACTGGGGCCACCGCTGCTCCTCGGCTCCTGCAGGCCCCCCTGCAAGAAGGTGAACAGCAGCAACAATTGAGTTGCAGTATCTCCTGCTGGTATTTCTGTAAAGCCAATCGCAGCTGAAGGGTGGCCAAGCAGCTTTCTTCGTGCCCCATGGTGGGGCAGATAGGAAACGTGGGGGAAAATTTGTATGAGAAGAAACGCCCAGGGGACGTTCCTTTGCAAAGCCTCAAAGACATTCCAGAGACAACCCCAGTTCCTGGCCACTGCCAAAATCCTTGCAGCTGCCCCACACCATCCTCCAAGCCCCTGTAACAGCAGAAGGTACACTGGTTTGTAGGCAGGGCTGTGCAACCTTCTGACTGCCAGTGCCAACGTCTGGGAGTTGCCCCCTCCTACAGCCTAGGTCCCTCCTCTGCCCCCAAGTGCTGCCACAGGGAGGGATGGAAAAGTCATTCAGCATCCCTCTGAGCTGCTTCCCTGCTAGCACGGCTGACCGCCTCCAGCACTGCAGACTCCCAACCTGACCAAGGAGAAACCAGACCAAAACAAGCACTATGGAGGCAGAGGGAAAGCAGCCAGCCTCTTTTTTTTAAAGGGATATTGAAGACCAGAGCAGAGAGCCAGCAGAGTGAAAAACAGCCACGTGGGGACTGTGAAAATCAGAGCTGAGGAGAGGAAGATGGGAAAGGTCTAATAAAGAGAGTCACAATATACAAAATACACAAGCGCCCACCTCCGCCAGGAAAGCTGTGGGAAGGGATTGTGGTGTAATCCCTGGCTATTTGAGGCTGCCCAGGCAGACACAGTCTGGATCTGCAACTGGATCAAGATCAGACCAGGAAAGCTTAGATTTTTTGCCCTGTCAACCTGAAACACAATGCTTTTTCCTTGCAGCATTTTTTTACTATATGGAGGAAATCAAGGGAGGTCAGCTGGCTGTAAGAGGATCCTCCAGCCTCAGGTAGCTCCTGACCACATCCACACACCATATGGAAAAGCATCTGTTCAGTCCCAGAAAAATTCCCCAAGTCACATCCACACATGCAACAACCTCAGGCCAAAACCTATGCTGAGCTCCTGCCCACACTTGGCCCCACCTCAGCACAGGATCTGGGGCTGGAGAATAGCTGGGTGCAGTCATTGCTGCCATTGAGGTTTCCCCGACCTCTTCCCCAGGTCTCTTCTCCAGCCTGTACAAAGTTGTCCCAGATGCATCTAGCAGTAAGTGGGGACAGAAGGAATGACAGAACTTATCTACTGAAGGGAACAAAGCCATTAATTACCCAGATAGGTTATGCTAAACTTGAGGGCTGTGCCCTCCCCATCAAGACACTGCTGGAGAAGCCCACTGTGACCTCTAAGCTCAAAAAACACAATGCCAAGGAGCAACATCTCACAGGTAGTCACACCCAGCCCAAGTGATCTGAAGTAGCCACTTCCCAGTCAAAGGAAACTTGTATTTCCTTATCGTTTGCTATAAATACAGCTGTGCTGTTTTCCTGACCATGTTATTCCTAGAATCCTTATCACACGCTCTCAGATAGCCACAGCACAGTCACACACTTCACAATCTTCTTTTTCTCCTATTGCCAGCTTTTCCAAAACCATTTATGTTCACAGCGCCATCTGTTCTGAAGTTCTTCTATGGCAATGGGTGACACAGCCCTGGACCTCCACATCCGCACTGAACAGGTCAGCAAATGAACTTGCCTTCCTTTTCCCCTTCTCTGCCATGCAGGGACCTGACTCACAGTTAGAGATGAACTCAAATGTCACTTCTGATAAACATTTATTTCGCTGAGGAGCATGATGTGTTTATAGGCAGTGAAGTGGGCCAGTGAGAAGCAACAGGCATGCACCAAGTCTTGCAACATCTTGACGCTTCTGAATACCTTGGTCTCCCGCAAAAGTCACGTTGTCTGGTCCTTGGGGCATTTTAAACACAAGGGAAAAAATGCATAGACGAGAAGGATTCCCAAGGTCTTGGGCTGGAAGAGAGACCACGCTGCAACGTGGCCAGGTGGCCTGCACTGCATCAGCCTGGAGACTAAAGGGAAATACCCTGGAGCAAAGGGTCAAAGATGATACAACAGATGGCTGAAGGTGCCTTTGTTTCTGTACTGCTCCAAGCCAATCAAAACCTCACCTGCCACAACATCAGCTTTAAACTGGTATGGTTTCATCTCCCTCAATGGATTAGTTGACAGGGTGGGGGAGAATTTTATAGATAGTTTCTGTATCCATAGAGTATTTGATGAAGACAAGCAAATTCGACAGGTAAAAAGGAAGCCTCAACCCTAATGAGACATTTATTATTATGGTCCTCCTAAATAAGAGCTGTTATTCAGCCATATTATGAGCTTAATGGAATGAATGGGCACCTAAGAGTTATGAGAAATTCAACACAGACTGCTGCCAAAGTTTCCCAAGGGATGTGGGGATCTGTGACCAAGTATTACAATCTCAATGCTGAAATACCTGGGTGATTCATCTATCACACAAATGGTGCAGGAGGTGACATTCAGATGGCCTCAAAAAGTAGTGAATCTCTCTTTTCTCTGCTCTGCATTCAAGTTCTAAGTTTCCTTCTTCAAGCTGGCTCAGAAACACCAGAAGGACATTCATTCCTGTGGTTTTATGGCATTTATATGTCAAGTCCACACAAGAAGTTAAAAATGGAGGAGGGCTGTGATTTGTGTTTCCACTGAAGGGAAAACATTGATATTTAAAATCACTTGAACTCAGTTTTGATCTGTTCTTTTGAGAAATTATACTTAGAAAACATTTCACTTACACCATCTTTTAAATTTAAACCAAAATTGCTCCTGTTGTTTCTTTCTGAGACTAAAACGAAAGTCCAACAGTCCCGATCTCGACTAGTCAGATCAGGCTTTTTTCCAGTGTTCTACAGCTCTGGATCCTGGATTCTAGTTCTTTTCCACTACAAACCTGTATAGCTTTAACTCTTGCTTTTACAAGCTGCTAGGTTGCAAACCCATTTTAGTCTGGCAAGAGACTGTACCTCCTACGTCTGTACAGGCCTAAATACAATGATTTTGAGATCTTACCTACAGGAAAGACAGCCCCTCTGTAATTTCATCCATCCTTATCCCAACTGTTGACCACATTTAAATACCCTTTGATATGCACATCACCAGATACTGTCAAACACCTCACACAGGACACCAAAAGAACCAAAGGAGAAACCACTGAAAATGGAAATGCTACTTTCATCTGCTCATCCAGACATAACTTTTCCTGCCACCTTCTTTGCAAAATGAGTTTCAGTTATCCAGTTTGAATATACGAATTCAAATTCTCCCAAAACTTCAACTTTGGATGTGAGTGGTAGCTGGCACTTCTATATTTTTTCTAGTCAAATGCATCAAAAGACAATGAGGAAGGCTGAATGATTCATACTTGTGGAATGAAATGCCATTCACAAGTGTTTTTTCCATAGCAATTTGTCACTTATTGTATTGAAACCACTTCAGAAGATGTGTCTCAAAGAGTCTTTTGATATTAACATGATTAAAACCATAATGCAATTAAGCAATCCCATAATATTTCTGTATGTTATAAGAGTGGGACCTCAAGTGACCACTTCATTCAAGCCCCTCATAAATGGCTGCTTCTAGCAGAAGGCTGTTATTCTGCAAGATGCCTCAGATAGTTGTAGAACACCAAGGAATTCAAATCTTCCCACCCTAGAGGCATTTTGGCTCATCAAAATTCAGCTTTGGTGCTGGATCTAGCCTACATGTCTCAAACCTTCCAAAATCAGCCAAGAAAGATGCACTTCCCAAGAGCTTCTTTGCCCATTCCAAAACTGATATCTAAAATCAGTAGGAACACTGGCCCTCTAGACCAATCCTTCTCTCTTTATTGGCTACCTAGAGATCCACCTGGATGTCTATCACTTTTCCTGCTGTTCCTGTCACGTGTTGGCACCTACGTACATACCAGACTTGCTGCACACATCTCCATATCAATTTCCTATACCTCAAGCACACTGTTAGGCAAGCACACAGAACTTTACATTCACACAGGGACTGCATTAAAAAATCCTTCAATGAGATGTAGACAAAAAAGGTCCTTCCAAAGTGCCAGCTGTCCCAGATCCCTACCTGCCGGGCAGTTGCATCGCTGGTGTGTGTCTCGAACTTCTCGATGTCTTGGCAAGTGGAACTTTAATTTCTGCCAAGAGAGGAAAAACAGAAAAAGGATTAATTTATACCATTGAAACCAAAGCCTCAAATTCTTGAAAAAGTGGAACTGGGAGGGGATGCTGCCCAAGCAGAGATGGGAGAGACAGGGCAGAACAGCTTGGGAATGAAGAAAGGCAATAAAGTTCATAGTCTTTAACTAGAAATACAGGGTTTGATTGAAAGCAGGCTGAGGGAATTTCGTAATGGCCTCCAAATGCGGTCCTCCTGATGGGCATTACAAAACCGAGAGCCGGCAGTGGCAAATAAATTGGTGACTGTGTCCTCGTGACAAAGCTGCATTTCTCAGAGGACCCACTCCCCGGGCGGAAAATTAAGATCTGCAGCAGGTCCCCTTCCACCCTGCAGCAGACTCTTTGCAATCTTGGAGACACCTGGATGGACAGAAAGGTCCCACTGCAAGATTGTGGCTGAAGATGAACTGAAAACAGCAACAGCATCCCCTGAAATCTTCAGATACTGTGAAACTCAATTCTTCCCCAAGGGCAGAACACATCAAAACCTATCAAGAGCTTCCACAAGGTGGAATTTTGTCAGAATGTTCATTTTGTATGAGTTTGGATTTCTAATGGTGCCAGTGCGTCAGTCTCCTGCTCTCTGGGCCCATCTGTGCATCTCTTGAAGAGCAAATAAAGTCCACCTGAGGTCACTGCATCTTCCCTCGCTGGAAACATCAATAAAATTAACCCATGTCCTGAGCAAAATGTGCTACAGGGGTAGCATCCTCACCACCGCTTGTAGATTCTATAAAATAACTGTAATTTAGTGAAGAAAATGCAAATCAATCCAAATAAGTTATTCATTAATGCCTGCGAACCACAGTTGGTTAATGATTTGAGAAGGCTGAGCTGCTGGGGTTCCTGAACTACAGAGTCACTCCTTCTTCCCTCCTAACCTTCAAGCCCAACTTCCCATCCTAGTTACGCCTTCCTATTTTTTGAATTACTTCACAAGCGGGCCAACATTTTAAAAGAAATAGCCTTATGTAGGGCACAACAGAAGACCATGCCCAAGATCATACAGAAATTGCTTTATTTTCACAAGTAATTGAGCATCTTCCTGCAAAAGAAGGCATCAGTTTTTGGAAAAATTATTTTAGAGAGGATAAACGTAAATCAACTTGTTTCCACCTGGGATGAAGGAAGGCAGAATTGGCTGGAACATTTCCATTTTTTCACTTTGAAAGGACTGGCTTCCTCATTGCAAGTCAAAAGAGTAACAGTTGTTGTGACTGACTAGAAATTTAATATTTTCAGGAACGTTATTTTGCATGGTAGACTGCAATGTTCTGGTGCCAAGTTGATTTGATATCAGGGTGAGGAGAGGGTTTTAGGCAAGGAAAATTGCCCGTTCCCATAGAGCATTTCATCAGTGTTTACCTTCTCAGTTAAAAGCACAGATATGTGAATCTCTGCATTTGGACACGTTCCCATCTAGCTGCCACCCTCAGATGGCACAGCTCTTCTCTGCAGCACTGCCTGGCTTCTAACTGTGCTGGTGGTCAAACACGGGCACAAGTAGGACAGCGGATCCTTTATTTGGATACTCACACTGGTATGTGGACATACACAGCCCCATTCCCATCTCCACATGTGCCAACCAAAACGTCCCAACGAGACTGCCACATTTGGGTGGTGTTCCCATGTTTGGGAATCAGGCTCAGACAAGGAAGGGGTGATGGTTTGCAAAGGCAGGAGCAGAAAGTCATTTCCTAGCCAACAAGGGTCCAAACACCCTGGCTGCAACAGGGGCCTTTTCTGCGAGGAAATATGGAACAGATCCCCGCCCCACCAAGCACAAAGGCACTGGAGGGGCTAAGGGGGAATGGCCGAGTTCGGGTGTGCTGCAAGACGCCTTGGCTGGGTTGCTGTGCAGGCATACAAAGAGAGGAGCAGCATAACTGGACAGGGAAGTGACAACCCAGCAGGACTTCAGCGTGACCGGGAACGGAACAGGACTGATAACATTTCCCTGAGGCTTTATCTGGAGGGTCAAGGTAGTGGAAAGACCTGGGACAACTGAAATAGCCTTCTCAAGGATGGGGGTCCCTCAGGAGGGAGGTGTGGGTGCTGCTGAGCAGGCTGGGAGCACAGCCCTGTGCACCACAACCATGCAGCCATGGGACACTTACCAGCATTTGGACATTCTCCCCCATCCCTCGTGCCTCCCTCAAGCCCAAGAGCTCTGCACATCCCTGGGGAGTGCAAAGGGCAGTGGTGCCATGGGATTGCTCCCTGTTAGTGGGATGCAAAACCTACCAGGCATTTAGGAGCGCCTGGCGTTCTGTTTCCCGCACAGTCTATTAAACAAACACTGCCACAGAAAAAGTCCTTGGCTTTTGGAGACCTCAGTTCAAATTTGGGTGGAAATGGTGAAACAAAGCAAACCCCCAGCCTTTTCTGCTTCCTTCATTACTACTGTGCAAATATTGCCTGGTCCAACACAAGAAGCTGGCTTTGCTCAGGAGAGCAAGCCAAATGTACCTCCCTCTAAAAAAGTCATGTCCAAGAAAACTTTCATTCCCAGACAACAGAAAACCGTTCAATTTCAGGGCAAGGTTGCCTTCTGTAAGCAAATTTTAAAAAGAAGGTAGGCTCTGGGAATCTAGTGTTTGCAATGTCCTTCCTGGTATCTCGGGTCTGCTTTTTCACCTGGGGGATTATCTGGAGCACGTAACAAAGAGTAGCAACAGGCTACCTCCTGCCTTCCAGAAAGGCTGAAAACACTTCTTATGGAGGGGACTGCTTTGTCAGCAGAGCCGGCTCGCTCTCATCTGTCACGTTATCCAGTGACATAACAGCTGCATTTTCCCCCTAAACCACGGCAAGCGGCTGAAAAAAGCCTTTGCCAGCACTGGAACCACAGCTGATCACCTCCGCCTGCACCTCTGTGTATTTAGGGAGCCATCGCACGTTGCTGAGGGCCAGGAAAGGGAAAATCCCCTGCCTGCAAGAGGGCAAGGCCAGGAGGGTCGTGCTGAAACACGTGCTGGGAATGGGCAGTAAAGTCATCACGGGCTTTTCCCATGGGTTTTGTTAACTCACCACAAGCGTGACCGGACAGGGCTGACATGGGTGGACAGAGCAGCGACAGCAAGACCACTTCTGACATTAAAGGACCGTGGCTGTGGTCTCCTAAACCTTGCAAGTGCCTGTCTATTTTGGATGGGCACTTGAGATTAGGTGAGAAGGAGGGCACTTCTTCAAAGGGGGCAGATTAATAGCTCTTTAGCATTCCCAGTTGTTTGCAGTCACCCGGGGAGGTGAAATCATTTCCCACCACTATCTCCAACAGCTAAGAGAAACACATCTTAAATAGATAATCTATTACAACCATCAGGAGGATTTCAAGGGTGGGTGGTTTTGTTAACTCTTATTGTTTTACCTCCAATTTCCCTGTTTTTTCTTAAAGGCCCAGCTCCTGGGATCGTGGGACCATGTGGCACAGAGCAAAAGCAAGCAGCGAGTCCTCCTAGACGGAGCAAAAACCTTGGAAATAACACCACCTAGGTACAGAGATTGCAAGCAGCTGAAAGGAAATGGGACTTAACTACCAGAGAAGTTGAAAGAAAAATACAGATCTCCTAACTGTGGGGCAAAAACCACTAAGCTAAAGATGTAGGCAGCGGATGCTTAGAGCAAGCTTGCAGACCCTAGGAAACAATTGTGCAGTGTGCTTTGAGATATGGAATAAAAGGGAGGGGGGGAAGCTTCAAGTCAGGAGGGAAAGCGAGTTTTCTGGTGTCCCTCCTTTGCTTGCATAAGTAAGGAAAGAGTTCCAGGGAAATGAGACTACTGGCAAAGCAGTGAGGATCAATGCTCCCTCCCCATTCACAGGCACATTCCTGAATCCCTTCAGAATCACTAAAGCCACAACAAATACCTTCAACACAAACCCCTGAGAAGGCTGAGGGGCAGCTGATCTTCCCCCAGGGTGCACAGGATTACCTGCTGTTGCATCACACATACACATTTCTATCTCTACAAACTCACAAATTCTGGGATTTTTTTTCCTAGCAGCAGCACTGAATCCATCCAGTTCTCCACCCTGATGAGTTTTGGCAAATGAAATAGCACCAAATGTTACCCAGCATGGGAAAGGACCTTGTTTTCCTCTTTGGAAAGCTTTGACTCTCTTGCAAATGCCAGTAGTGAGTTTATTTGTGCTCCTCGTTTGACTTTATGATGTCTCATAAATGCAGAGGAATTCGAATTCCTACATGGAGTTAAAGTTCTCCCTGTACTACCTGTTTCTGGCCCATTCTGCACAGATGTTTTTACAAGAAAACCTAGTCAATTTGAGTCTGGTAGAAAATTCCCCTGTGGTATTCGCCTACACCAGGCAGAGGTTTACACAGTAGCAAGTGAAGCACTGGTCAGGCTGCTTCTGGGAAAGCATCTGCCGCCCTCTCCTTGCTCCTCCTGAGCTGAGATGGAAACACTGCCACAGCCAGCCACGGGTGCTTGAAAACCAGGCTCCGAGATTGCGAAAACATCCCCACCAGCTGCCTTAAAATTAACCCAGCTCCTCTCCCTGCCACTTTGCTTTATTTTTGCATGTCCAGAAGAAAGGCCTCTAGAAGGACTTTGGCTATTTGCACTTCTCAGTGCCATCTGTACGGTATCCCTCGCAGACCCTTGGAAACATCCGGGCCACGCCTGGGCACAGTCGTGGCCCAGGCTTGGAGGGCATTACACACTCCAGCTCAGAGCACTACAGGTTTTGAGCATAACCTTGGAGCTCCTCTATCAGCCCTCACAGACTTCACTTTTTCACGTCCCTCCAGCTGATCTTCACAGCCACCAGAGCTAGAAATGTGCTCCTGTGCTGTGACTCTCCTCCCCTCCCACCTCCCTACCCACCTTCTAACCAGCTTTTTCTAAAGCTGGGGTTCCTTTAAAGCTTTGCTGTTTTATTTTGTGATGGATAACACTGAGCTGGCAGCTGTGAAACCCATTAAGGTTGAAACACCAGGAAACTGTGAGGATGTGGCAATGAGAGGCGGTGAGGGTCTGAGCAGGGGGAGATGAATATCCCACTTTCACGTCCATCACAGTAAGCCCATCTGCAGCCCCTCTCCCCCAGTCATGGTCAACATGACTTATTTTGCTTTCCTTATTTTTTTTTCTCCCATCCTTCCCTGTTCCCTTTATCTTCCCTGTTTTTCTCCATCCTTGCCCCTCACCAGTCAGTCCAGGGCCCCACTTCAGATGTAATGAAAAGGAGGACCGGAAGGATTTTTCTTTCCTAAACAAAAGCCTCATATAGCATCCCACCATCTGTCCACCAGCAGCCCCTTGGCCTGGACCTCGAGGTGCTCGGTCCACGCCAGTGCCTCTGGCTGAGTGTGGAGGTCTGAGGTTTAGATGCTCAGCAGAAGTGGGCAGCACAGTTGGCAAGAGTCTCCTCCCTGAGAACAGGGCCCTCCTCCCCCATGAGCATCAGACCTTCACAGGTATAAAGGGACAGGAGTTGTGGGCCAGGCATCCCTACTCCTCCACAGTCTCCAGCACTTTTCTCCAAGCTCTTTTCGAAGCTGTGGCCCAGGATGGAGCTGGTAACCCTGGTGGTACTCAGGAGCAAGTGCTGGCCCCTCAAGCAGTCGTTCCTGTCCTACAGCTGCTCCCCACACTGGCTGCAATAGGGACTGTGGCCACCCGAAGGAGCACAGGAGGGGCTGTTCAGAAAACAGGGGTGCTGCCAGGCACACGGACATCATGAGACCCCCATTTCCTCGCTAAGCCGAGCTATAAAAAGGTGTAAAGGTGCCACTGCCAGCAGAGCCAGCAGGACACGGGGCCATCTGGCCCCAGGCACCGCTCCCAGGAGACATCCTGTGGCACTTCTCAAATCTCGGTAGAGATAAACTTCGACTTCCCAGCACTCATGCCAGCAGCAACAGAGGGATTGCTGCACGTTAGCCCCTGCGTAGTGGCAGGGAAGGAGTCCCTGCATGAGAGTGCAACCACAGGGCACAGATCCAATCACTTGCAATGTTTCTGCCTCCCCAAACCCCTTTTTAAAGTGGGATATTGCCCCATGGACCCTGTCTTTCCCTTATTTCTCATCCAAAGAGGCAACTCAAAACCATGTCCTTCAGCTCCTGCAGTGTTTGCTAACTCAAGGTTCACGGCTTTTGGCTGCATACCCCAGCAGATCCAGGGACTGCTCTCACAAGACCCATAAACAGAAGCTGAGCCTGTCAGCTGTAGGTTTAAACTCCTCACCACAGACTTTCACTGATCCTAGAAAGCAGGAGGGGGTCTAGGTCACCCCAGGTGCCAGGCAGCACTGCCCAAGGCAGGTCTCAGTAGCCACCACTCTGATCATCCCGTTCCTCACCTCACTTGGCAATAGCAGCACGAGGGATTTTTTTCAGATACAAACAGTTTTTGGGCTAGCCCTAGGGATCTCTCCAGCATGACTCAAGCCAAAGCTAGAGTAAACAGAGAAAAGGAGAGGTGGGTGGAAATGGTTCCAGCCCTGAATTTCACCCCGAAGCCTCTCCTAGAGCTGTGGGAACAGGTCAGTGGGGACCTGCCTGGAGAGTTCAGAGACATGAGCCACCATCTGCTCCCTGACACGTCAACACCACTTCAAAGCCCAACAAGGCAAGGAATACTCATCGCAGCCAGAGTAGAGCAACCCAGACAGCCCCTAGCAGCATCAACACAGCAAAGAAAAAGGTGTCATCAACAATTGCTGCACTTTTGGGCAAATTGACTATTGACCTGCCGAAGCCAGAAGCAGCATTCCCCCATCCTCAGAGGAGAGCGCACAGGGTCCAGTGGAGTTTGGATGGGACTAAAGTGAGTATAACACAGCCACATGCTCTGCACTGATGCTGTGGCAGTACCAGAAACCATCCTGGCAATGCCAGTGTGTCTCGTTTTCCTGAGCCAGGAGCTGTGGAAGGGCTCAGGGCTGGTACAGCAGCAATGCCAGCCCATCACAACATCAGTGTGTCGGCAATTACCCCCTCCCATAGCCATTGCCAGCTGTGACATGCCTTGCCTGTCCCTCTCCTGGGGCTCAACCCCACGCTGAATCCCCAGGTTTAACCTCTAGCTCTAGTTCTAAGACTCCTGAACAGAAGGGCTGGAGGTTTTTGCCTCCCCGCCAGGACCAGGGATGAAGCTTTCCTCTTTGCAAAGTGCGGGCTTCAGCTACAGCGTGGGCTGAGAAGAGAGAAGCAAATGCCAAGCAAGTTTGAGAGGTGGGAGGGACCTGAAGGAATAGGGAATTCAACCTAGCAGCAGCATCACTTGTGCAGAGATACATTTTTAAGGAAGGGGAGAATAATGGATAACGTGACCAGGCAAGCATGCATATGCCTAAAATCTATAATACTACAAACTATACATATCAAAATGAAAGAACACCGACCTCATTGAGCAGTTGGTCAACTCTTCCCAAAATAGCCGTCTCCATTTGGTCTGCTGAGAGCCAGGCAGGGAGCTGTGTGGGTCTGTCCGCTTCCAAGTGGGACACCCGGGACTGCAGATCGGAGGTCCGAAAGTACAGCAGGAGGCTCAGCACCAGAGAAAGCAGGGAGACGCCGGGCAGCCCCGAGCCCAGCAGGAGAGGGAGGCGGCAGCATCTCTCCCCATCGCCGGTCCTGGGGGGAGCCACACACCCCCTGTCAAAAGCTGCTTCGTCGACGCCTTTCCAGCTCTTCTCCTCCAACATTCCCTCCCTGTCCTGAGAAACAATAAATAAATAAATAGAATAAATAAAGCTTCACTCCTACTCCAAAAAGTACAATCCAGAAGGCATAGAAAAAGAACGTCCAAGGAGATCCCAGTGCCAGCAAATCACAAGTGACAGCAATAACGACAAAAGTGGATGGGGGGGGTGGTCTTTAAAAAATTAAAAACAAACCACACACACATAAAAGGGGTGCAGAAAAAAGTGATCCAACTGCAGCAAAGAGTGCGAGGGGGGAAAAAAATTATCTGATCAAGATTATTTTTTTTTCCTCCTGTATTTCAGTCTTTTGGTTCGCTGGTAGGTTTTTGATTCTTTCTAAGCTGTCAGTTTCAGTTCCTTCGCAGACTGGCCAGGAGCTCGCACATGAAAGTCCCCATTAGAGAGAGGTAATTCTCAGCTGCTCCGGCGACGTTGTGCTCTGGCTGATCGTGGCTCCCCTGTAACATGACACACTCCCTCCGAACTACGGGACTGGGATGAGCGAGCTGCGCGGCTTCCCAAAGTAACCTCCTCTGCTCGCCCTCTCTCTCCACCTCTCCCTTGCTGCATGATTTATTTATTTATGCAAAGCGCCGGGGTGGGATCGGGCAGTGGGACGCCCCTGTCCCGCTCGGTCCCCAAACCACCTCTCCGCCGCCAGCCCTTCCCTTTGAAGTGACTCTCGCCGAGGTTATTTATAGAGGCAGGAAAGAGATTGTAAAGCAGAGGCTGGGCTCACACCAGCCTGCGTCTTCCTTTCCTGCAGGCAGCCGAGAGCAGTTTATGGGGTGGTACAAATGGGCTGTCGCATCCCCCACACAGATCCTGGGGCAGCCCTGAGGCACCAGCAGTAGGGTATTTGGACCCCGATATTTTGATGAGAGCAGTCAGGCAGGGTGAGAAGCAGAGGGAAACATCTGGAAACAAGAGCTGGCAGCTGAGGGCTCTGCAAGAAACAAGCGAAGGGCACCAGGGAGAAACACCCCAGGCAGGCAAGCTGCAGTGCAAGGGGGGAACATCTGGGGCTTGATTTGGGGGTACAGCCTGCCAAGAACGTTCAGAGGAACTAATCTGCTGAGGCCCTCTAGTGAAGCAGAACTTCCCATCATTTCCGTGTCCCACTAGGCACAGGGCACCAGACAGACAACCCCCTTTGGCAGGGAGCAGTCTCCCCAAAACGTGCCGTAGGGCAGCTCCGAGCCATGCGTCTGGGAAACAAAGCCTCCTTCTGTTCTTCAGGAGCAAGGGAGGGCCACCTCTCCCAGTTTTTCTGAGCATAACATACAATATTTTATCCTCCAGGGTGACATGCAGGCTCTGCTGAGCCCCTGCCTGTCTATCCATTCTTTCATCCTCTCCCTGAGCACGCTCAGCAGTGAAGCAGCACAGGGCTCACCGTGGTGCACAGTCATTAAAACCCAGGCAGCAAATTGGTCTCTTAAAATCTGGCTCCCTTGTGGCTCTTTCGCTGTCATTTGCACGTTTTAAATGAAGATTTTGCGTGCAGTCTGTGCTGGAAATTAACTGGCAGAGAAAACTCATATTCATCTCTGGCCTGGTCTCTGTTTCAGAGGGCTGGAAGAAATAGACCTTCTGGGAGCAGGTTAACGCAAGCACGAGCTGTTTCTCCTCCACCAGACAAACCCTCGGAGGGCCCGGTAGCACACAGCCCCAATTCTTTGAATGGCCTCATGCCTTTCACAGCCACTCACTTCCCAAAATGGGGTTTTAGCGTCTGCAAGGCAGGAAATCCTTTCTTTATTTCTTTTAGTGGGTTTCTTGTCATCTCACTGCTCAAATTTGCATTGCTGTTCCGGCACGCACGGAAAACACCCCTCTGATGGCTGCAGCCTTTCAACAGTTTTTCATATGAGCAGAGCAGAGATGTGTAACCTACAGACCTGGCGCACAAAGGGTGTCTATTCGTTTAGGAGGTGTAGCCACCCGGTCTCCTACCCCCTGCCCAGTCTGTCTCTGTCTTAGCAGCCTATTTCTTTACAAAAGGAAAATAAGTCTTTGAGGCTGTGGCTCTGTCAGAGGTAAACTATAGTCCATGGAGTCCAAGATACCACCTGCAATCACAGCAACTAAGTGGACAGCAAGAAATGAAAGGGAGACGCTTAGAGGCTAATGACACAGTGTTTGAGAAGCAGAGATCTACTCAGGAAAATACCAGTTAGCAACTGGTGCTGAATGTCCTAGAGAGTGCTGCAGTACACTACCTAAAGACTGGGGTTGAACTACTGATGACTGCAGCTACCTGCCTGTGTTATACAAAGTTTCACCTAAGGCTGTCTGTCTCTCTCCCCCCTTTATACCAACCCAAGCACTGAAATCACAAAAATGCACCCTCTAAGCTAAAAATGGAAAGCTGCTGGGTGTCCACATCTCATTTCCCCACACTGGCTGGGGAGAGCTCTCTGCTCTTTTGCGCTGATTTTTGATACAGATCCTGCTGTCCAGACACGAGCATCGCCTGAATGACTCTGTAAGTGCCTTTTCCTGCCTCCCTGCCAGCCCCTCTCCAGCTGATCAGCTCATTTAGAGGGTATGTCATAGTTGCTGCAGGATGAGGAGCTGCACTCAGAAGGGTTTCATGAGGAAGCCTTAGCTGCAGATGTGCAGGAGGGTAATTTTTCTATCCATGAGGCATTAAGGAGCCCTGTCATCCCATGCCAATAGAGATGGACTAATTTAGCCACAAACCTGAGCCAACTGTGCATGTCGAGTCTGCAACACTCCTCAGCAAAAAAGCTGCCTCCAGAGACAGGCCTGGCATGTGGAATCATCTCAGCACTCCTTGAGTTGAGCACAGCCCAGACTTCAGCTCTCTCAACAGCCTCAGAGGAGGTGAGTGCTGGCCTGAGACCAGTCTTCCTTCAAGTTCATGACTCTCAAAGTTGGTCAAGTAGAAACAAATACTCACTTGCAATCAGGAGTGATTTCACTGACAGGTGACTCTTAGAATGCCCTCCATACACTGAGCTTGAGGCTGTATCCCTTTTTCCCCAGGGAGGCTGGTGAAATTCCATACAAGGACAGTAACCACACACTTCTGCTGCTTTCAGCAGGTCCTCCAGGGCAGTTAAGGACCTCAGCACAAACATACAATGAACTGGAACAAACAGAACTCATATATAACCTCCAAAAGCAGCTGAAACTCCTCTGTACAATGAAAAAGTTTCACGTGTAGCACATGGCACTGGGTCAATTGAGCAGTTACAAGCAGGTGTGGCAAGACTCCAGCTTGGTCAGTCTCGAGCTGGCACTGGCACTCCGTCCTTCTCAGGGACATTTGTACATGGGCAAAGCACCTCACAGAGTTTGCCTAGCACTGCTCTGCAACAGACACACAGTGCTCAAAGCAAAGGAGCACAATATGTGTGGGGATTCCTCACAGGGCACAATGTGGTCTCATTGCAATAGACCATGAATCCTCTTTGACCCGAGGCAGGTACTGTGGGCATGAACCACTCCATGCCACAGGCCAGAAATGGATAGAGCTGGGCATGGAGGAGGTTCTTGTTTCTATGAGCACAATTCAAGCCAGTGAGGTGTCTGCAACAGGTCTTCACCTGAAAAGGGATAGACAACAGCAGCAGGCTTTCTTCACCTTCCTTCACTCTAAACACAACCTTCCATTAAAAAAATACTGTGTCCTTCCTGTCACTAGCTGGAAATTGAAGCCAACTGCCTGGAGATGGCCATGTGCTCAATCCCACCAATCTTCCCCCTTTCAGACCATTTACTAGGGAGAAAAACCCTACCCCAGTTCTCTTTTTTTTTTCTGTTCTCCTTTCCCTCTCCCACCCACCCCCCCTCAGGAAACATGGGGGTCTTGGTGTGCTTGAACGAGCCATTAACTAGCAGCCAACATCTCCAGCTATTGTAAATATATTAACTCAAGGCCTTTCGCTGCATTTATTAGGCTCAAGAACAACATCTGGAAACAGATGTTTTCTGAGAGGAGAAGAGAGGAGGAAGGAGGGTAACAAAACAAGGGGGGGTGGGAAGGACTCTTGCAAGTGGACGTACATGGCCTGCAGACCATCCCTTTGCAAAATGCTGCTCAGATGGAGCACTGCAAGGGGCTAATGCAAGCACAGCCACATCCCTCTAAGGCAAGGCAGTGAGAGTAGAATGTCTTAGGAGGGCTGCTTGAGAGAAACAGCAATGGGGGAATAGAAAAACTCACATCAGCTTTCAGAGCCCTTGTGAGGAAAGGTCAGAACACTCTCACACAAATGGGATACTGGGGCAGAGAGATATGGGCTTTTTTATTCTGTCCTGGTCATGGACCTTCCCAGTCCTCAGCTGCTCTCTATCCCAGAGGCTGCCAGGCTTGTAGTGGGACAATGTCACCTCTATAATGGTTTGGCAGCACCTGCCACTGGGCCTATAGAGCAGGCAAGGTCTAGGGTTCCCACAGTATCCTGTCTGCCCCAAGCAGCTCATTCTCAAACAGCAAGTAGACTGGAAACCTCCCATGCCAGGGACTCTGAAGGGGTCTGATGTGGAGTTTTGATGTCATGGCTCAAATTTAGAAAATATTTAGAAAATTACACAGTGTTAACTAGGGAACAAAAAGCAAGCACGCACATGCATGCTTAAAAATATATCCCATGGCATTATCATGAAACTCCATTCTCAACTAGATAAACTTTGGCTTAGGTACAAGAGATGGCTAAGGTACAATAGAGGTCTGAGACCAAAGCTTCCCTGCATTTCTTTCGTGGGAAATGCAGTTTTAAACATACACATACCCTTGCTTTTTATTAAAATAAAACTAAAGCCAACAAACAACTCCAAAAATTAAAACAAAAAAACCCAAAACCACACAACAAGTATTTTGTTGTCTTTAACCTCAGGTTCACAACAGGTATCTCTGCCCTTGTCTCTCTGAGATGCAGTTACACATACTTTGCAAGTAAGGTCAGGAATATTGAGTATTACCTACCTAATTTGGTATTTGTTTATAGGAAGTATTAAGTAGCCTATGGAGCAGAACAATTCCCGCCTGAGGAGCTGCTCTAACCCATTGTGGAGTTATAGAATAAAGACACATTTGATCCTTTGGGAAAAGGGTTATGAAAATACATGGAAAAAATGTACTGTCCATGCATAGTAATATCATGGCTGTTTTCAATCACTTGGTCTCGTACAAAACAAAAGGGCTCACTGCACAATATGAACTCCTAGCACTGGTAGCAGCAAGGGAAGTAAGAAAGAAGCAAAGTTAGTAGTATCTGGTTAGGGTTTTATATTTTCATAACCCTAAAATGCCTGAGCTCATTGTTGCCTCCCTCCCATGAAAGCCAAACTGGCTTCGTGCAGCTGCAGTGGTGGGAACCTGTCCCCAGAGCTGTGTGAGAACAATCAAGCAGAGCTGAGCTGTGTCCAGGGTGGGAGCCTGGCCACCAGCAGCTCCTGCAGAGGTTGCATCAGAGCTTCCAAGGGAGGATGGAGCAAACACAGGTTTTGCACAGTTTGGGGCCACCCCTTCTCCCGCACACCCCGTCGAGGGAAGGCTTTGCTGGAGGAGAGTGCGAGACAGCAAGTGGTGGACACGCAGTTAAGCTGCCCACGCTTATCCTTGTGTTTTCAACTAACCTCTCACCTTTTGTTCAGATGACGAGGGAAATGGCTCTGAGCAAACCAGGCTCTGCACCCTTCTTCATGGAGGAACTTTTGTCTCACAGCAGAAGCACTTCACAGCCAAGAAGCATGTCACAGGAAGAAGTTTTACTTCTTTTCAGCAGTTGTTTGGGAGCTTTTTGTTGCTGGGCTTTTTCTTCCTTGTTTGGAGCTGATTTTTAATTTTCAGTGCCATTGGAGTCTGCAGAGATGGTCATCTCTGCTAGCCTGCTTTTTGCTGTTATCTTGGTTCCTGCAGAGCCTGGGTGGGAAAGAGAAGTTAAATTACGAAGAACAACATTGCTACAAATAAGACAAGAAAAAGCCTCCACCCCTGCGGCACAATTCCCCAGTATCTTGCAAGCCTAAGAATTCCCACAGCAGCCTGTGGGAGATGGGTTTTGCTCAGGACAGAGATGAGCCTACACCAGGAGAGCTGCTTTGGAAACTCTTCGTTTTGCTGAACCTCGGGAATCCCTGGTGCAGAGCATTGCTACAGGCTCTCAGCACAGCTAGAGCAGTACAAAGCTTTAGCTGTAGCAAAGAGACTGAATGCTCAAAATCTTCTCATCCAGGTGGAAATACAAGGGTGAGATTTTCACGCATGAAATCATCAGGGCACAGCGTTCTCCATCACAAGGCTGGGGCTCTGAGGAAAAGCTCCTCTGTTCCCAGCAGCAACTCCCTTGGCCCCTTGCTGAGCAGAAAACCTCCCTCTATTAAAACCAAGCTCAGGCACTGTATGCTCAGTTAAGTTAGTTACTTGTGCATCGAGGTGCTCGCCACGGTGCATTGGCACATGTGGGACTGATAAGCCAGAGCACTGATTTGCATTTAGATTTACCATTAAACAGTTTAGTGAGAAGCTACTGCTGAATGTCTTCAGCCTCGCTGCACAGCTGGGCTATTCCATCCACTCCAAAGCCCACCCTCCCCCTCGCCTCTTCCAGGCACAGGGTTCCCCTTAATCCTCCACTGCCTATTTCTACACACATTGCTAAGAAAACCCTTTCTCTTCAGCTTTGGCAGATGCAAATCAGGCTCAAGCTGCCACCAACCTGGGACAACCAGTCAACATATGTAGGGTGAACACCCTGTAGGGTGAGCCAGAAACCCCAAAATCTTGGGACCAGCCCAGGGACGACCAGATGCTGCGTGCATAGGGGAGGGAGGCAGAGCTGTGTCACAGCTCTGTCTAGGAAAACCAAACCCTGCAGTGTCGGGACAGGCGCGTATCCCTGCGCGAGCAGCCAGGAAGCCCGCAGCAGCTTTGTATGAACTTTGAAGTTAATGAATCAGAGCTGGGAAGATTGGGAAACCCAGACTAAGTGTCAACTGCACTGGGGGAAGCAAAAATAATGAAGCAAGGCTCCCCCAGAAGACTGATTGTTTTGGAATCCAGAAGTGAAGGGGAATGGATACAGCAAGCTCAGGAAATTGAAAATAACTTTAGGTAAATACTTCCTCTCATTCCAACACTTGGTCTTTTATCAAAGCTGATTCAGGCCCTGACAGCAGTGCACAAAGCTGCTCTGCTCCATCGTAATGCAAAAGACAGGCCCAGTGGACGAGAGGCTAGTGGCTAATGGAGCGGAGTCAGGTTCAATTTCCCTGGAAATTACTCGCAGAGGAAAGCCAGGAGACAAGGAGCACTGCTAATGTCCTTCTGCAACGCCACTGTTTCCCCTGCACAGGGCAGAGCCCTCACTCGTGCCCTCTGCCTCCCACGCCGCAGCTCCCCACGGGTCACCCCTGCGCTCCAGTGTGAGGGAGAGGAAGGCAAAGTGAAGCAGGAAGGATGTGAGCCTGGGAGCATATGAATGGTTTCAGAGAGCAGCATGGCTCCATGTCAGGGTTTTCCCTCCGACCACCGTTGCTTTCATAGCACCTGATGTAAATCCTCACTGGCAGGGTAGTTCACCTCCTTTATTAAAAGCATCTCTATCAGTAAACCTTCAGCCATCTACAGAGTCTCTTCCAGCTTGTTGGGTTTTTAGCTGCCACCAGGGGCTTACCTCCTTTTAGCAGCATCGCAGGGGGACTATAGGAAGATGCTTTTCTATCCCAAAGGCACACTTGGCAAGACCGGTTCACACGATGGCTGCAGTATTCCAGGATGGAGCATCTCCATCGGGCTGGGCACCCAAGGGGCATGTCTGAAGCTGAGTGCCAATAAACAAATTCGTTTTAAGAGAAAGGGTCCAATCCTTCTCATTTGGGACTCATTAAAGTCAATGGAAAAAAAAAAGCTCTTTTTAGCTTCCTTTGCCACTTAGGTCTCATGGCAGCTTGATGTCAGTGTAGTCACCCTAGATTTATGCCAGTCCAGAAAAAGGGAATCCATTGTGACAGGTCCCAATGAGAAGAGGGAAGAGCTGGGTCCTCTGACCACAAAATTCACTATCTACATGGCTAAGCAAAGCACTCCTTTTTTTACCTCGGGCATCTGAAACTGCATCTTGATGCATTGTAACATTCTTCCTCTTTCTTCTCAGTAAATTAGTGCTGTTCACTTCATGTGCATGCTTCCTACCTGCTTCAAGTTTGAGAGGCCTTTTGCTTGTTGCAAGCAGCGGGAAGGAAAGCATATATAATGACTAGATCAATATTAAGTGGTAAACAGACCCTTGCAATGGCCCTTGAAATGGTGGTTCACTTCCGTCAGGCTCAAAAAATACTTTTCTTTAATTTGGCTGTATGCTGCTACCAGTAAGTGATTAAAATAAACTTCTCTGCTTTAAGAGGGGTCAGCAGGGAGACAGCATGGAACCCCTTGTTTGCGGAGACTGCTGCCCACCATGCACCTTGCAAATCACAGAATCATTTAGGTTGGAAAAGACCTCCAAGATTATGGAGTCTAACCTTTGTCCAGTCACCTCTTTGTCGACACAAAACCATAGCACTAAGTGACACAGCCAGTCGTTCCTTGAAAACCTCCAGGAATGGTGACTCCACCACCTCCTTGGGCAGCCCATTCCAATGCTTGGAAACCCTTTAGGTGAAGAAATTCTTTCTGAACTGCCCATCCTGCCTGGGTCAGTGGATGTTGCAATGGATCAGGGCAAAGCCACCACAACCCATGTTTATCCACAGAGGTTTGCCCTCCCTGAAGGCTCTGCTATGTGTTGTTGAGGAAGGAGCTGCCTCCCACTGGCGCCCCAGCAGTGGGGAACACTGCTTGGCTCTGCACACAACTGTCTCTGCATATTTGGAGCAGGGGGGTTTAGTGTAGAGGCTGAAATATCATGCCTATCAGTAAGGCCCTGTGGACAGAAAATAGCAGAGGATCTGGTGGCAGCTTCCTTTCAAGACGTACAGGAATAGCAGCACACATCTCTGCCGGATCACGTGGACTGAATTCCTCAGCCGAACTCCTTCAGCTTTGAATTCTACAAACCAGTTTTTCCCTCCTTGGCTTGTTTGTTGTTTCAGGACCACTAAATTACCAAGAATGGTTTACATTATATAACCACCCTGTCCTTATTGCATTTCAAGGAGGAGACTCTGTCAAACAGCCAGATCTAATTTGTACTTTAAATTGGCTTCTAGGCCAGACAGTCATGCCTTCCAGATGGAAAATCCAGTTGCACTCACCAGCAGATATCCCAGTGCATTCAGGTCCCAATCAGCTTTGTCCAAAGCATGCTCTGGCATGCAATTTGATTTTTTACACCCTATGAGAGGCTAATGGTCACTTCAGTCCCTGGTGAGGCAGCATCGCTTTTTGTCACCTGTACCAGTTCAGCTGTCAGCTCTGCCCCGCTGTCCTGTTGTTTTTCCTAGAAGCCTATCCGACAGCTGCAGCAGCTTTATAACTGCCAGATTCGGAACTGGTCTTCCTGGGAAAGTCCTTTCAGGTTGTCTTTTCTAAGGGTGACTCTCTCTACTAGGCTTGGTCAACCTATTTAACACTACCCCGAATCAAAAACAATTTCAAGAAAGCAAATGCCATGCAGCTTTTGGATTTGGATTCTCTAGTCTCCTGCCAGGACAGAATCAAGGATATGTTCAAGGCTGGTTTAGGTTACAGCCAGAGTATGGCCAGTGGAACGCTATGCATGGGACACTAACATTGCTGACAGCCACAGGGTGTTAAAATGCTGCCATTGACAGCAAAAAGCCTGAGCTGTCATTTGCTTTGTTAGGCACTTGCGAGGCAAGGTGGCAAGTGCCTTGAGGCAGCCCCCAAACGTGGCTGGGAGCAGGTCTCCGAGTTGCACTGTTCCACATGTCCAACTTGGGGAGCTGCTGCTGGGAATAGCAGTTCAGGCTGAGACACAGAAACTGTATCTCAGTAACGCGCAATGCCAGGGGCTGACCAATTCCAGGGAAACAGCACTGGAAGATGCCCATCATCGGCAGCAGAGACGGGGGTAGTCTGCATAAGAGAATGGCCTCAGGTAGACAGTCTGTGGCTTTCTCTGTGTCCTTGTGACATTTTTTGTCCTCTAAGCCTTTCTGTTGCAAGGCACGTATAATTCTACGGCTCTGTGGCCTGATGGCTGGACCACTTGGTGTTTTTCCCACCTCTGCCACTCTATTGCTTGTGGCCTTTGGTGATCAGTGAATGCTTTTCATTTTGGAGTATTCCTCCCTTTCCTCCTCAGGGAAACCAGGCTACTCCAAGTTGCTTTAAGATAAATTGCTGACAAGGGTCAAAGAAAGAAAGAGATGAATAAACAGTCAGCCACAAGGAGTTTCAAGGCAAAGTTATCAAACCCTTACTTTGCAAGTCCTGAATCTCATGGTGCCCACAAAGGCATCCTCCTCCAGGTCTGGAAAGGCTCCTGTCAACCAGGACATCACTTAAAACCCTGTTTACGTTCAAATCACACCTCCAAGACACATGTGCCGTGTGTCATCCAGGGAAAGGCAGTGAGTGGTGCTGAGGGTGACCTGAGAAGCCCTTAGGGACACCAATGAGTAAGCCTCCCTCACTCTTAAAGCTTTGAAGGTGATAGAAGAACAGTCATCCCATTGCAATGACTCTGTGCCCTTCCCAAGTTCCTCCATGTTTTCAGGGGCTCTGTCAGCCTAGCACCATGCATGGGACCGAAATTAGCTCTTTGGGAAAAGGTTAAGAACAAGCTTTCTTGGGGCCATTGTCTCTGGGCAGCTAGAGCTTGCAGAGAAGGTCAGAAGATTGTCATCAAGCTGTGGATGGGCAAGATCACTTCTGAAAAGCTTTAGTGAAGCCCATGCTGCAGCTGAGCGGGTGGACTGAGCAGTGACAGGCCTTGTAACAAGCACTGCATTACACTAGAACATGACCACAAGTGGCTGGCCTGGAAAGAGAGGCTCAGCCAGGCATATTTCTTGTGTGGGAGAGCCAAGGTGTTGAGCAACAGCCAGCAGAGACAGGCAGATCTGCTGCCAGGTCTCCAGTACACAACCTAACAGCACCCACACATGTCCCGAGTCTCCATTTCCCAGTACCTCTTGTAGGGACACAGATTTAGCAAAGAAGTGTAAACCACCATCAAATCTGAGTGGTTGCACTTTACAGCCACTTCAGCTCAGGCCCAAACAATTACACGGAGTCCACACTAGCAAAGAGCAAGCCGGTATATTACTTGAAAGGAATAGTTTGTTTTGGTTTCACTTCCCTGCCCACACCTCTCTGAAACTGCCCTCTGTTTGTCTGGGATATTTGCAGGCATGCAGTGTTTTCCTGGCTGACTTCACAAGGGACACTGTGGTCCTAACAGGCTCTACCTTTGACTCCTGTGCTGCTGTGGCCAAGTCCTCGGATGCCTCTGTGGAGTAAATCAAATAATGCGTGCAAAAGCAGATGTGAAAAAAATAACATATGCAGAAGAACTGACATGTTAAACTATAAGCAATAACTGCAGGTGTGCAAGAGGGCTCCAGGGCTGATGCTCATTGCTCCACTGGATAAAAAAAAAAAAAAAAGTCTGGAAGACCAGGCAGCTACACAGTAGGATCCAAGTCAAATCCAAGTCAAATTCAGGCAATATTCCCCAAAAACTGGCATTTTGGAAATTATGGAGACTGCAGCACCAAACACTCCCAGGCTGTAAACTGCTCCCACCAGGCCCTGTCCCCTTTAAAGCTCCCCTCGCACGGGACTGGGAGGCCCAGCAGCAGGGACTAGTGAGAACTGGTTTCTGAAAATAGAGAAAACAAGTTTCCTGAGGGAAAAGAAAACTCAGGCTTGTTTCACTTTGAAGCCTTGTTTGTTTGGTGCCTTTGGAAAAATGAAGGAAAACAGTGATGGCCGTGATGAAAAGAAAAGCCCAAATGCAGAAAGAAATGATGAAAAGTTAAATATGTTTTTTGAGAAAAGTATATTTCTTGGCCACACTGCTGTGTCTGTGTCAGATGTAGCTCAGAATCAGTGAGTCCTCACGACCATTGCTGGCATGAGCCACTAAAAATCCCATGCTGGCCTGGAGCTCGCACCACCACTATTTATATAAACTGTGTGCAGTTCCCAGGAATGGTATAGTCTCAACAGCAGGCATATTTATCAATCTCTTAATGCCAAGCTATTGCCTACCACACGCCAGGGTCACCAGCTTCTTGCTCTGCCTCCATCTAGACAGAGCCTGGTTTGCAGGCTTTTCCACTCCCACCCTACCATGCCAAGAAGCACCCGTTGAGGATCAAAGCCTCCTTCTGTCAGGGAATCCATTTCCTAAGTACTCTCATCTGGCAGGTTTCTTGGGGCTACCCTTCCAAAGAACCTTGCAAGGGTTGTTGTGGGGAGCGGTGTTGGAAAGTGCATAGAATCACTTGAATCCTAGAATGATTTGGACTGGAAGGGACCTTAAAGATCATCTCATTCCAACTCCCTCCCATGAACAGGGACACCTTCCACTAGATCAGGTTGCTTCAAGCCCTGTCCAACTTGGCTTTGAACACTTCCAAGGATGGGGCGGCCACAGATTCTCTGGACAACCTGTGCCAGTGCCTCACCTCCCTCTAAGAATTTCTTCTTAATCTAAATCTCTCCTCTTTCAATTTGAAGCCAGACAGTAAGCAGTTAAATATTGTTTCTGGTGAAAAAACAGAGCTGTGCTAACAGCAAATCAGTCCATCAAGCTGCCTCGTGCTCCCAGCCTCATGAGGATAAAACCACAATGAATGATCCAAAGAAGTAGTCTTCAATATCCACTTCAAGCCCTAAGCCAACTAATCTGCACAGTCATAAACTATATGCAATTCTACGACATACCGGAGGGAGGGATACCTTTTCTTGGCAGAGCTATGTCTCAGTTTACATCGCAATTGCAATAAAATCATGTTATCTTCATTTAACTTTGCACAAATCTATCAAATCTATCCTACAGTCAAAACTGGTTGTCTCACAAAGTACGTGTTATCAGTTGCAAGTGCCAAAGCTGCTTTTCTTCCTCCTTTCTTAGACAAAATACCTTCTTGCCCCAGAAAATGAACATATTACAGGGTTTCTTACACGATGAGAGAAACCTGTGTTGTCATCAGAGCATCTAGTACTCTGAAACTGAAAACCCACCCAAAAGTTTTCTCATCTTGAAGTGAGAAAACTGAACTAAAAAGCCTTGTGTGGACGCAGCAGTGGGGTCCGCAGGGCTTGAGCTGACCTCTCAGGGTCTGTCACTTGAACCCACAGGCATATAGATGAAACTCACATTTCCGGGCTCATTTCCCACCTTTTCCTCACATAAATGGCATGACCCAAATGCAGGTTGGGTTGGGTTGGAGGTGCCAGCTGTTCACACAGTCGCTCACCTCAGCAGGACAAGGAGAAAATCAGGGGGCATGTACCTGCCACACCATGGTGTCTCCACAGGTGGCAGGGGAGGACCCCCACCTCCTCCTCAACCCTCCTGGTGCTCACTGGGCTGTTCATCACTTTTTTCTCCCCCCTCATTCCCCTGTGTTTTCCAGCATTTTCCCCCTTCTTTACCTCAATTTCCCCCAGGTGTCACAACAGCAGGTCTGAGGGGCTGGGCTGAGCCGCCAGAACCGGCTGGGACCGGCTGTACCTGAGGCAGTTCCCACCTCCCCTCAGAGACCCCTCAGCCCCACTGCCATCCCCGGGCAGTTCCTACCTCCCCTCAGAGACCCCTCAGCCCCACTGCCATCCCTGGGCAGTTCCCACCTCCCCTCAGAGACCCCTCAGCCCCACTGCCATCCCTGGGCATTCCTACCTGTCCTCACAGACACCCCTCAGCCCCACTGCCATCCCTGGGCATTCCCACCTCCCCTCACAGGCACCCCTCAGCCCCACTGCCATCCCTGGGCATTCCTACCTGTCCTCGCAGACACCCCTCAGCCCCACTGCCATCCCCAGGCAGTTCCTGCCTCCCCTCAAAAACCATTCGGCCCCAGTGCCATCCCTGAGCAGAGGGCACCTGCTCAACCTCGGTGGTCTGGATACCTGGGGTAACCTGGTGCCTGTGCTCAAGGAGCAGCCTGTTCTTCACAGGGGCCACTGAGGGCTGTAGCACTTCCCTTCAGCCGCCATCTCTGGGGGTCTCACCCTGTGGGCACACGCACCCCCATGCTCAACACACCCCTCTCCCCACTTCAACCCAAGCTTCCCAAAATGACAGTAATTACATTATAAACACTGCCCTTCCTTCCCCCCCCACCTCCATGTGTTTTCACTTCAGCTAAACACCAAAAATACTTCCTGGCAGCTGTCTTCAATTGAGGGCAGGGAGGGAGGTGAGCTGGTGGAGAGGAGACCTGTGGAAGGGATATGCTCTTTGAGCCTCTTCAGAAGGAAAAAAAAGGGAAAGGGGGAAGGGAAGGTGTCATCGCTCAGTTTTTGGTATCACTAATGCTGAGGACAGCCATGGGGAAGGCAGGCAGTGAATGCCAGCCTCATTACCTCAGGTTCTGATGACAAAGCCTGTGCATCCAGTGTACCCTGCACATGACAGCTCCTGCTGCAGCTGCATCAAGGAGAGTCCCCGTGGGTCAGAGGATCTTCATAAGAGGTACGGAAACTTTTCAGAAACCTGTCTGGAACAGCAACCCACTGACAAATCCTTCCAACTGCAAGCCTTTGTATGATGGTAAAGATGGTTTGCTGTCTTAGGGGTGAGGAGGTGCTTTCACACACTACTTCCCAAGCCTTGGAAACCTGAAGTGCCCCTGAAATGCCTTTTCCCAACTGGCAACCTCCTGTATGAGGTGTTTAGAACCTGCTGGCAGCAAGGGGTAGAAGGTGATAACTATCTTGACTTTATTCACAGGAGGCAGGCACTGCAAGCGGAATATCAGAACTAGAAAAATCAAGGACTACGACAAGGTGGAGGATCAGGATTCAAACCTGCTGCTTGTTGAGGAGCACTTGGAGCTGGACAAAAACTCAACAGCTCCTCTTCAAGGACAAGGGCTCATGCCATCACATTCGTGTGCAGAACTGTCCTGCACTGTGAGAGCAATGTGGTGAACTATTGCCTGTAAGCAGGCAATTTCACCTCCCCCTCATTCTCCCCATGCACACATAGAGCTTATTTTCCTCTCTTTCCATCTGCAGGACACGAGGTTCTCTTTAATATTACAACACTTCCAGCAGATCCACTTGTACTTTTTTTCATAACCTTGCTGAGACATATTAAAAATAAATAAATAAACAACTCAGCGCAAAGCTGTTTTCCATGGCATAACTTCCTGGCTTCCCTTCTCCTTTCTATAATCCCAGTTTTTCTGGGACCTTGTACCAAAAACTGACGTTTACTTACACTTGCAACACACTCCTGCTGTGTCCCAGCCTCTATGTTGAAGTAGCTATTTCCAAGGGGAAAGTCCAGTAATTAACAACCATCAGAACCCTGGTTAATCACTCTGCATGAGTTATATTTGCACTTGCATTTTCAGACAGCCCCGTCCCTCTTCTACTGATCCCCTCATCCATAAAAGCCAGGTCCCACCCAGTCGTTTCTAGGCCACTCCACCATTTATTTTTCTGCACCACAGGCTCGAAAGGCAAACGTCCTATGCAGGTTTCATTATGCCAGAAACCCCAAAGTATCTCAACTGGGCACCTGCTTCACTTCAGTATCCCGCAGAAACCCCCAAATACACTAAAATGTGCATCACAGTTAAAAAACAGGCAGACACAGCCAGCCACATTCAATACTCAGAGCTCTACCTGCCTGGGAACATCCAGGAAATCCTAATTTTACAATGTCCTCTTTACCTTTCATCTTACACTGGGCCCCCAGTCCCATGATGGGACAAGCTGAGCCCACCTTGCCACACAAGCTCTTCTCCTTAGTCCTTACAACAGCGTGCAATCAGGAAGGTTACTCTCGCTGTCACGCTTCCTGGTGGTCCCAATTAATCCCATGGAGTCAGAACACAGCACGTAATCGGGAGCTGGCCCGCACAGTCGGCAACTGGAAGCCCCAGACACACTGTATTTATCTGTAAATCAAAGTGAAGTTAAGCAGCTCCCTGGCCCTGACAGCATTGGTGTGTCTCCCGGAATGTTTTACAAATTGTTTCTATGACATGCTCAGTGTCTTTCCACTTTGGACGTGTTTACTCAAGGGTTTCTTCTGAAAAAAATGCCAAGGACAGCCTGTTGGGATCAGAATAAATTCAAGAGGATATGCTGTCCTGTTTTATTTTTTACCCATCAATAGCTATTGTGCTGTTTAAAGAACTCAGAAGAGTTTTGTTACTGGAATGCTTTTCAACACTTGATTTCCACTTTTTTATCCTTCTTTCTCTGCAAAATGCCACTTGCAATTCCCCCCTTTTTATTTTTCCTGGGTGATTATGCTAAAACTTCTGCTCAAAGGCTTTTGGCCAAATTTTCCCCTCAGATATCCACATTCAGCTGCCAGTGAAATTAGTGGCTTGTTTGCATGCAAGTTGGAGGAAGGAATTTGGCCTCATCGGCAACATTTTCTGAGTGGTCACAGAGTGCATGCACACCAATTTTTTGGACCCCTGCTTCAGACACCATGGCCAAGTGGCAGCTAAATTCCCAGACCACCTCAAGTTGCATACCAAAATCTTTGCACTGGTGAGTGGTGCAGGAAGCATACTCAGGCCTCGGCACTGAAGGGGCTGTGACATATCCCCATGGAATGCCAGCATGGGAGCCAGATGCTGGTTTTGCCCTCCAGGACCTCCCTGCCTTTTTGGTCACAACCCAGCTCAGCTGCAGGTAGGGTCAGCAGGGAGGAAAGTTGGTGTTACGCATTAAAAACGTGCATTATCCACACGTTGAGGATCTCCCTGAGGTTCTTGGTGGGCTCGTGAGTGATTTGCCTCATGTAGGAGCAGCTCCCTTTCTCTCCCACTGGTTACAGAGAGAGATGAGTGTCTCCATGCGCTGCCTGGAGTTATTTCACCAGACATCCACAGGCTCAGATGTCACATCCCATCAGCTACCCCCCACAAAGGCAGAGTGGAAGGAGGTTTGCTTTCATCCTTCCTGGCATCTGGAAATATAACAGCTACTCTTTGATCATTTGCTCCCATTCAGGCTGGTACCTTCAATGTGTGGAGGCAGAAAAAAAGGACCTCAAGGGTGGCTCTTCCAGTTGACCCTGGCAGGAGGAACAGGTCACAGAAAGGCTGTTTTCAGGACTGTGGCAGACTCGGGTAACGACTCAACTGACTTCATGCCCAAAAGTCAGATGAGACCAAGCTCAGACCTTTCTCACAGACATATGTGCATTTAAACGTGAGCACACGCACACATGTAAATACATACAGGCAAACATAACATTAACATCCCTCAGCCCTTACTGATTCTAGTGAAAAGGAATTAGCATGCAAGCTGGCCTTGTGTTGGGATCCTGGCGTGACCAAGCCGTTTTGTGGAAATTTGGCTCCTTTCCTATGGCTATGCCTGCCTGGTGGTCTTCATGGACAAATCTGCCACTACATGGAAATCGGGACAGAGGAGGCTGCGCTGTGAGGGGCTGGTGCCCTTGTTATTTCGGTTAGCGGCAATGAATAGTAATGAATTCCAAGATGGGTGGAGGGTGGAAAAATGAACCAGCCCAGCTTTAATCCCTTTTGTTTGTTCAGCTAACAGCATAATCTCCAAATGTCCACAGACAGCTCTTCAGAAAAAGGAGGATAAAGAGCAAAGGACGTAACATGCACAACACATTTCCAGTCCAAAGGCCTTCCTGGTACTTGTGTCTATCTGTGTTCCAAACCACTCCATATTGAGATGGTGTTTTTTCCCCTATATGTCTCTGACCCAGGGCCCAGCCAACATACTTTTCAAACTTGATTTTTCCCTCTCTTAGGTTTTGGGAACCACCCTAAAACACACCCTGAAATGGGCTGTTTGTAGAGATCTCCCAGCTTAGTTGTTGAACAGAAGAAACATAAGGCATTTCCATTCTACAGAATTGAATCCTGCTTTTTGTCAACAGGATTTCTTAACACCTCTGGACCAGCACCTTCTTCCAGAAATACCCAAACAACTCAGTCATTAAGGCTGCTAAATCTTTCAGTCATTCAGTTGACTTTCTTGGCCCTTATTCTGCAGTTCATGTTCTGCAACAGTCCCACTGACCTCCGTGGAGCTGATCACTGAACAAACACTCCTTGCCATCAGCAAGAGCATCAGAAGGTGACTTTGTAGGAACACACAGGACTTTCAGACCTATTGGGATAGTGCAACACTTTCAGACCTTCTGCCCAGACAGTGGTCACAAATAGATTGCAATAGCTTCACTTTGATTTTTGACATGGAAATATTTCTATTCTTCAGAAGTCTCTCTACCTTAGTAAATGTGAGGTTTGGGATTTTTTTTGACTGAACTTGTCCTCTGGCATCCAAGTAGTCTCAGTGGAGCTGAACCAAAAAAACCCTCAATAAACTGCTCAACTAAAAGAACAAAAATAATTGCCCCCAAAGGAAGAACCTCTCCAGTGCCATGGCTACACAACACAGTGATAAAACTGAGTAAAACTTGTCATGGTCTCTGTTGGCTCCTGAGACCTGGATGGATTTTGTTGCCATCACTTTGAACTGGCGGACACAAAAGACCTCATTTATTCTTACTACTTCGTTCTCTGCCGTAAAAGCCAGGAAATGCAGTAATATGGCATTTCCAGTGCCATTTCATTCACTTTGTGCCTGAATTATTTTTATTTCCCAAGGCAAATGGAGAAGCGTGAGACAAGCATCCGTCCCTAATTCCAAATTTCCTGCCATTGCCCATTTTAAACCATAGATTTAACGTTGTTAGGACAACATTTTCTTCTATATGTGTCTTACTATTGATGTTAACCACTTACTGTTTATTTCCTACAGCAGCTGGGAACAGGGAAACATGTACTGAAAGGACTGAGTCACCTCCCTGTTGTCTCACGTTAGCCTTGTACGGCTCAGTAAGGTCATTCTTGACTCCAAATTGAGGAGCCAGTCATTGTGGCTGAACACAGACCTTCAAAGTGAAGAAACAAGTACCAAGGAGCCCTGCCAAAACAGGGCAGGCCCAACAAACAGCGAGCAGGGATGGACAGTGGACCTTAAATCCCACCAAATGCAAAGCAAATAGCACTGAAGGAAAGGGATCTCCTGCTACTCTGTCTGGTTGTCAGAACAGACAGGATTTCAGCTCTTTGTGGAGAACAAGAGCTGGCAAGGATGGGGGAGAGCCTTTGTTTCCTCCTCAGTTTACACCACAGGCTGGAGGCAAGCCCCCAGCAGCAGCCCCTGGCACCAGCCTGAGGACCCCCCCATGGACTCAGCTTGGGTTAATGACATCCATCTTCCGTGGGAGCTAGGGATTTGTTGTGGAAACCCTGCCAAAAGAGCCTAACTTTGGCTTCTCTTCCCAAACATTTGTGGAAAAGGCTGCAAAGCATCTGTTAGGGCCCGACGCTGAAGATAAGCCAAAGGCAAGCAGGGATAGATGTTCCATTAGGATTACAGTTCCTGCCAGAGATGTGGTGCAGCATCAAACCCTGGGTCTCCTGGGTAGGGATGGGTAGAAGATCCTCTCCTTCCTTCCCTACTTTATTTCCAAACTCTTACTCTAGGAAAAAAAAAGGGGAAGAGCTAAATCTAGGGGGCCCATAGGCACCAGGGGTGAGAGCTCAAGGGTTCCTTGCTGCCCACACCACTTTTGTACGTCTCCCTTGGTAAGGAGAGATAAGCAGGGTGCAAGAAAAATATAATTACCTTCCTATTTTTTTAGGGAAATAAAGGAAAACAAAGATGGAGGATATGAGACTGCCAGCAGGAAACCAGGTCTTGGCAAAGTGAGGTGTAATGAACAGAAAACACCAGTCCATAGGGCTCTCCACAGGGGATGGTCACAACTGTAATGGAGCCATCAAAAAAATATTGTTTTCCTTACAGTAACACCTCAAGCTCAATTTACTACAAAGAAGAGAGAGCTGTAAAAGACTTGGAAGTCTCTTCATCCACTGCTGCTTCCCAGGGACTGCATGAGGTCAGTTCAATTTGCACCTTTTATCACCCCCGCCTGTGTTTCACTTGTTTGCAGGAACCCTCACCCCTAGGCAATAAAACCAAAATTACTGCAGAAAGCAGAACGTAGAAACTGCTTGCTTGGAATCCAAAGGGGCTTTACTGAGGCGAGAGCTGCCAAAAAACACTATTGGACCCCTCTGCTCCAAGCACCCAGCAGCCCTGATCCCACTAGCACCCTTCACACAGCACTAGAGCAGTACAAGCTGAGCTCCCCCATTTCCACGAGTGCCTTCCCATCCATGCATTTCCTTCTACCTTCACTTGAAAGCTCCAGCCCGACAGGAACCTGGAGGCTGACCCCGCCAACACAGGAAGATTACCAGCTTTACTTGGTTTTTCAGCTTGCAAGCTTTTCCCCAGCTTGGCTGCTTGCTCTTGTCCTGGAAGCATATACCAACCCTCCAAATTACAGCCCGTTTTAGGGCCCAGCTGCTAACCACGAGAGCAGCAAGCCCCCCTCAATACTTTTTCCATCATTTGTCTTCTCCATTTCTGGGAATTAGGGTCCACACGGCTCCCTGCCTCTCTCCCAGTGCAGCACTGCTGAGGATGTGAATTGCCTCCAGGAGCTGCTGCAGTCATCAGCCAGGACACATAGCACCTGCATGGAAAGGCAGCAACAGGGGAAATAGAGCTTTTTCCCAGGGGGGTTGATCAGGGTGGATTTTTAGGTGCCTAACTGTGTTAATGATCCACAAGCAGCCAGAAGCAATCCCCCACTTGCTTCAGGATGCCAAAGGCATTTTTGCCCATCATCTGCATGGTTCTGTATAGGCAAGAAATCAGAAATACAGGCAGCCCTGCTTCTGTGGGCTGGTAATTGCTGTGAGCTGATAAACTGCAGCTCTTCAGGCTGCTGTGACCTGCCAAGCACCCCTTCCCTGACCCAGAACTCCTCTCCCACTCAGCTTTGCTTTCTGGAAAAATTAGGCTGAGTTTCAAGCAAACCTGGGCTGAGCTTCAAGTGAGCCTGAGCCAACTCCTAATTTATGCCGTCGGCATATTGTTTGGGGTCAAAACCATAAGACACATGGAGGCTTTGCCTCATTTCTGCTCCAACCTGCAAGCACATCTGAGACATCCTGGCTGCAGCTCTCGGCCAGCAGTGGTCTGGATCACAGCACAGGGCTCAGCTGGGAGCAAAAGGCAGCAGGTCCTCAGAGGCCAGGCTGGAGCAAAGGGTTAATGCACGGGGGCCCAAGTCCGGCCCAGGCAGTTATTTCAGAGTCATGCTACAGAGTGATGAATTCTCAAAAAACCCCAAACCTCACTGCAGGGAAAGATGCTGTTCCTCTTAATTAGGCAGAGCTGCACCTTAACAAGTAACCCTTTGCCTGCAAGGGTGCTGCGCATAAGGTGAAGCCAGAAATAGGCTTCTGAAAGCATTAGAGGCAGTGGGGCTGACTATCACCCAGCAGGGTGCAGGGCTGGGGCTTGGAAGGTAAAGATCAAGTAGGAAAATGTTTTTTTATTTAAGGATACCCCAGAGACTAGCTGCATTTCACAGATACTGGGGTATCAGAGGGGTTATCGTACATCTATTACACTGCAGGCATAAGATACTGATGATATTTAACTTTGCCCCTTTTTCTCTCCTCCCAGTCCCTTTTGCAACATGAAAACTGACTCCTCTCCTGGTCACTTTTTGCAGGGCAGGACAGAGGAGATTTGCACTGCCCAAGGGCCAGAAAAGCCACTGACTCATTTCCACGGCAAGGAGAGGCCTCCACATCCAGAGCCCCTCTGCTCCCCACCCGCTGACACTACTTGCACCGTATCACTGCTCCCAGAAAGGCAGTCATAAAGCAGGAAAAGGTCTCTCACCTCATAGCAGATCTTCCAGGTGAACTGAAGAGCAAAAAGTCAGACTTTCTCCTCTTGAAACATCTATTCCACTCCTATAAAATTCACAGAGAGAGATTTGGCACCATAAAAACCCAAACCACCTTAAATTAACAAAAGGAATGGCAAATTAAACCAGTATCAGAGCACTAAGGTGGGACACCCACATTCTGATAAATTTTAGCAACAGCACAGTTGGAAAAATTGGTCAAGCTTCCCCAAGAACCTCAGTTCCATGCAAAAATTCCCATATACTCGTGGCATATTGATGTGACATACAAAGTACATTCAAGCCACCTCTTCACAGCATCAACACAAGAGGCAAACCATTGTCTGCAGTGGCAGATAAGGGGTCTGTGACTACTTTCACAGCAAACACTGGCCGGGAAGTGGCTACCAAGAAGGTGTCATGGAGGCTGCCATCTCAGTGGAGGAGGACAGAAGAGAACAGCTCTTCTCCTCTGAGAATTTTGCTCATTTCTATGAGAAAGTTTAGTCTTGCTGGGAGGTTGCATTTATATTGTGGCTGAAGGACTGCTCCAAACTGGAGACCAGTAAGTTAAACAATCTCCCCAGCTTGTCTTTGTGCTGCAAACATGTTCCACAGCGCTTCAATAGTTTGGGCAACAGTGGGGCTGTGTGTCATGTATTATTTCTGTCCATCTGGAACAAGCATTAACCACAAATAAGCAAATTTGATTGTTCTTTACTGCAAAGAAAGAAGAGCAATGCTTGCCAGAGCAATGCTTATTTCCACCCATGACAGATGTTTTGGGCATGCTTGGGTACTGACGGCTGCATGTAAACCAAGAGTCACCCTCCTTTACCCTAAGGAACCGCCAAGTTTTGTGGGCTGAGATTCTGAAAAACTAGAAAGAGAAGGAAGGGGAAAAGTATTTTTTTAAAATTGACCTTTTAATATTACTCAAGCTTACTTTTTCCCTGGGTTTTTGACCTGGTGTCCTTGTGGAGTGAAGCTTACCCAGTGGGTCTCCGCTCCTCCTCGCCCTGCCAGTTTTGGCAGCCCTGGGCAGCTTGCAGGTGAGGTAGAATGAGCTGGCCAGGATGGCTGCCTCGTTGAGGATGGAGGCACAGGCACAAAAGCAGGGCCCCCGTGGACCATCTGAACTGGTGCTTGGGGGGGAAAAAAATCCCCAAATCGGGGAATTGCAAGCTTCAAGTGCCAGCCCCAAATTCCCTGTATCCATACACACTTTCTCCCCACCTTCTCATACACATACAGGCAGCTGCTCTCTCACTTCCAACATCCCACATGAGCCGGGGGAGAAAATGAAATCAATAAATAACCACTGTTAGCTCCTGCATTTTCAAAATGGCACTCAGGGATTTGAGCACAGGCAACTTTCATTAACCTCATTTAGAGTCAAAAACATAGCACCTTGGCCACTGCTCTGCAAACACCGAGACCCTTGGCCACCGCTCTGCAAACACCAAGACTTTGCTGCAAGCCACTGGTGCTGGCAAACCCTCGCTGTTTCTTTGCCCAGACCAAGGCTGAGGTTTGGGGGATTTTTTTTTTATTGCTTTGCTTGTTTTTTTGTTATTTTTGTTTGGGTTTTCTTTTTCCAAAGAGGAACAGTTGCTGTCCTGAATTTCTCATTCCCCCAGTATTGTTTTTGATCGCTGACATTATTCAGAGGGGATCTGAGATCCAAGACCATCACATCCCCATATGTCGAGGTTTCAGCAGCAGGCTGAAAAAAGTGCTCTGTGCTTTTCTGCTAACTTATGTCTGCTTGGAAGGGACACCCAGACAGTCTTCTTTCTTGCAGAAGGTGCCCCAAAATTGTGTGAGCCAGGTTCTCCTGGCTCAGTGCAGGAGAGGGTTTAGGTACAGACTCCGCTTCCTCTTCCAAGGCTTGTACATATGCATATGTTTATTCCAGGATGGGGACAGAAATCAGCAAGAAAATAAAACTGACAGGAGGCTGAGGCTTCAGAGCCTCCGAGACACTGCACCATCGCTGCTGCTCTCCCAGAAGCTGGGAACAGGTACATGTACAGACACATTAGCCTCACAGTGCAGCCTTTGGAGAGCACATCCCCTCTCCCGTTCCACAAGTCCAGAGGATTTCCACAAAGAGCCGTAACAGAGCAGAGCGCTGGCAGCAAGCACTGCCACCCAGAGCAGGAGAGCAGGGAGCTGTATCCCACCCAGCTTTGACAATCAGGAAAACACTGCTGCATCCCAGCAGTACAGGCATTTGTCATTCCTTTTATAAACAATCCTTTCTTTACACCGGGTATGAACCAAGGGCTCACTTGCTGCAGGCATTACTGCAGCCTGAGAGCAGAGGATTTCTGATTTCTGTATTTTTCCAGCCTTAACAGGCAATGGATACAATCAACAAATTAAAGCAATCACAGAGTTCTTTGTATTTACTCTGAGTGGCACTGAGCAGCTCTCCAAACCACACCTCAATAGCACACTGCTGTACATTTACACCCTGACCAGCCTAGACCTTTGACTGTGTATTTTTAGAGACGCTTTAGAAGATATGGCAATTGTCTGCCTTTTTAGGAAGTCCTTTTCAAGAATACTGATTTCTAATCAGGTCTGGGTGCCGAAGAAAGGATCCTTCTAGAGGAAAGGGCCTTCAAAAAGGCTTCCAAAATGTTCAGCAGCAATTTTGGGAGGCAGGTGAATTGTTCATAGAATCTTCAAATGGTTTGGGTTGGAAGGTACTTTAAAGATCATTGTGTTCCAAACCCCTGCCACAGGCAGGGACATCTTCCACCAGACCACATTGCTCCACCTGGCCTTGAGCACTTCCAGGAATGTGGCATCCACAACCTCTCTCAGCAACTTGCAGAAGTGCCTCACAGTAAAGAATAAGTCTACTTTCCTTCAGCTTAAAACCATTCCCCCTTGTCCAGGGAATTGCTACAAAATTTTCCTTTGTATTCATTTTCTCTTCTTATCTACTAGAAAGCAGACAAGAAAAATAGAGAAAATATTAATTTCTCTAAAATGACAAAACAAACCCAAAGATTTTTGTAAGAAAAATGGCAAAGAAAGAAACATGTACATGTAAATTTCACGTAACTGAAAACCCTACTTCAGGTAAAGATACTTACATAAGTTCATTCCCATGGAAAAAAAATCCAAACATAAAACATTTGTAACACTTTTGTCAGAATGTTTTTAAACAAATGCCTTTTGTTTAAAGAAATTCAGCTGCATCTCGAGCAGTTTAGCACATGTAAAGAAAGTGTGCAGGCTGTTGGCAAAGTTATTTCTCTTTCAGAACAGTTGCAAGGATTTCTTATTAAAGAGAGCAGCTATGGGCTCTTTTCCTCTCCCTCAGCGTCACCAGTGTGGATGATGAATCCATGAGCTGGGTCAGTGGAAAAATCTTCATTATGCTATACATTAGCTAAAAAAAATTATGCAAAGACTGGTTTTGCTCAATGAATGACTTATCTTCTGCTACACTTAAGCAAAGCTTTCAGGTCGTGTCTGGAGATGAGTGAACAAACCCCCAAAAGCTGTATTTGTACACATGGATGCACTTCCATACACCTGGTGATAAAAGAACAAGCCCATCTACGCAGAACAGAGCCACTGGCACAGGAAGATACACGCTGTTGTACACAGCTGTGGAGCAGTGGAGTTTATCAAACCCCACTTACTACGTCCTCAGACATCTGGCTTAGCCTCTCTGGTGTTTGATACAAGTTGTACTCACACAGTGTTCCCCTCAAGCACATGGAAAGATTGTGCTTTTTTTAGCCTTTTTATAAGGTCACCCATTTTTTTCAAACCCTGAGAGAAGTGAAAAGCCTTGGGGTTTTCTCCCTCCCTGCCCTTAGCTCAGGCTGAAGCCAGCCAGCAGGGACGACACATCAGACGCCTGTGCACAGAAGTGCTGCTGTCGTAGCTCACTTCGTTTCTGCAAGAAGCTGACCAAACCCATCACCAGACACAACTGTGTGTAAATACTGAGTCCCTGCTCAATTCTGCACCTACATCCAGATGCAGAGGGATATGAGTTACAGTAGAAAACACTACCTGGGGTGCAGGAGCACACACCTCTCTCACCATCAGCCTTCTCCTCGCGTAGCACGGGATCTGCCACCCTAAAAATAGGCAGCCGTCTGACAGCTGATCCCCACACAAAGGGCCCTCCGTATCCCAGGAATTCCACACGGCTGACAGACAGGGGAGCAGCCCTGCTTTGTGCCCCGAATACCGCTGTCAGCGTGTCTGTCCCTGCCTAGCACTGCAGCATCCCCACAGCTGAGCTCGCTGCAAGCCCCAGCAGCCCCGCACACCCCCGCAGATGCCTGTCCCCATACCCTGCTGCCGAGAAAGCCGGCGTGGATTTACACCAGCACATAAAAATCTGGGCTTTTCTTATTCTCACAGGCTGGGCTGATTTTCCATAGAAGAAGTCTTTCCACTCCTTTTCCTTCTCCAGCCTAAACCTGTTCTTTTCACCAAGTCATTGTAGTCTTTATGGAGGTGCTTTACAGCTTCCGTACAAACTACTGCAGGGCAGGACATGCTCATCATAGCAGCCAAAGCGTGCCGAGTCCAACAGCAAGTTAGGAGACAAACCCAGACCCCAAATGGCACAAAGCTGCCTGAAAGGCATCAAAGGGATGCCACAGGCAATGTTATGAAAAGCTATGGTAGTTTTGAAAACAGCCAACAAGCTTGGAAAGGACTTGCTGCTGGCTGGTGCACCGCTTTCAATATTTTAAATACCCTTGTACTGCTAGTGCTGCTATGGCAAAACATTGCAACACCTCATAATAGCCATAGCATCGTTAGGTTGGTGGTTTTGTTCCTACTCTGAGAGCAGGTAGGAAATGGAACATCTGGGGACAGCAGCACCTGACGGGGAGGCACAGCCCAGGCAGAGAGGGAAACGGGAGGAAAAGCCTAGGTGAGGCTGCCCGGAACAACCAGTGGGCAGGAGGACAAAGCAGGACCCCACAAAGAGCCCAGGCACTCTGCAAGAGCAATGGATAAGGCTGGATAAGCCTCGACCTGGGGCAGCACATGGCGGGTATCACCATAAATTACAAGGGATAGAGCTGAGACAAGCAGGGCACCTTTTTAGGACAGCAACAGCCTTGTGTAGGAGCTGTCCGAGCAGCCAAGGCAGGAGCCAGCGGCTCCAGGCTCTGGCTGGGGGGTCCATCCGAGTGCCACCTGCTATGGCCAGTCAGCACCGCAGAGCAAGCCCACTGCAGATGGACAGAGGTCCATAACAGGCTGATAAATGCCTTATCTTGTCATTACGTTATCCACACACACTTAAATCCCGGAGCAGATTTCACTGGCTCCCCAGCTGCATTTCCCCACTCGCGCCCGCCAGGCTGGGCAGCAGAAAGGTGCGAGAGCTGCTCTGACACCAGATCTCTTTGTTGTCTATTTATACCCTGCCCTCTGGAAGCAGCTCACTAGCGGCTGTCACTTGGTGTCTTATCTCCCCTCGCTTTGCAAACTGTCTCCTGGCAGCCCATGGCACCCCTGCCACCGCCTGGGAGGCTGCTCCCTCCCCACACATTAGATTTTTTGTTAAAAATGAAAAAAAAAAAGGCATCACAAGGCACTGTTTGGTTAAAAGGCAAAAAGGCAGGGCTTTACTCTTCTTTCTCAAAGCCATAAGGATTAGCCAGTGATCTCAAGATCCAAGCCCTTGCCTTCATTTCATTCTTGGCATGCAGAAGTCGATGCCTCCTGCTGCAAAAAGTGGATACCTAAGGCAGGGCACTGAATAAAATTCATCACCATGAACTCCAGCAGTCCCTGCTTGCATAGCCTTAGATCTCAAAACCCTTTTAAAAGGGTTTCGGTATCATTATTCTCATTTTATAAAAGGCAAAACACAGTCACAACAGAATCAAATGACTGCACGTATACACTCAAAAGCCATGATCCCAAAGCCTTTGAGCTTGTAAGGCATCAAGAGCACCAGGTCAGCAGTGACTGACCCATGGATTCACATAGCACCCACCTCCCTTTGTGTCCTTCACTGTCACCATTTGAGGCCTATCCTGTTCACATCTGCAGGGACTTCCAAAGAAGCCAAAGCACATTCACCAGCCATGACACAATATTTGACTCAGCCCAGAGAAATTTCCCATTAACCATCTCACCAGCAGTGGCTGATGACGCATTTCCCTCACACAGGAGGCCCACAGTGGCACCAGAGCCCAGCACCACATGGGGATGTGTCCCAGGGAAGGACCGTGGTGCACCCTGCTGGGAACCAGCCCCCAGCCCTCTGGTCAATCTCCATTTTTCCCCAGTTCAGGCAGCAGACAGGCATCCAGGCACCAGGACTGACAGACGGGGTTTTATGAATAGCCCATGTCTCTGCACCCCAGGGAGCCTCCAGCTGTCTCTGGAGCTGCTTGCAAAGCCACAAGGCCAGAAAGTGTCAGCTGGGCCTGGGGGAGCCCTCCCTCCCCGGGTCTTGTTGCACAGTCAACTGGTAGAGACAGAGGAGGATGAGGAGGGCAGCCCCATGGGAAGCAACAGGGATGTTGGTACCTGCTTGTCACAGAAGAGCAAAACAGCCAAAACAGGGAGTGAGTAGGAGCAAAGCAAATGTGGGTGCTGTGGCCCCGGTGAAAGGAAGGCAATGGGGTGCCAGAGATGAATGATCCCACCACAGCAGCAGGGACAAGCACAGGAAGAGTGATTATCCCCCAGGAAGAGAGAATCATCACAGAATGGTCTGGGTTGGCAGGGACCTTAAATATCATCTGGTTCCACTCCCCAGCCACGGACAGGGACACCTTCCACTAGACCAGCTCACAGCCCCATCCAGCCTGACCTTGAACACTTCTGGGATGGGGCATTCTCGGTTTGTCTGAGCAACTTGTGCCAGTGCCTCACCACTCTCACAGGGAAGAATTTCTTCCTCACATCTAACCTAAATCTCTCCTTTCTTGGTTTAAATGTGTTCCTCCTTGTTCTACCACTATTTGCCTATGTTAAAAGTCTCTCTCTCTCTTTTTGTACTCTCCCTCTTTTTGTAAGCCCCCTTTAAGTACTGAAAGACAACACTGAGCATCACTGGGGACAGGCTTGCCATCAACCCAGGAGCCCCTGCTGTCACAACAGTCACTATTGCAGCTCTCTGAGCACAGCTCCCTGAGCACCCTATTTCTTTTGTCCAGCCTGGTCTTCTCTCCCCACTATTCATTCATCCTGCCTCCCAGCTGCCTATCCTCAGAAACAGGCTGGAAACGCGGTCCCAGCTCCGAAAAGCTGCTGCCATCTCCTGGAAAGAGGCTCTTTCCCTGGAGAGTGGCGACAGCGTTCTGGGACCGCCAGGACACATGCCAGAGTCAACCTGCGGCCACCGGCACCTGCTGCCCCAGGGACGGCCTGATCCTCCCACACCATGCCACACCTCTCAGCCTGATGACCGAGGGTGATGTCAGAGAACAGGATTACAGGCTTGTGCCTCAGAGAGAACAGGTGGGGTCCGTGGGGACAGGGGCTGGGGCCACCCTTGATATCAGCACAGGCTTCAGGAACACGCTCTTTCCAGTAACTTTTAACCAGCACAAACAAGACTGAAGGCACAAGGGCTTCCTTCTCCCCCTCCCAAGTGCAAAATCAGAACTTAAGGAAACAGTGCAAGATGATTCCCCTGCACCAGGCACCAGGACCACATCACCGCCAGAGGGCTGAGGGGGAAATCATTGTGCTCCCTGGGTCTCCTTTCCTCTGCAGCACCCTGTGGGCTATGCATAGCTGCCCGAAATATAACCTGCCACTTCCACAGCTCCACACAGAGATAACGGGCAGTCCCAGAAGCCTCTCTCTGGTACTGATACACATTTTCATAAACACATCTGGCAAACAGTGCTGGGATGGCCTTTTTTTTCCCTAAAACCAAAAAATCAAAGCCTTGTCTTCCTGATGCTGCTAGACCGAGGAGTTCAAATTGCCTTCCCTGAAGAGCGGTGCCTGCCAAGGCACAGCTGATGGCCCCACAGCGGGCTGCTTGTGCCCAGGAGCTCTGAGCTGGCCCGAGTGAGCGTCACTGCAGTATTTATATCCTTTTATTACGCTTTAAACCATTGGGGAGAAACAGGTGCAGAGCTGTCTGTGAAAGAGTGGCCAGCGACTACCCCCTCTCAAGCCTTGAGCTGTTATATACACCAGCAGACACACGCTTGAGGGAGGACAGAGCTGGGCCTTTTAAATACCTACTGAGTGCCAAAGTCATGGATGAAATCAGTCCGAGAGAAGGACACACACCAACCCACAGTAAAGATCTGATGGGTAGATTAAATACAATCTGAGAAGGACACCCTGCTTCAGCCCATGCAGCGGTTCAGAGGCGTCACAGTCAGCTGGAGATACCCACAAGTGCCTAAGGGAATCTTTTCTGGCTTCTTCAGCAAATAAATCGCTGTTGCCCTTCCACTGCCACTCCAGGAGTGCAGTTTTAGGGGGACGTGCTCTCTCAAAGATGCCCAGAACAGGATGGAAAGGCCATTCGTGGTGTACACAGGGCCTGGGCTGTACCTCTTACTGTGTTTCTCAGCCGGCAGTCCTGGGGGGGGTTGCTGGGGTGAATCTGTCATTCCTCTGCAGAGAGTCAGGGGTGTCACCTTCAGGATAAAACAACTCTTCCGGACACAGAACAGGCTCTGCCCATTTGAGATCCTCTGAAAGCTACCCATCTTCTTCCTTAGAAGGAGGTTGGTTGGCACATTTCCTCGAGGAATCTCCCAGGAAATACCCTTTTACAAACCAGAGTGGAGCCACAGCATCCTCCGGGGAACCACAACAGAAGCATGGCCCAAGATGGGTAGGTTATCGCCTTCAGCCCAGGCAGGGTGTCACCATCTAACCTGAAATAAGCCTGACCCAGACCTTCCCAAGGCAAAATTAAGGGACAACTGGGAGCACCAGTAGCTTTTTAGCCTGAAGTCAGCTGGAACAAGAGTCAAGTGCCCTCACTGAGCAGATCAGGAGTGCCACAACTTGGGTTATATCTGGGGACACCTCCCAGCCCTGTCCAGCCAAAAACACATTGAAGGGGAGCACCAGGTGATGCCTTCAGGTTTACAACTGGCTGGCCAACACTCACTTTTCCTTAACACAGGTGGAAGGTGGTATTAGGATTAGCAATGTAACAGCCCAGTGCCTCGAGCCTACCTGGCCTGGGGCAGTAGCAAGCTGTGCAGCAGAATTCAGTAGAAGCACATGGATTCAACTTGCCTGGTTTTCACAGGAAGGACACAGGAAGCCTTGGACTAATTGATCCTGCATTAATACTTCACTGCTAGAAATCAAAGCTGAGTTTAGCTTTGAAACCCAGCTTTTATGGGTGGAGACATTACCCAGTGCTGCAGCATACTGTATTACTCCAGAGCAGGATAAATCCAGGTGCCACTGTGACAACTACCATACTGAAAATGAGCCCTTTTCCTTCCCTTTCTTCCCAAGCAGGGGAGGAGCAGGGGAGATCAATGTCAGAGTCCCCTGCAGCTGAGCACCTCATAAATCTCCCCTCTGGAAAGCAGGGCAGCCCCACTCCGCTCCCAGGGAAGAAAGCAGGTATTGTTCAGCCCGGGCCCAGGTACGCCACGGGGAGCGTCTGTGCCGAAACCCAAACGCGTGTGCTGAGGGCCAGGCTGCTGCCACAGCTGGGGCTGACAAAGGACTGCAGGTTTCCTCCCCACCAGGCTCCAGAGAATTGTGCTTCCGATTCTTGCGTCACACAAGAATAACGATGCACTTCGTAATGTATGAAATGGAAATACTGAGATCAAGTTCACCTCCACCAGTCCCTTCCTGCACGTGTGACGGGGGTATCTCTTGCTGGACAAAGCTGGGGGTTGCATTTCCCCCAGCACCATCCCCAGCAGGACAGAGCAAAGCTTTCGCAGCCCACTTACCAGCATCCTTCTCCTAGACTTCAAGGCAAAGCTCAGGGCACCTTTCCACCCCAACAGCCTGGGTTTGCAGATCTATATAACATCTGGCTCAGCGAGGGGAGACCCCAGTCCTCTGTGTCACTGCCATGGGGAAAATGCTTCCTCTCCCTCCACACACCTCCCCTGGGAAACCAAAGGTCGGGGGAGCCAGAGGGAAATTTATGGGCTTCCCCTCCTAAAAGATTTCTCCAGATGGCTCTCCAGTGGTGGATTTTTTTTCCAGGTGAAGGGAGAGAGGAGGAAGGAAGGAGAGGTGCGGAGATGGGTAAGGGCAAGACCACAGGTCACACTTTTCTTCTCACAGCAAGTACATTGGGCAGAAGGACCAACAAGCAGCCAGGCTGCAATTCCCTCTCAAGCTGTGATGGCAGCAGAAGATGTCTGGCTCAACAATGTGCACAAAGCCAGCCCAGGCTCTGCACTTGCAGCTCATAACAGTCCAACAGCAGAAATCCCCACCACAGCAGCCAGCAGCTAGACTTGCCCCCTGGAAAAGGTCCTTGTGCACACAGCAATATTTTGGTGATTTGAAGCAATAGCCCACACTGGGAATAAGCAGTGTTTGAGTTGCACAGAAGCACTGCACTGTGCAACACCCTGCCTCTATTTCAGCCAGACCTGCAAGCACCAGCCTCGCCAAACCCCTTGGGCAGCAGGGCTAGGGGTGACATTATTTCAGTGCCCCTGCTCTTCATACCCGTCACCTGCGGGCAGCCGGCACAGCAGGACTGCAAGCATCATCCAGTCTCCCCGGATTGCCTGTCAGGAAGAGGAAATGCCACGCATTTTCCAGCTGCTTGTACCTGTGCCAAGTCTAAGTGCCACCCCTAAAAATACCCACGGGAAGGAGAGACGTGTCACCGGCCGCTCACCCACTGCAGCCACACGGGTATTTTCAAATGAGGCAGCAACATGAAGCAGCTGAGCGAGACCCAGCCTGGGCTTTTGCTCCTCCCCATGCGGGTCAGACGGTGACAGCCCAGCATCACCCACCACAAGGCAGCAGCAGAGCCACGGTAACACATTCAAACTGGCAGGAGTCAGCATCCCAGAAGCTGCTCTCGGCACCCACGGGGCACCCCAGGGACTTTGACCTGTGCTTCTAATGAAATTGAGCTCCTGCAATGCTCCTGTCTGACCAGTGGCCAGCCCTGTATTGCTTTAGCCCGAAAAATTTTGATCCCTCTGGCAAAAGACCGCAGGGACCATGCTGGCTTCCCCAAAAACCACAGCCTCCACGCCTCAGTAGAGATGGGGCAGTGGCACCCACACAGAGCAAAGCTGCTCTGTTTGCATCAACATCCAGCCACAAAAGCATTCCTCAGCCCCAGACAAGTGCACCCAGTAGACCCAGCCTGGCTGGAGCAGCTCTCCCAATTTTAATTTTTTTTTAACTGAACAGTGCCTTATTTCCAGTTCTGACTTATTCTGAATAAATCAAGATGAAACCATGCAACTCACTAAGAATTACCTTCTTGTTTTCAGCTGCTTTCCTGCCCCTAACAGGAAGAGATGGTTGGGACAATTCAGGGAGGCATTAGACAGCCCAATGCCCCACAGCCTTGGGGTGCACATGGAAGGGCTGAGCTGGGTGTCATCTCCCTGCAGCCTGAGCCATTCCTCTGGGAGATGTGCATCTCTCAAAAACTGGCACAATCCAGGGCTATCGCATTGCCAGCACTGGGCAGGGAGAGCTCAGCAGTGTCTCTTGCCTCCCCTCCAGAACAGATCCCTGCAGCTGGCAGTACCCACATAATTTCCCCTGACATCACTCTGAAACAAGGGGGAGCTTTGCCATTTGCTGTTGAAGCAGGGCCACTCTCTCAGCCCGGCTCCTCAAAGATCAAGGTGCAATGCTTCAAGAGCACCCACACACAGCAAGATGGGCAAAACACCTTGGGAGCACCCAGGGGCAAGAAAGGCAACAGCTTCAGCTCAGCAGCCTCTTTGAGGGGGTCATCTGCAAAGGCAGCACAGCCCACCTCTACCTGCACCCAGGATATAGAATAGGCAAAACTTTCCTGCCAAATTAATAGAGAGAATTTAAGAGTTTAAACTTGTAGAGCTTAAATGTCGGGCTGGCTAAGCAGGACTCCACAGCGCTTTCTTAGAGCAAAATCATGTACTTTTTCTATGCAATGCACTCCTGTCACCTCTTTGAAGCCACCTCAAGCCCTGCTTGAATGTCTGGACTCAGCAGGCCCACCTGATGCCTGTGGGCATCCCAGGACAAAAAGCTTCTGTGAGGATGAAGCGGGTGTCCAGGGGTGGGAGTGCAGAGGCCACCAGGGGCACATGTGCAGCTGCCCCAGATCCAAAGGGATGCACCAGCATGGTGGGGAAAATTGATGATGATGAGGGAAGTCCATCAGGCTGCGTGCTGGCCCCACAGATTGATGGCCTCCGCAATGAGCTACGCATAATGGCCAAGTTCAGGCTGCAGTGGCTGGGAGCTGAAAGGCAACAGCCATAAATAAACTGGGAAAAAGAGGGAAGACAGGAAGCTGGCAGGGATAAATAAATACTCATGCTGCAGCAGGGCTGGGGGTAGGCACGGGAAGAAGGGCTGCAGCACCAGAATGGGACACAGCCCACACTGGGATGGAGATGCTGCCACAGAAATGGCTTGTTTGGAGTGAGATCTCCCCATTCAATAACACTGCATTGTTTCCTCCCCAAACTGTCTTTTCACTCAAAACTACAGCCAGCTGCTAAGT